>OY720031.1:3237763-3653543 GCA_963082485.1 Eudonia mercurella
ATGTTATGGATATCAATGGAAATGCTTTGTTCTTGTCGGTGTGTTTATTATTAAGAAACTCTATCGGATACTGTGTAAGATAAGGCTTTGATTATTATATTTAATTACATAAAAAAGAAAAATATCTTGTTTTATTTCATGTGTATTAAGAGCTCGAGCACGCGAATACCAGACACAATAGAATTTTAATTGTTATCGCCCATCTGCTGGTCGCTCGACGCTTGAGGGGTTAAGAGGATAATGTATAAAAAATGGGGTAAATATCATTAAACCTGTGTTAAAACGTCGAGTAACAAAATGTAGTGAAGTGAAATTGCTGTCATTGTTAATAACTAAGTTAGCGCATTTTATAGTTATTTCAAAAATATGCAACGGACCAATAGTTAACTTCGATACAAGGTTCAATACTACATGAAGGTTTTTTATTTGAACAAGCGGTAATGTCGCAGGCACTTTTGGGTATAAAGTTACTGAACGCGCCATTTCTTCAAAATGGTGGCTGCCAAACTTTTGCCGAATGAGGCTCCGAACAAAAACTAAGAATGAAGAATATTTTGACAGTGGCAGACAGACAAGCATAAATATTTTATCATCAACTCTGAAATGTCAAGTTCTATTAATTTACTTGTAACCATATACATGTGGTGTGTGCTACGTCTCTTTTGGTAAATCGGAAAAAATGGATAAAGCAAAAATTTTTTTACTAAACGCAACTTTTAAAATGAATTTTACCAGATGGGATGTTTACCAACCTGGATTTACAGTAACATTGGTGCGGGGTCATAATTAAAAATCAAACTATTTACCTATACTGTCATAAATCATAATTATTGATTACTGAGTCAATACGACCTGAAATAAACAAAGTGTATGTAAACAAGGTTTTCATTTCAGATTCAGAACTGTTATACATAAGTAGACGAGGAGGCACGGTCCTGCTCTTTTCTGGGCATCAGTACACGTTAAAGAGAACATGTAAGAGCGGAGCTGCTGTGTGGACTTGCAATAAGAGGAGGGACCGCAAATGCCCTGGAACTGTGTGTATTAATGTGAGTAGCATAATTTGTTTATGACTGTACTCTTAAGTTTAAAGGTGGAGATTGACCGGAGCATTTTGCCGTAACGTAGCATATTCGCATGGACAGTACAATGAACAGAGCCGCGAACCGCGAGCTCCGCCCTGTTAGGGGTTAGTCAGCAATTACGTTTCAAGCTCGCCGCGAATTCCACGTAAAGGTGGGGGTGTACGCTAGACAAGCCGAGCACGAGCTGAGCCGCTCTACTCGCGGTGTCAAGTGGTGTGGACGTACAACAAGCCTACAACAATCACTCTCCTCGAACATAATTTTCCGCAGCGTGCTTCCCTTTGTGTTCGTCAAAAAACCGACAATAGGCGGAGTACAGTAAGACGCTACGTTGGACGAGCCGAGCACGAGCGGAGCACGAGCGGAGCATGAGCCGAGCCAAAATTCGTGTAGTGTGGACCAACTTACGAGCCTCGTACTAGCGCGCTTCGAGCATTTGTCTCGTGCTCGACTGTGCTCCGCCTATTGTCAGTTTTTTGACGAACACAAAGGGAGGCACACTGCGGAAATCTATGTTCGAGGAGAGTGATTGTTGTAGACTCGTTGTACGTCCACACTTGACACCTTGAGTAGAGCGGCCGAGTCGCTCGACTCGTGCTCGGCTTGTCTAGCGTAGCGGTTACGTTACGATGATATGGCTCGGTCAGTCGCCATTACTAAAGCACTATAAAATGATGTATTTAATGATAGCTGGACGATTAGCTTGCAAGGAAATAGCGAAATTCCTTACGGGTATGCCTTATAGCTTTTATCTTATTTGAACCTGATCAGGTTCCACCTTCGGGTGGACACCCAGAACCGTCATCTACTGAGGCACTGGATATCTTAGCTGCCGGAATACAACAATGCTACAAACATTGATGTTATGGCTACATATTTTTTAGATAAGATGGTGGTAGCCAGCCAGAAGGGCAAACAAGCTCTACCACCATACAAATTGAGTGCCTAAACACGTATCTCCATAATAAGACTAATTGAAACGCCTAAAGCTGGTCTGAATGGTTTCAGAACGACAGAGTGTTGTACCTGAAAGAGCACGCGTGTTCCCCGGACTTCGTGCAGAACGAGATTGACAGGATCTTCGACGAATGCAAGCGGCGCTTGTTGTCTGACGATCCGGCCTCCGTCTCGGCTGTTTACAACGCAGCGCTGCGCACCATCAAGGACTCGGGGTTGCATTTGCTGGGCGAAGTACCCACGCTCAATAGCTTAAGGAAGATACTGTATAGGAACAAACTTTCGTGCGACTCATAATATTTTAGAAGTAACAAGAAATTTTGTATTTTTATTGATGGAAATCTGTTAACATACTTACGTTATTGTAATAAAGCATTCTAATAAACTTTTTGTGAGTGTTTTATGTCTCGCTTCTACTGCTTAGCTTAGGCCTATTGCATACTATCTCTATCTCTTTCTCGGTCTCGTTCCCCATGGAGATTAGACTGTAATCCACTCCACCACGTTTACTCAATGCGGATTACACTGCTATCTTACGACAACAAATTTACAATATAGGGTGTTAAAAAAATACAAGTCAAATTAAAGCTAGTTCAAAATCGAGTGTACATTACAGGAAAAATATGAAAAAAAGCCATTGTACTAATTAATGTAAAAAACACAATATTTAAGGGGTCATCCTTAAATATTGTGTTTTTTACATTAATTAAAAAATCAGAAACGAGCCTCGTATAAATAAAATTATACATATAAAAATAATCCAATCAATTCACGCTCCTTTTGACTCTCGTTTATTTTTATTCTGATTATTTTAAAAGTATAATACACGACCACGAAGAAGTTCGAGATATTTGAAATTTAGTCACCCTTCCGATGACCTGCCTCTGCGAAAGTTGCATAACTTACAAGATCACAATAGAGCAACTCGTAAAGTAGCTTTAACTAAAAATAACTATTTTAAATTTGAAAAAAGACAAAAGTGTTGAAAAAATTGCATTAGCGGGATTTGAAACCCGCACCCCATGACATGCCGGGTCAGATGCGCTGTAAATGTAAATAATCATAACTATTTTAAAGTTTAGTTTCATGTAAGCGCAATACCAAATCTAAATTCTACAAATACATTCTTAATGTTACACACGCATGCACACTGCGAGTATACTACCACAAACTGACAAATTTCCCAAGTAGACTTACCCAATAAACAAAGATTAAGCTCCGAATAGTTATTCCGTGTTTTGTTCCTGTCATGTAAACGTCATTTCAAATTAGAGTAAAAGAGACAAAATACGGACTAACTATTCGGACCTTATTCTTTGTTTATTTGTAAGGCCCTAAGCTTTTTGTCTATGGCATGGTTGAAAATTTATGGAAGATATTTGAAGGTTGTTATAGATAGTTGACAGATATTGGATAGGTCGATGTGCAAGCGTCTGTACGAGTATGTAAGTTTGTAAATTAGCAACAATCATTAAAAAAATTCATTTCTTAAAAAATGCATGGGATATTTAATGTTTACTGTTTTCATACAAATAATACTCATACATTGTATTATTATAGATTATATCACTGCTTATAAAGAAGCAGCAAAGAAAAGAACTTTGGAGAAAAAAAGAATTTCAGAAAGACTAAGGCTGGAGAGGATCAGACGAGATCCATTGGAATATAGTCGGTATAAAGCGAAACGCAGGGAAAGTTATCGCAACCAGAAGAAGAAACAAGATCTTGTTTATGGCATGACACGGGTACAAAGGGAAATAGTTCTTAAACGGAACATAGAAAATATCATCAGATGGAACAAACAAAAAGAGGAATATACCACATCTTAAAGTCAAAGTGGAGATGAACATTGAATGGAGATTTCAAGATCATGAGATTCACTTCAGTTTTGAATTTGAACACACAAAATAAGCTTTAAAAAAATATACCATTCTGCTAAATTTCTTATATGCCACTTACTAAGTCCATAAACTTGCATATTGGACAAGTGAGTTTCGCAGACAGTCACTAGTTTGTAAGTACAATAATTTATGATTTTACTGTCTAAATAGAAATTTAATATAAATTCTTAAAGAGTTGCGTTTTATTACTTGATGAAACGTTTAGGCAGATTATCATAAATGTATATAGTTAATAAATCTTTCCAGATTTTAACTTTTTTTTACTTCCAAATTGTGAATAATTGAACAACCGTCGCTTAAAACATATCATAATAAGTATAAAAAGTACTTAATCATAAAACAATTTGTTAATACAGTTAAGGAACTTTGTCAGAGGTTTGTCAGAGTTCCTACCAGAAAGTAATTCAGCGTCTTCATCGAATGTCTCTTCTCAGGTCTGTTCGTCAACAGGCCCAATGGTCAAGGGCTGATCTTCAAAGGCTATATGTTCTACAAGCACTTCCGCATCAAGAACGGGTTCAGATGGCGCTGCTCCAAGTTTCACGCTTCCCAGCCTTGCAAGGCGTACCTCCACCTTAGCACCACCAATGTCATCACTAAAGCTAGCCTAGACCACACTCACCCTTATCCACAGTTTCAAGTATCATCTGACGGAATGTACTTCGCGATATAGGAGGAGTAAATGGTTGAAGCTTTAAATAAAACTAAATATTAAATCAATATGAGACTGTTCAATATTTATGTCGAAGTAGGAAAAATGTTGTGAATATATAATATTTTTATTATGTCTGTAATAGGAATGGCATTGTTCTATATAATGATGTAATAGACAGAATATCTTTTCTTCTCTAAGCAGTTCTCCAATTCTTGTCATTTTACAAGATTAAAAAGATTAATTTGTCTAGTCGTTATCTTAATTTATATTTTTGACTCACACACACAATCAAACTGTCCTTAAAGTTTTGTGGATCATTGTGTATAGTGAGATGTGTGTTAGTTTTAAGAAACATAAATCATCTTTAAACTTTATTTCACCATTAAAGTTTATTTATTTAATCGCAGTCTCGTTTGTATCTGGTCGGCCAAATAAGTCGTCTACCATCTTACGATTGGGATTCGTTTGCATTTCATAAAACAATAAGGTATTTATTTGCTTGCAACACGATAGATTGAGCCTTATTTCGATCTTAGCTATATCTCTTATTTACAGAAACTTTTGATGGTATTGATAGACCGTCTTCTTGGCTGACGTTAAACGACAATGTTAACGACGCCAGCATTGTCATATTGCGTCAGTTAGAGGTAACTAAGTGCCTAATGCGAGTTTTATTGGCCATTCGATCACATTTGCCAAAACAAGAGCTTGTATGGCATTAAAGAAGCGCCTCCTGGTGGCGAGGAGAGCTAAACAAAATGAAATTTTTCTAAACAAACTCTAGTTAACGTGATCGAATGGCAAATAAAAATCGCACTAGGTACCCTGATAATCAGTTCCTCAGTGACTGATGATTCCGGGTAAAATGCGCCTTGGCCTCATCTTTACTTACCGTCAGGTGAGTTGAAGGCAAAGCGTTTTCTGTTCTGGTTTCTACAAAAAATAACTGCTGTAGCTAATTAATAAAAATATGAAGTGTAAGTGGAGTATAAGTATCTATTTATTTGAATTTAAGTATTGTGATTTTATGCACATGATCCCTAAATGATCACCGGAGATCACGTTGTGATGTTTTAAGTCAACAATTATGTAGTAGCAGTTCTTGCAATATGCATTTACACCAAAAGGTACCTACATTGAATAAACGACAAAAATATACGTTGCGTCATTATTATTTTATTTGCGTCTTTCCCACTAAGAAATATATGCACGAATACTTTGAGCAGAAACCAAATTTTTTCATATTTTCCTTTTCAGAAAACAAGCAAGTTGTTGTGGGTGGCGTGTTTGAAGCTCCTTCCGGTCGCAAAGTCCTCGTTTTCAAAGGCTACACTTACCAGGAAGACATGACTGACACCGCAGGAGTGATACGCTGGAAGTGCGCAGACGCAGATGAGAAGTGTCCAGCCTACATGATGATGAACAATTTCAATCATAAGCTTGAGCACAAGTATAAGCACAACCATAAGCCCAAACAGAACATACTTAGGACGGCGTTCAAGAAAACCATATTCAAACGCTCTCAAAAGGATTCTAATAAACAAAAAGACAAGTCTCCAACACAAAAAGACGAGGGTTTACCTAAATAGTTGGAAAAAAAGAAAGTATTTTTTTTATTACTTAGCAGTGAGCACTTGGTCTTTATCTTAAGTGACGATAAGGCCGAAGATGAAAGCACACTTTACCGGGAATTTGCAACTTACTGTTTTTTTTAATTAGTTCCGAAGTCGCGAAATGTTTTTTCGAAAATAACTGTCTTTCGACTTCATACATATTGTGTATGTTGATCATTTTGCAAAATCTATAGCAAAATGATATTTGGATAAAATTAACAATTTTTTTCTAATTACTGTGCAACTTAATTTTTGAGGGAAAAGTAAAAAAAAACATTAGACATATTCAACATTAAAACAAACCAGTTATTCGAAGTGAAGTGGTAAAAAACAGAGTTCGAGACACTAGTTTTCTGCGAACTATCGTAGAAAACAAAATAAGGTTAAAATAACACATTTTAGAATTTGTAAATATTTTTTCTTAACTTTTTATTAAGTCTAATTATTAAATCTCAGAATTTAAATACCTGATTTACCTTTAGCAAATTAATACTTCAAAATTATTAAAGTTTAAAATGAAGTGAAGTATATTAAATTTATGGACCTTTATTTAAGAGGCTTTAATTGCATTTTTGTATATTCCAAATTAAATTTCTATGATATTAGGATATTAGCAAAAAGCTTACGACTGAGAAACAATTCAGCGTCTTTAGTTTTCAAATAGAGCTATATTAGATAACTGGTTTGTATTTATTATAGCTTTATCTACTGAGTTAAATTAATGCATCATAGTTATCTCACTTCTGTATTATCTGAGGATATTCCTCATTTTAAAACATACACTTCAGTGGACCTTTTTTGACATTCGGTCATGTTAACGAAAACGAGAATTTGTATGGAAAAATTTTAACCCCTCTCGTATGTCGCCCGTAATCGAATGAATACGAATAGTAAACCAAACTCACACTAGGCACTCTGAGCTTTTAATACTGTATGTTTGTCATTTACTTTTGGTAGAAAAGGTAATTCAATTTACATAGCATGATAATGTAAACATAATTATTGTTATTTCATGTTAATTATAAACTAAGCAGTGTTTTTAACTAAGTAAGCAGGTCGGTATACCTAGGTATAGGTACAGTCGTCGGCAAATGCCAATTATTATTAAATACTTTTAAAATGTTTTTCGACGTTTATGAAATTTTATGTAAATTTAATTCAGCAAGGGCAATGCAACCTTTAGTTAAAAAGTACTTTTAGTTGGCTAAGTCATGGCTAGCATAAAATCTTACTATTAACTTATTAATCTATACTATAATATTATAAAGAGGAAACCTTTGTATTTTTGTATGTATGTATGTATGTTTGCAACGATAAAACTCAAAAACTACTGGACCGATTCAAAAAATTCTTTCACCATTTGAATGCTACATTAGCGCTGAGTAACATAAGCTATATTGAAAAAATTATAGGTATATATAAAATACTAAAAACGACAATTTAATTTTCCAATACAAAATCATTTGTTTGTTTTGTTGTCATGGAAACCATTGCCATATTTAACTCAATAATGGAAACTGTCAAAGCGGTACGAAGTCCGCCGAGTCAGCTAGTCATTAATATTTCAGGGGGGCAGCGCTTGACCGTATCGTTTTTAAAACATCCTTGAGTTTCTGTCAATTGTATATTTATTTTTTCAAGTTTGATCTTATTATTATCATGAATTGACGATTAATAACTTTAATATATTTTAAACAATTTAGGTTTTTTTTATTTTTTAAATTAAAGTACGTAAGTACATATCTAATACAAAAATAACACACAAAATCAAAAAACTTAACGTAACAGTCCAACAACCAATCCCATGATACCAGTACCAGATACCGGGCTGTGTTGCCATGCTGGCTGTCATCATCATCACATCATCATTCCTTCTATGATAGGGCATTTTGCAATATTATGACGCTGTAAGGGAGAAAAAAATGGCCTTGCTGAGCTTCACGTCGGTTCTTCTCAGTACAAGGTTTCCCGTCCTGTTTAGACTTACGAAACGATGGCATAGTGAAATTCATAAGAGCTAATTTGTAGCCTAAACTGAATAAATGATTTTGATTTTGAACTTGAATTGAATTTGAAATCCAGCTCATTTTATTCGACACTGCAGAGGCACGACCCTTCTCTATCGATGGATAAAGAGAACGGACCATAAACCACCACGCGGGTCCAATACGGTGCGGTTGTATCGACAGGGAGTGTAGCGTCACTGTCTAAATAGTGTGCTAATATGGCCACGATGATTTTGAAGATAGAATGTAAATAAAATATTTATATATAACAAATTCCCGTAGAAAATAAAATATGATTAATATTTTTTTATGTTTAATTTTATTATTCGTTCGTTATAGAACTGTGCCAGCAATCGTTTCTTATATCATATCTGCAGAACGTTTTTGTACGTGAGTATATGCACATTGCTCATAGCCGCCTCCCTCCATAAAGAAATAAAGAATGTTTGTATTATAAACTCATTAGTCTGAATAAGTCTCAAAAGTATATAGTAACAATATAGGAATATATTAGTTTTATATATGCCAATATAGCAATCAGCCCAATCGACTCAGCATAGGTATTATTAGTCAAAGTAAAAAAATTTTTTAATTATACTTATTAATAAGTACTTTTGAATTGTCCAAACATTTTTTACCTAATACCTTAACATACTTAGGTAGAGTTTTAGTATATGTTTTATAATATAACTTTTTACGGTATCATGGTCACTGAAATAAAATTCGTTATTAAAGGGATTCCTACCATGTTTTTTTCATTTTTAATAAAACACATTGTTAAAATATTTTTAATAATATGTACAAAAGAGAAGAAAAGTTTGTCAAAAAGTTGCATTGCCCATTAGATTGCTTACCCATTAATTAATAAGGAACATAATTGTCATCTACTAGATAGATAAAAACTTTTGTTAAAAAGGTCTACCTACTCGTACATGCAAACCTTAAGAATGTTAACGTTACTTGTCTTCAATACTTTTTGGTAGGTACTAACCGTTTTTGATCAAGCTTTATTTTATTTGTAAATTAATTAGCGTAGCGTGGGGTTTTATCTCTGTTTGGTTATATTTAAAAAAAAACATAGATATACGTTTAACTTTTGATATATATCAAGCGTTCGAGATTAGATTCGCAATTACATATTGTATATACCGTGATTACTGGTTACCAAATCAGCCATATTTTTCATATCTGAAAAGATATTAATATTTGTGGGTTGTATTGACTGTAAATAGAAATACAGATTAATTATATTATTAACATGTTTTTGTAGAATGTATTTGTAATAACTACTTTTTTTTTTAAATTTTCTTTTTGTGATTATTGCTTGTTAACTAGTTATTTACTTAAGTTGAATAAAAACAATACTTGCTTATCCAATTTATAAGCAGACCAAAAGTTTTATAATTGTATACCACTATTACGTACCACTACAATGAACCAGTAGGCGTGACAAAAATATAATAAATCTTAATAAATATAAATTAAAGATATATATACCAAACGGACAGATGCTTTGGTCGATTGCGTGAAACCGTGATTCAATCCTTATAGCTTCATTAGACTATCAAACACATGGATTCACCAAGCCAAACTCAAGCATTTTAGCTTTCCATTACTAATTTGTTATATAGCATTAAAATTATATTTATATTTTTTTAAATACACTCACATTGAATAGTACCGCAGGTTGAGCACGCTTGCTACGTTTCAAAAAAAAAAATTTGTAGGTCTCTTGTGAATGTCATTATGTCATCGGTTCGTAAGTCTACACAGGGCTAGTTCTTGTACTGAGAAGAACCGGCAAGAAACTCAGCAAGCGACACTGTTTTGTGTTAACATCAAACATCTAACAAAATATGGGCGTGGCCTAACTGTTTTGTTAGCTCAAACAGGCAAACATGTTATCCGAGGCGGACCGAAAACATCTCCGTGTTCGCCTGCGGGGGGAGGGGTAAATTCATTTCATCGTTGCTTGCGAACATTGAGGTTGTGCATTGTGTATAAAAACTATTTCAGCATTTATTTAGTTAATCATTGTTTTGTCTCTTTTTCTTACGTTTGTGTGACGTTGTCAAAACAGTATTTAACTAAATAATGCTGAAATAGTTTCTTTTTCTTGCTGTATGTAAAATAACTTCTAAAACATAAAGTATGTCTTCTTCGTCCGAAGTCATTTTGTCGAGTAGGTAGATGTTTGTTAGATGTTCGTGTTTTTGAAGTCGCAGGAGACTGCAATGTTTTGCTAACATGTTTTGTTAGTTTGTTTTGTTATTTTTAGGCGCAGGAGACACGCCTTTACAGCGTCAAAAATATTGGAAAATGCCCTATCTAGCAGGACACTTTCCATTACAAATAAATACACAAAAATATAAAAGGCAACCACAACATGTAATAAAGCAAAATAATAAATATAAGTTATTCGGTCGGTCGGTCGATCGGTCGCACGTTTAAAACTTTTGATACATTTTATATTGATAGGTTTTATTTTGATATATTACTTAAGTTATTTTGTATTTTTTTTTGTATTACTAAACCTGGTAAACCTGGAACTTTTTTGGTTAATTTTAGTCTTAAAATTGTTTCATAATTTTGTAAGGTGATTAAGGTTACTTGAAGTACATAGTCGTATTTGAAATAGGTTATAACAATAAAAATTTACGAATAAAAGTTGTTGTCTTTTCTTGATTTATATTTTATTGTAAAAATATGAAATAACTTAGGTACATTAGTCATGATGTTTTTTTGATACACTTTTGACATCTTACAATTCTGCCGCGCAATTTATGAACGTAGTAAATAACATGTGAACAGTTTCGAGAAAATAGATCGTAATGTCAGCACTTCAAATATCACAATCAAAAACAGAGTAAGTTGTACTTACTGCGTTCATAAATTGTGTGGCAGAGCTTGTGTCTGACCATGCAAAAAAACAATCTGTTCAAATGCAAAAAGTGCTGATTGTTTATGAACAAGTGAAAGGTATATATTAATATACATAAAAAAATATTTTACACAGATAATTTATATTTGTATATTGCATATAGTTTAAAACTTGTCTTTAAAATTATAAAGCCATTCCATGACAGCGACGTAAAAAAATTACTCTTATGAAATTTTAACAAAAAAATAAATAAAATGTTTTAGTTTGCCAAAAAATATACTCTAATATGATAACGTGCGCATATCAAACTAATCACTTAATTTTAACTGTACAGGTGATCTCGTGTAGTTTGGATTTTTTGTTTTGTATTTAAAAAAATATTTACCTATTCTTGTTTTGCTAGTCGAAAATATATTACTTTAAAGATTTCTTTAATATTTTGAAAAGTCTTATCCATGTAACGCCCAAAACAAGAAATGGGTAAGTATATTTTTATATTATTATGTATCCCGAAACGCTGACATTGACATTGATATTGGCTGATATTGACCCTATAAATTGTTTCAAAAACTTCATGGAATAACAAAGTAAAAAGTCTGATTTAACCCTGTATACGACATTTTAGAGTTAATGAATGGTGTGTTGTTCCAAGACCTACATGAATTTATTCCCACTACCCTCAATACTACCATGTTGTGAGACAGAAAATAACATATTTTGAATGATCATGAAGGTCGTGGAAACTAATGTATGAAATTTTGGCTTTGGATACCTGGAATGGCATTATCTAAACTTACCTGTTTTTACATCGTTTAATTTAAAATGCAAATATTTTGACAGTGAAATTGATCACCCTCCGCAAGAATGGACGACAGTACCTCATGATGAACGGCTACACGTACTACCGACATCTGAAGGTGAGACGCGGCTTCCGATGGAGCTGCACCCACTCGTCCCGCTGCCGAGCTCGCCTGGTGGTGTCCAGGGAGGGGAGGGTGCACGTAGCAGATGGAGTGCACGACCACGTCAGACCTAGGTACCACGTGATGGCGGACGGCACGTACTTAAAACTAGGCTAGAAAGTATAACCGCTCGGTCACGACCGCAGGCGTCTTGTGAGTTTGCGACGCGGCAAGCGGATCTCTAATACCTATATAGTAATAATGAACTGCATTTTTTCTGTTACCGTTGACTATGATCGCTGTAGTGGTATTATAAATCACAATAGAGCCGCACCCATTCGATCCCGCTGCCTAGCTCGCCTGGTGGTGTTCAAGGAGAGGACAATGGATGATGAAGCAAATGGAGTGCACGACTACGTCAGTCCGATGTAGACTACCGACTACAGGCGTCTTGCGACGCTGCGAGCGTCGCTCTAATTCATTGCGTTCTTTCTATCACCGTTGACTGGACTGCCGTAGTATAACGCACAATGAACTAAAAACCGCTCGCCGCGATGTAAGACGCTCGTGGTTATGGTTGAGGCCTAAAGCCTCTGCCTCGAATTTTGCGGGCAGCGGGGCGGCAGCGGCGGCGGCGTGGCTTGACTGGAGTACACCGCTCGTCGCCCGCTCCCGCCGCGCCGCTGTTTTCGAGGGCCGTTCTATTTGATTTTACGCAAAATATCCTGCCGCTCCCGCGCCGCCGCCGCTGCCGCCCCGCTGCCCGCAAAATTCGAGGCAGAGGCCTAAGAACACATTATGCCGAAATTAGGCGATCAGAGTTCGGCGTGCGATGTACAGTAAAATTTTCGGTAATTTATAAATCATTCCATGATTAGACTTATGTACCATGTAATGACGGACAGCACGTGCTTAAAACTCAGTTAGAAAGTCTAATTACAGGAACACACTATGCTGAAATTATGCCACCGTAGTTCGACGTGTTCCCACGTACCGTACAGCATTTCATTGTCATCGTCATTTAAAAAGCATTGCATGCGTTATTATTACCCAGAACGTACTCCGTCTAATTTCGGTCTTATAGTGTTAGAGTAATTATTAACGGGATTCTTACCATGTTTATTATAAGTGAGTAAGTATCTGATATTTCGGCACAGTTGCTATGTGCCATGATCACGAAAATGCTGAAGTTATTGCGGGTGGGTTTTTATGAGCAGACAAAACGATCTACCTTCTTTCGTCGTCGTTTTATGCGCTCGTCGCCCGTACCACTGGTTTTAGAAACCACTTTTAGTCACTATTCACTCGAAATTGCTTAAGACACACTACACTCACAGTATCAGAACGCGAAACGGCATTATTGTGGTTTTTGCGGTTTTTAACTAGACTAATCACTGGATTCCAGACACGCGACAGTTTAAACCCATCTTCACAATTGAAATTTTTGTATTTCGTAATTTCAATCGCTTCTCTCACCAATTACGTGCACTTTAATTCTCTAATGCAAGTGACCATGACAGTTTAAATAGTTATATCGGAATAGTGTGTTCTAACAGTAAGGTCATTAACTGTAGCAGCATGAAGGACGCGGAAACAATGGCCGGTGCTCAAGCGCCGATTTGCAGTCGTTCGCGTCTCTGCAAACTGACTGCAGTAATAGATATTTAATTGTTTATTATATAAACGCATTTAGGTTAATAGTTACTAATTAATAATAATAATAATGCAAACTGTGTCAGCTGTATTGAATCAAGTCAATAATTTGTCAATATTACAATAGAAAATAATAGTTTTTGTTTAATGCAAAATTATTTGTTGGTAATGCAGCAAATAATCGATTTCATATACCTTTGCTGACGATTCCATAACCTTACTGGAGTGGTTTGAGATAGCCGCGCCACCCAATTTTAGGACAACAAAAAGTTATCACTTTTCGTGTCAATCAATACTTCTATCATTCATAATAGGTATCATTTCTTACGGCTTATAAAGAAATGATGGAAGCCCGCACCATGTCGGCACACATCATGTCATATCCTACGAGTACTTAATATTTCTATTCTAAAGCGCTTATAAGATCAATGTACTATTCGTTTCTAAAAAATTTGTTAAGAAAATTACTATTTAAAGTATTTTTTTTACAAAATACGGGCGTGAAGGTGGTGGTCAGTGTAGGGTAACATGCCCAGTGCCCGGCCTCTTAGTGCACTTGCTGACTTAAAGCTCTACAGAGGAACGGTGTTGGAGTATTTTTGACTAACTAATGAATATATTCAAAAATATATTTAACACTATTATGAAAAAATATAGGTTGTCAATTTTTATATAAAAAATATATTTTTGTAAAAGTATGTTTTCTCTATATCCGGCCGTCGCAATCCAGTGCCCGGCCACTTTATGTCTAGTCTCCAGCCACCCTAATAGAAACTTAGAGGCCGGACACTAGGTACTAACAACTTAATGGCTAATAGGCTCTCTAATTTAGGGTCGAAATCATAAGAGAATGCGTAATATCTTTAAAAATATTGTCGCGTGAACGGACATTGGTGGGGGCCGGTACACTGGACATGTTACCCTATGTATTGTAATCTTTGATCAATTATTATCTACTAGATTCCCGATGAGCGCATGAAAATCGGTAGGCGACTTTGAGGCCACGGAGCCATAATGATGTTTGTGACGATGACAGTAAATATTAAGTACAAATATTTTGCAGCCTTAATTTAATCTTTATTTCTAAGATTTAAGGTTCAAAGTAGGCTGTATCCAATGTTTTGTCAGATTTTGTTATTCGAAATTTAAATGTATGTATGAGCAAACATAACCATTTTTGAGATGCATTTCCGGATCCTTTATCTAATATCTACATAATTGATTTAAAATTGTAATAAATCAATCTTTGATATTGATATAGATTATCAACTAGACGACTAGATATTGATTATAGACGCTGTTGTTAACACAAGCACTTTTACCTATCCCGTTTGTCGAAACAAAGAATATATAGATAGATAGAAAGATGAAAAAAATTAGTTGTGTGTTTGGTGTGTTTAGTGTAGTGTGTGTTTATCTGCCTATCTATCTGAAGAAAAATTAGGATGATGCCTACGTCATCTTCATGATTCTTCTGCTACATGTCTACCTCCTCCTCATGTCTTAGTGTCACCAATCTATCGCATTTAGGTTGGTGCAGCATGTGTTTTCTTTCATTCTTGACGTTAGCAAATTTTCTTTAGACGTAATTAATAATGTAAATAAATGATTTTTTTGTCAAATGCATTTTTTTTCCATGTAACCTTTTTCATGATGTTAATAACAATAAGTGGATAATTCTTTAGAATGTATTTTTTTAATTAAACCAAATTTGATTGCGCAGATGATTATATCATGAACTTACTTATTTTCGTTTGAATATGTTTATTTGAACAATAATTAAAAATTAAATTAATAAAGCAATGACGCTGGTGTCAAAGCTGTTAGCGCAATGACGCGATGCGTGCGCAGGGGGCGCTTGCTACGTGACGTCAGAGCCGGACAGTGGGCCCCTAACGATAACGGAAGAAGATGAAAATGGTAAAAATATCAGCCCTGATGAATACATCACACTTTAACAAAAAGATGCATCAATATTTTACACAAGTGTCATTCATTATTCATCTGCTTCTGTACTTGCCTTTTTTATTTATTTATTAAGGTAAGCCGTACATCCAAACACATTAAAGCAAGTTAAAGAATCATTGCCCAATTTTTACATGACTTAGCTTTGCGTAATCCATAAAGTACAAACTACTTTGTATGTACAATGTATATACAGGCAGTGACCACGATTCAATGCAATCATCCTGTTATCCTATACTTAAATAGAGATTAGGACAATCAGGACATGGCACCTTAAAACTTCAACTCGCTTTGATAACCGTTTACGTTCAGTCAAACAACATTCGGACAATTTAATAAAATGAAATGAAATGAATGAATGAATGAAAATAAATTTATTTGGGACAAAACAGTTCAAACATACAGATAAAAATGGAAAAAATCATAGGAGAGTCCCAAAACGGTTCCGACTCAGCAAAATGCTAGCCTTGAGGTTAGCGCTGATCTTCCGTCGGAACCGGTTTAGGTGATTGTTGATTCAAAGTACAGCTATTATTTATTATGTGGTACAGTGGTACAGTGCACATCATCTTTCACAATAAATGTAATTTTTCAGGTGAAATCATAGAAATGGCCGCCACTGGGAAGAAATGTCTCTTGTACGAAGGCTACACTTTCTTCTATCGGTACAAGCTCAAAATTGGACACAAATGGGTGTGCACCAATTTCCCGAGATGCAAAGCGTACTTGTGCGTCAATGACTACCTCCACGTCATCAAAGGATTCGTGTTTCATTCGCACGAGAAGAAGGCTCTGCATAAGTGTTCCGATGGGAAGTATGTGAAATAGACAGTCAAGTTCACTGACATCAAGAGCCAAAATGATGGATGTTTTTTTAAAAGAAATAATTTCTTTGTGTTACCTACTTACGCCCGATGTGTAGTTAATCACATAATTAGTTATTGCTTTTTCCATATTTTTTTACAAAAAAATAGTTTTTATGATTTTTCCTAATCTAGATCTCTCTAAATCTCTCTCATGTATGTTTGGGATATATCCCTAGAAGAATAATTGTGCTCAAAGTTAAGATCAATCTCGTTTTGATATTATGTTTTAAGGGCGTGGTTTATTCTTCAATAATCCTTGAATATATTTTAATTTGAATAAATCAAGTTTTTCCTCTGAGATTATTTGACAATATCTATAGTCTCCCCATCAGGGTGCCTAGTGCAAGTTCCATTCGCCATTCGATCACGTTAACGAAAACGAGAATTCGTATAGCAAAATTATAACTCTTCTCGTATGTCGCCAGGAGGCGCTGCTTCAATGCCATACTAATTTTCGTTTTCGTAAACGAAATCAAATGAATACGGAATGTAAACAAAACTCACGCAAGGCACCCTGAAGTCGCATCTAGTAATATTTGGCGAAGAAGCTTGGAAAATATGTAATTTTTCACAATAAATGTCATTTTTCAGGTGAAATTATCGAAATGGCCAACACTGGGAAGAAGAGCCTCTTGTACGAAGGCTTCACTTTCTTTTATCGGTACCAGCTCAGAACCGGTCATACTAAATGGGTTTGCACCATGTTCCCGAAATGCAAGGCGTTCTTATGTGTGGACGATTCTCTGCACGTCATCGAGAGATCTGTATATCATTCACACGAGAAGAAACCTTTGCATAGGTGTACCAACGGGAAGTATGTGAAATTGAGCGGGGATATTAGGGATACAAGCTATATATCTACACAATTTTTGTAGTGTGCGACTACGCTTGCTGCGTAGCCGCTTGGTCACGACCACTGACGTTTTGCAACGAGGCGAGCGAATTTCTAGTTCATTGTGTTTTTACCATTGAAAATGGTTATCAGATGCAAATCGCCTGAGACGTATTTTTGGCCAGAGCTCCGAGGATTTTGGGAGAATCGAGATGGAAATAGTACCAAGAATTGGGGAATTTATCGAGACACGTGTGAGCGTTTGAATTTTGAAAATCGGCTGGAAACTTTTTTTGGAATTTTGAAATATGTAAAAGGAATGGGTTTTTAGGGGGGTGTTTGAATACTAAATTGTAAATATAAAAAAAAAACCGACTTAAGAAAAAATGAAAAAAGGGTCCTAGGGTATTAGTTTAGCTACAAAATGGCGGAAAAAATTTGAAAATCGGTTAATAATTCCCTTTAGATTTGATATTGTAGAAAACCGGGTATTTCCGTATATAAAAAGTGACGTAGCTTCTTTGATTATTGACCGATCGTCATGGTAATGGTGTTAAAAGATGCGGAGCGGATGCAGGCGAGAAGTGCATTTAAGTTGGAATTATGTTATTTAAAATAAAATGTTTTTTTTTCGTAAATTGTTGTATTCATTTTCAATTCTCCGATTCTTGTGGGTACTGCGAAATCTGTGAATTTTTTTATTACCTTTGTCTATGACTGCCGTAGCATAACGCGCAATGAACTATAAAATCCGCTCGCCGCGTCGTAAGACGCTCATGCTCGTGAATAAGCGTACGCATAATAACAAATTCCTAATCTGAAAATACACATTTTCATATTTTTATAATGTAGGTCTAACATGTTATATGTTTATAGGCAATTTAGTAAAAATTATAAATCATTATTTTATCTAGTTACGTATAGATCCATACACAACTACTTAAACAATAAATAACGGGGTTTTAACTACATAGTATTAATAGGTATTCTTCGTGTTCACGGGCTGACAAAGTACATAATTTGCGTTAAAACCCCTTTTTAAGCTTTGTTTAAAATGGAATGCAAAGTTCAAATGAGTAACTATAAACAATTAGAACACAAAAATCATGTCAAATTAATTTTATCTATTTTTAACTAAATAAATTTAAGCAAGTACAGTTAGAATTAATCATTATAACATCATAATCAAATATATCCGAAACCGTACGAGGCAAGCCTGTCACAGGCCCATTATTATTTTTTTAGTTCTTTACTTAATTTTTATCGCTAGGACGATTTTGGAGTGATGCACATTATTTGGCTCATAGTTTCTTAATTAAATTAAAAAATAAACTGGGATTGCGTGTGACGATGACGTCATTTCGATCATCAGCCAATGGCCGCAGTGCACTAGCAAAAGCGAGCGAATTGTAACATGACGTCACAAAAACTCCCCGATCCGATCCGAACCCCTTGGAGGATATAGTAGGCCACGGGGAAACGTCTTAGTGCGTGATGCGTTTCACACGGCTTGAGGAACCCTTTAAGTTTCTCGCCGCCCCCGAAAAAGCCCGGTGAAGCTGAAAATGCCGTTTGAGGCAATCAGCAAACTCTCTCAAAAAAGTCACAAAATAAGGAAACTCAGAAGGTAAGCTCAATACATACCGCGCTCGAGCAACGCACGCATAGATCCCTTGGACGGACACGGACCTCGGAACTAGGGTTGTCAACTATACTATTAAAAACAGTATTAGGTATACTGTTTTTCACTACATTATACTTTTTACTGTTGTACAAAAAAAAGTATACAAAATACTGTTTTCAGCATCAAAATGCTTAACACTATAAGTGTTAGGCGTCGTCCTAATTGGCAATGATCGTACGATAACACGATGCGTTCTGGTCGTACGATAAGTTCAAACATACAGATTTCTTCAGTGTCCTAATTACAGTTCGCAAGTAATGACTTGATCATTTTCGTCGCACGACGAAAACGCATCGTGTTATCGTACGATCATTGCTAATTAGGACGACGCCTTAGACGCTCACACAATTCTTTTTTATTTAGTCAGAGGGCACTCAGTGCTGCGCAGCCACATACAATTACAATAATGGAGTTTTAGAACGAATCTGTTAATTTTTCTACAATACTGTTTAATAATATTCTTCTCAGATATAAATATACTTTATTTCTTGTAAAAAAATTGGCAACCCTACTCGGAACAGCTCGGAACAGGCCGAGCGCAGCTGTTGCGAGATTCCATGTAGGTATCAAGCTTATCTTCTGAGTCCACCTTATTTTGTCTCTTAATGATCTTACGCACTCAAAAAGCAGGTCAAAAACAGCGTGGGTTGAAAGCAAGCCCGCGCAGCTTTTAATATAAGGAACGATACAAATCACTTTCAAATATTATTAATAAGCAAATCACGCACGAGTCACAGCAACGTCACAAGACTCACTTATAGTCGACAAGTCAAATATGAGCACAGGTATGTTTATGTAATAAGGCAAGACAGGACGCTCTTACCGCTCTCGGCCACGCACAACCTCCAATGGTTTCTAGTTAATTGCGTTTTTTCTGTCACCGTTGACTTTGACTGTCGAAATATAACGCGGAATGAAGCGAATGAAGTCGCTTGTGCCCGAGGCTGAGGCACATAAGGAGACCCAGATGGCAAGCTTAATACTCAATACATACCGCGCTCGAGCAACGCACACATAGACCTCTTGCACGGACACGGATCTCGAAACAGCTAGGAACAGTCCAAACGCAGCTGTTGAGGAGCTCGTTGGCGCAATGGTTAACGCGCCCGGTCTGCGAGTGCTGAGGTTAAGCAACTTTCGCAAAGGCCGCTCATCGGATGGGTGAACAAAAGTTTATCATCTCGAGCCCCTCCGTGCTTCGGAAGGCACGTAAAGCCGTTGGTCCCGGCTGCATTAGCAGTCGTTAACAACCACCAATCCGCACTGGGCCCGCGTGGTGGTTTATGACTTCTCCCTATCCATCCATAGGGAAGGCTCGTGCCCCAGCACTGGGGACCTAAAAATGAGCTGATGAGGAAGCTGTCGCGAGATTCCATATTCGTGAGTGGTTGTCTATGAGTGCGTTGCTCGAGCGTGTTTGGATAAAGCTTGCCTTCTACAATCTCCTTATTTTGTGATGACGTCATGTAATGGCCGTGCCGTAGGTACCATTAACGAAACTATGAACTTATTTGTACGCACATAACCTCTATTGTGGCAAAGTTTTAAGTAAATTAATGTAGTGTGAGGTATGTGGGCATAAATGATTTTTTTTACCTGTCGTCTGCTGTGAATACAGACACAAAAGGATTTGAATTGTTTAGGGCACTGATCAGTGCTCACCGCAGACGAGAGGTTAAATCATGTTTTTATTTTAAGTGTATCTTAGTATGTTCAATTAAAACAATTAAAGCGTCTTAAGTTTTTGTTAGTGACAAAATTAGTTATACAATTAAATATATGTGATATTAATAGATTTTTTATTTTACTTTTATATTACTTTAATGCTTACAAAAATATACTTTTTTCTCCGTTTCGTCATAATATTTACATATTTATGAAATGTAAGCAATGTAATATGTAGGTAGTAAGCAGGTAATCTCTCACAATATGCTTCAAAAGTGGTACAAAGTTTTTTCGTCGCGTTTTAATATGCAGATATTTTTGGTCTATAAGTAAGTAAATAGCCTATAACTGTCCCACTGCTGGGCAAAGGCCTTGGTCCCGGCTGCATTAGCATTCGTTAACAACCACTAATCCGCACTGCCCGCGTGGTGGTTTATTCTTTAGTCCCCGTTCTCTCTATCCATCCATAGGGAAGGCTGGTGCCCAAGCAGTGGGGACATAAAATGAGCTGACGATGACTATGATCCTGATGCGTCAAACGCAACGAATGTCGCATAAAAAAACAGCGTCGCATAAAGAATTTTTTAAAATCTTTTCTAACGAAGTAAGTAAGTACTCGTTTAGTATAAAGAACTCGTAAATTAATGATATAATAATATAATGATGATGGCTGACTTTGAATTGTTTTCTTTTTAATGCGGAAAAAGGTTAGTATGACAAAATAAAATAAAAAAAAAATAAAAAAAATTGTATAGGTTATAAAATGTTCTGTTACCACGGAGACATACATTCTATCATCTCTTGTTTTTAATGCTGGCTTTAAATAATGTCACTATAACTGTATTTTGGAGGAAAATAAACTATATTTATTACTATTATGAAATGTATTCATGGTATTTTTTGTCGATTTCAGGCGAGATTATAACGATGACGAACGGTAAGCAAAGGTTGCTTTACCATGGCTACATATATTACCCCAAAAACAAGAGCATGCGTTGGGACTGTGTGTCCTACCCTGTCTGCAAGGCTTTTGTTAGAGTGGACGCTTGCATGGTCGTGTGGGAGTGCTCTGACAACCACAACCACCCACCCAGACCCCTCGTGAAAACCAACAACGGACTGTATTTGGTGATACGTTAGTATATAGCGAATAATAAATAATGTGAATAGGTTTTTGTTTTTCTTTTTTATATGTTGTTGACGACGTATTCTTCATTTAGTACGAGCTGGTTTGGGACGAGCTATGATGCACTTTAGGCACTCATTAATGGAGAACAAAAAAAACTGAAAAAGTTGTTTTCATTTCATGTTTTTTTGTTATATAATAATCTATATTCTTAAAGGTATTTAAGTAGTATAAATTAAAAAAACAAGATGTTTCCTGAAACACTATCAGACATATTTATTTATTTATAACGTATTTTGGAATTGTTGATGTAAATACAAATCTAGTTTTAAAAATAGGATAAATCACCAACGAAAGTCGATAGTAGAGTGTCACAGGCACTTGTCAATTACCAGTAAAGTGACACGGTAAAAAAGGTGTGTGTAATTAAAAACCAGTATTTAAAAGGTTACCTCTCTTTCAGTGGATTTTATCACGACGATGAAGGGTACGCACCTCCTGCGGTACAAAGGCTACTACTACACGAGGAAGTCGAAAAACAAATGGCGGTGCATCAACACCAGTACTTGTTTCGTCGGCGTACTCCTCACGACTAATGGTACCATAAAGACGGAGCCGAAACCCCACATCCATCCACCTGGAGTGTTTCACAAGACCTCGGACGGACGGTACGTGAGGGTCATAAAGAATTTACGTTATTCAAATTTGGATTTGTCTACTAACCATTCTTATTTGGATTTGTCTACTAACAATTCTTATTTGGAAGTACGAAAAACCAATAGGAATAGAGAGAGGGGATACCAAGTTCATTGTTAATGGTTATGAATCAGATATGATCATGGAAGGACCTAATAACAGAATTTGAGTCATTATCGTGGTATGCAAGCGTAGTCTGCATTCATGTCGTATCGTAAATGATGTTTCTCGTTCTATATGTAAGTTGCCTTGTATATTTCGAATTAACAATTGAATGTTGCATTGCAAATAAAATTGAAAGTCGTTGTGTTGGACGTATTTACTGGTTGCTGTTATTTGAAATAAAATTGCGGACTACGACAGGTTCCTTGATCAGTTAAAAAAAAACAAATTTATTTCTAGTGTGATTTTTCTTAAAAATATTTATTTTACTAGAGGCGATTGATAGTAGACGCTTTGCTCAATAAACTCGTAACATATTATCAAGTATTTTCCAAAATGTTGAATCACGCGTCCGGTTATGCTGAAGACCAAAGGGTGGTCAACAGCTTATTATAACATAAAAAAAGTTTGTTTAGAAGTATATTTATTTAAAGATTTGTTGGCTTTAACTAACTTATTCATAATATATGCATGATGAAATGTTACAATGAACATCAACATTTGTTAAAACTTTGTTAAGACGCCCCATTTTGTAAACTATAGTTTTTTGTAATATGTTTATAAATTACTTACTTAATTTCCTATGGTCACGATGTCTTCTTCTCCTCAAAAACATTTAAATCCACTTCTTGCCATTGCTAACAAAAAAAATGCATGCTATCTTTCTCATCTCATTTTAAATATCTTCGAAATCAAGCTTCTACTATAACTATGTTACGACTTAAGTTATTTTATAAAATTGACATTCGGATTGTCAGTAAATTTTTTGCTTTTTTTGTGTTGTATAGATTACAATTTTTTTTTAAGTAGAGTGTAGTGTTTGATCAATAAATTATATGTTAACAAAGCTGTTGTCTTGTTTCTAAATTCTTTTTATTACTATGTCCAGTCTGTCTTCTTACATTTAATCAGAGGTGAACAAAATGTATTTTTAATGCTGTTCACTCGATATTTACTATTGATCATTTTATATAAAATTATTGAAAATTTAAATAGTTTTAACGGGAACTTGTTATATGACAATGATTTATTTTTCATTTGTAATATGTCATGACGAGTAATCTAAAACATTTCATATCTATTAAAAGATACATTATGATATTTTTTTAAATGCCATTGTTATGTTCAAAAAGTAAAATCTATAGATTACTGAATTTTGTTCTAGGAACTAAATTATCAGAATGAACGTTTTTTTCTGAATTCCTTGCAGATCTTTAGCAATTCCTGATGTTTACGTAAAGTGGCAACCATTTTAAATTACCAAAGCGGCTTTTTGACATCTGCACATTGCCCTACATTTTCAATATCTTGTCATAGTACAGTTTAAGAAACAAATTTTAATTCAGAATAAGTCGTGTGTAGCGGGGTTGTCCTTAGTGCTGTTTAAATCATGTAAACGTTATTTTCAATATAGTTGCTTCACTGATTTACATAGCATTTTGAAAAGAGTTTTAATGATGTGTTCAGCCGGCATTTTCAGCGACACCAGACTTTTTTGGGGTCGGCGAGAAACTTAAACCTCAACCTCTAGCCGTGGGATCGAAACACTGTCAGAGGATTTCTACGCAAGCGTGTCCTTTTTCCTACTAGATTCTCCGAGGGCTTCGGATCGTATTAGCTTCACATAAAGGTTGTTATCGCAGACGGTAGTGTGCCGGAAATTATTTTTATGTAACTATTTATTGGATTTTTATGGCACTCATTGCGATGATATTTTTGACAGCATTGATGGCTGTTCATAAAACTGGGCTGTCAACTTCTTCAGTAAAGTAAATAAAGTTAAATAAATCAATTTAATAAACAGCTATTTTGTTTATATTGACTGGTAGAGCATGCGACTGTTACAATAGTTGAGAGAACAACATCTCAATTATACTAACATTATCCTATTCAAAAATATGTGGTCAGTTTGATATAACTACAAAAAATATGATATTCTCTCCACAGTGAGAATGATAACTACTGTCACCGGAAAGCAAGTTGTGAAATATAAAGGTCATTACTACACTCAAGCTCCGTACTTGAAGAACAGATGGAGATGCATAAACACCAACTCCTGCTTCGTCTCGTTGCTTTTCGACGACCATTTTAGACCCAGGAAGGAACCTAACCGCCACAACCATGCCCCTAAAGAGTACCGGCGAACATGCGATGGTAGGTATAAGTTAATTAAAGAAGGAAGCATTTACATCAATCATATGATCTGGTAGTAGTATATAAACCTTGTGGATAATATTAAAAAATATGGCCTACCAATGTAACTTATTAATATAGAAGTCAGGTCCATAATATTCGGTGGGTTCGTTGTTGCAATCATATGGGCTGTAGTGCGGAGTGAGGCAGGGGGGTTTAGCTCCCAACGCTATTCAACCTTTAAACGAGCTGATAAGCAGGAAGTAGCATGTAATGTATCTAATACTGTATCATGTGAGCACGTCGTCGATGCGAGCTGCTCGTCAGAAGATCGCAGCGTGCATGCAACGACCCAAAACCGCCCGCAGTGTGGATTCAAAGAGATACCTGACTACAAAGGTCGATACCACATGTTTGGTGATGTCTTGTCAGTGATATTTTGTCACTGCTTTTTATTTTTGAGTGCTTATTGCGGCACAGTGCCATCTATGTTGTTGCAACCGATGGCTATGCAGATTCATCTTTTCAGATGAAATACCACAAATTTGATAACACAACGCTAAGTATAGTAAATTTTACTTTTTATTTTTAAGTGCTAATTGCTGCACTGAAGCTGACTTAAATATTTATAAAATATTTTATAAAATACAGTGAAAAAATTAAACGCCCACCCGACCTATCCAAAACTGTCAAACTTCTTCAATAAATGTTCAACCTTATTTCATATACCATAAAGTTCAAAGTTCATTGATGAATTTTACAGTTTGTGATAGTGCATGCGTGTGTACATACAATATGGTTAGTTTAAGTATGAATATAAGTATTTTTGTAATTTATGTTCCGCTGACTGAATATGTCTTGTGTAACGATGGTTTATATGTGCAACAAAATACTCTTGGTATTTCATATGAGATGAAGATGACAGACGGCACTCTTGATATAATTTCGGAACGAATATACTTCGGGTAATTTTGGTTATTTAGATTTACTATATAACTTTGATCTTAAAGAAATAATGATTTTGATATTATTTTCCATGTTAAAATTTATTAATTATTTCATTAATTACACTTCTATTGTAGCTAAATATACATTTAGTAGTACGATCTATTGGTAATATAAAATGTGTACAGTATAATTATAATTTTACAAAAAAGGTTCAAATTTGGAAAAGTGTTAAAAAAACAGCTCTCTAAAAAAATACATAGTTGATCTGTTATATTAGTTAATGTAAGTTATAGATTATTATAGTATTAGGGTCTTTATCCTTATTTAGTTTATAGCTGATTAAAGAACAGATAATTGTTTTACTACAATGCTGTTTCGTCCGTCAACCAACCGTTTTTATTTCTTCCTATTATTTAGTAAAGACTAACATTAGTTCCACAATATAAGTAGAATAAGCGTCAGCTTTTGCAATTTTCTTGTAGAAATATACATATGAAGTAAAGCATTATGTAAATGGCATATTTTAAAGTAATATATTTTATACGGATCCACTTTTTTTGGTTTCATTTTAAAGCAGTTTTTTTTTGCTTAGACTGTGGTTGGTATTACAATTAGTTGGTCATATTGATAGCTCACATATTTTATCATTTAAACATGCAAACATACTCGTATACAATAATTAAAAAGCTTTACGGCTCCCGCCCACGACCTACTTTTTGTTACGACCGGTAAGTATTCGGACCGATTTTTCTCCGAGGTTTTAGTACGGATTTTGTCACCGACTTTTTGTAGGACGTGTGCGTTGCAACATACAATTCCATACGTTATACATAAGTATTTCATTTAAATGTGTAGCGTTCACGTTGTATTAAAAACATAATATTATTTTAGGAATAAACTTAATACGAAACCGCCTTTCCTGGTTTTTATTTGCGAATATTAATTGACAAACGACCATAATAATAATGTTCACATAACATTAATTAAGAAACGTTGATATGATAGGAAGTGATTATATTTTTCCTTACCCTTATCAGAGAAAGCCTGAATGTTGATGGAGATAATTAAATTATGTAAGTTTAAGTCGTAGACGATGAATATAGTTTGATTTCCAAATTCTTAATTACTTGCCTAAGAAACCTTGTTCTTTTCTCTTTTAAGAGAAAAGAACAAGGTTTCTTAGGCAAGTCATTCTGTCAACAAGGTAATCACCGACCTCAGTTAAGGGAACCAGGGCCCTGACCACGAGCTCATAAAGCAAAAATGTCAGATCCAGAGGTCCCGGGTTCGATTTCCAACGTTTGTGTACCTACACGGTTTGGTTGGTGGTAAGACTTGTTTGTCTACTGGGCTAGCTACTGCCATCTTATCTAAATATGTCGCTATAACATCGATGTTTGTAGCATTGTTGTGTTCTGGCAGCTAGAGATAAGATAGCCAGTGCCTCTTGCGGATAGGCAAGGTGAGGACGAATCCTGCTACATTAGCTGACTTCGCGTCTGAACTCTGCTTCTGCTTAACATCAAGCAGAGCCAAGTGATTTGCCTAACTTTCTACAAAAAAAAATCTTTTATGTTATTGCAGCAGCACAACCGCAACAACACTACCACAATACAGCTTTAAAAGCTCATAGTGACCAGTATTGTAGGTTATTTAAAATATCATCGTTTACTTTAAATTCTTGCAGACATCAAACTGATAACAACGCATAACGGCAAACAGTACTACATGCACAAAGGGTACACCTACTGCCCAGAAAGGAAATGTAGGAACAAGCGCTGGAGGTGCACCAAATCTAGTGAATGCAAAGCCTATTTGATTGTGGAAGAGCGGGGGGAAGGCACCGAAGTCACTCCCGTGCATGGCCACGATCACCCACCGCCCGCTTACTACGTCAATAATAAAGGAATATATTATAAATTGAAGAATTAAAGTAAATTACAGTGACAAAAACACAAATGTTGAAAAATTTCCACGAGCAGGATTTAAACCTGCACCCTTCTGACATTCCGGGTCAGGTGCTCTTCCAATTGAGCTATCGTGGTTCTAACCAGTCCGCCGAAATTATTCAACACTTTTTATTTTGAAAGCCAAAGGCGCCCATTCAATGTCAACAACTACCGTCACTGACATCCGATCATAATTTGCGACAAAATTTGCGTTAAAAATTATTTGAACATTTTATAAATTATAGTGCTTCCATTTGCTTAACACCCTAAACGCCATTTGACCGACAAACAATTGAACTTCTATTATGTCTGGGCCCGGTGACGGTCAACCTGTTAATGTCTTTCGGTAGTCATCGCAATTTCCGAATGTTACCGAAAATTAATTTCGATGTCCATCAATTATTAGATTTGTCATGTCATGTACTCTTCGATCAATTATGTACTATATAAAGGATCCGGAACAAAAATGCATCTCGCAAGTGGCCCTGTTTGCTCACCTTTATATACAGCACATTTCAATTTTAAATAACAAAATCTGAAAAAAAAATTGGATAATATCAACAACGTCAGCTTATTGGAGCTTACTTAAATCTTAACCATAAAGATTAATTAAGGTTGCAAAATATATGCGAGGGGCAGCTCGCTCCGTCGTAGACCTCATCTACGCTCACCATCAGGCGAAATCGAGGTCAAGAGCTGTCTTATAAGCAGTGATCGGAATAGGTAGGGCTAATTCACCTAAAGTTTGAAGAACGGACAAAAATAAAATAGACTTCCTTATGACAATATTTTTTTTCGGAACTGTCCGGGTTTCCGGACATCGCATTAGAACATTAACAAGTAATATTATTAATACAGTAATTGATTATATTACTTATTTTGTATCTGGAATTGCCGAAAATCAGTAGACACGTTTTTTATTGTTTTCAAAAATGAAAGACAATTTCGTTATTATAGATTACTGGTAAACGAACGGCATTGTTTCACTTCCGAGAAATTCGAGGCTGCCCAAGTCTTGCGAGACATGAGCGAGACGAGAATAGATTTAGACACGCGCAAAAAATAAGTTTAAACCAATATATAACGACGAGATTGTCTTTCATTTTGGAAAACATTAAAAAACGTGTCTACTTATTTTCGGCAATTCCGGATACAAAATAAGTAATAAAATCAATTACTGTATTGATAATATTAATTTTTAATATTCTCAAGTGATGTCCGCAAACCCAGACAGTTGTTCCGAAAAAAAATTGTCATAAAAAAGTCTCCAATAATTTTTGTCTATGTTCTTCGAACTTTAGGTGAATTAGCCCTGCCTATTCCGATCACTGCTTATAAGGCATAAAAAAAAAGTACTCAATACTTACTGTCATCGCCACAAACGTCATTGTGGCTCTGTGGCACCAAAATCGCCTACCGTTTTTCAAGCGCTCATCGGGAATCTGGTACATTATTGATCGATACTAATTTGAATTCAGAACAACCTATTATTGTTTGTTTTAATTTTTCGTGTGAGTTATAGAGCCGTAAAACTATAAATCGTGTATCAATTAGATATGACGACACAAATAGTATTCCCCTCATTCTAAAATAAATTAATATTAAGGAAAAGGAGTAGTACCAAACCTATATACTCTATGACTGATAGGAATACGACGACAACCGAAACACGCAGTTTGCCGAGGAAAAGATACACATGCATGTAAATTTACTAGATATCATCGTCTTTTCTATCGTTTCTCTATCGTTTTTTTTATCGACTGTTTTGTGGTTTACAATTTTCATTTCAGTCCTTTCTCGTTTTGTGAATAATGTGAATATTGTTAATTGTAGTGTTTAAGTACACGTGTTATTATTATTATGTTAAGATTACTATTTATTATCAACTCAAGCTAGGTCTATTTATATTGGAATTGGTTGTTTATGTACTGATTAAAATAAAATAAAATAAAAGTTGTGGTCCATAGATTGTTTGCCCCTCAAATAAGTATCCATATGTCTTGATCAAATTGTATCAAAACACAATGTAACTCACAAGTAATACATATATTATATTAAATTAGATTGTTTAGTGCGTTTGCCAAGTCAATCTATTTATTTAAAACATAAAAGATTTTTAATATTGATATGGTCACTATAAGATGTTGTTAGGTTAGCTAATTACGTAATAACTTAAGACAGAAGGTCCCTAAGTAGGGACTGAATAAATTAACCGACATGGTATTACATGGATTTCACAACTTTTTACGGTAGAAGAACTGAGTTGCGAGACTTGGTTTGTTTACAAGTTTGTTTTTGATGGCATCTCATTTCTTTTTGTAGATAGTCCTACTTTTTTTTCTTTCCGGTACCATCTAGGTACCTATCTACACCCATTATTCCATTATATTATACATAAACAGGTACACTGATTCATTACCAGCAAATGTAACATACACTAAACACATTTGTATTCTAAATTTGAAGCTTCTATGTCTACTAGAAGTGCCTTAAAGTTTTGATGATCGGGCAGTCAGTCAGTCAGTCAGTCAAATTCAGGCTTCCAGTTTTGAGGCCTGAACTGTTTCGAGAAAAGAACGGTACGGCCGTGCCGCTTTTTTGCTCGACTTGGCGGGGGCACTGCCGTGCCCCCAGAAATATAATATAATTAAATTCAAACTTTCTTATCTATCTCATGAAACTTACGTAAAGCTCTTTCATCAATTTGCAATTTGAATTTCATTGTTTGAGAAATAACATTGTAGAACATTTATGTTTCTGAATTCATTAAATAAAAAGGTATTGCACCCATACAATCTTTTGTGATACGTAATTTGACACTGTACTTTTATGTTATGAATAATTGCTGCTTTATTTATAAGGTTAGGTTTAAAAATTCTTGATGCCATAGTCAAAAAATGGCAAATGTATGTTTGATGGAAATAAGTAGGTTTAGGAGTATATATTGTTAACATAATTTGAAACCCCGCTAGGTACGAAGTATCTATTTATTATATTATATTTTATGTTTTCCGCACAATCCGCACTGGGCCCGCGTTTGTGGCTCGTTTACCCTTTCCATCCATAGAGAATGCTCTCATGCCCCAACAATGGGGTTATAAAAAATGTGCTGATGATGAATACTGCTTCAAGAGCTTATGGTAAGGCTCCAGATGCGAGGACCTGTGCCCTTTGAGCCTTTTTGATTTTGAGTTAGAAATAAGCTGTTAATAATTAATGTACTCCACAGAAGAGTTAAAGCAAATCAAGATGATGAATGGGAAGACGTTTTACTTCTACAAGCAGTACACTTACTCCTTCGCGTTCGTGTCTCGCTTCGGCCACCGTTGGAGATGCAGCGCCGGTTGCAAGGCTTACATCATGGTGTCTGAAGATGGAATGCTTCTGAGAGTCTCTGGACAACACACCCACCCACCCTGCCGGTACAAAGTCCATGTCGATGGAACGTACTTCAAATTTCATCGTGCAAATGTGCAATGATCGCTTCGATTAATTATCTCAAAAGTGGCCCTGTTCGCTCATACCTATACAAGTGCTCCCGCCCTGCCCCCCAACCGCCTAACTCTTTCGCCTTCGATCGCTTTGAAGGCGAGACCCTCGCCTCGCCTTCTAATATAATATCGAAATATAATATCGAATAATATCGAAAGCTATAGCCTATAGCTATCGATATTGCTTTCATAATCCTTTCGAAATGACAAGATGACGCCTCCTCCTCGCCTCGCCTTCAAAGCGATCGAAAGCGAGAGAGTTAGGCGGTCGACCCCCTGCCCCCCAACCGCGTAACACTCTCGCTTTCGATCGCTTTGAAGGCGAGGCCCTCGCCTCGCTTTCTAATATAATATCGAAATATAATATCGAATAATATCGAAAGCTATAGCCTATAGCTTTCGATATTGCTTTCATATTGCTTTCGAAATGACAAGATGACGCCTCCTCCTCGCCTCGCCTTCAAAGCGATCGAAAGCGAGAGAGTTAGGCGGTCGACCCCCTGGTCCGATAGTCGGTGATCGAATTTTTTACGGTGAAAATGAAACGTATGGTGTTCTATTCTATGTTGCAACGCACACGTCTTTCAAAAAGTCGGTCACAAAATAGGTGAAAAAACCTCGGCGAAAAAATCGGTCCAACAAAATGTCGGTCGTGGGCGAGCACCGTTAAACTGTGATTGGTTCTATACTCGGCTCTCAATATAAATATAGATGAGCAAAGGAACTGTCGTTCTATTTAGAATTACTAAGATTTTACATAAAATGCTAGCCGTTACATTCGTATCAGTGAATGAAATCCTGAATAGAAAGAAGCTTATGTGGAATAGGATACTGTATGTGGCTTGGTTGATAGATATATTTGCATTAACTATACTGATTGAGATTAAATTGAAGGTGGGCGTTTTGCTAATGATGATGTAATAATGTAGGCATACAGCATGTAGGTTTCATTTAATGTAATAGACTAGGTTAGATTATTATGTATATTGACAATCAACTGGTAATGCGATGAATGAATATTTTTAAACATTGTATTTAATGTATATGGACGTATTGAAGATATGCATAGCTAAATAGAGACAAATAAAAATAAAATACTAATGTATCCATAGTGACATGAGTTTGATATTCCCGTTGGGTGCTATATAGCATCGAAATGCTTTAAAGCAAATCAAGATCAAAGGTTCAAATGTTTGATTTTCAAAGCAAGAAAAAGGTGGAAACTGGAACTTATCTTTGAATTAGTAATTCGGTATGTAATAAATGAAATACATCATTTATAATTTCAGATATTAAACATTTTAAGTTCACTACTAAAATCAAAAGGCTATCAGCAATCATCGGGTCAGCAAAGGCGGTTAAAATTGCGGGTAGATGTTGTTTGTGTACTCGTTCTAAAGATCGCAAAACAAAAAAAAATGTTCTCAATGCAAAAAATTCACTTGCCTTGATCACACGATCCTAATCTGTCATAATTGCTATTTAAATATTATAGAAAATGTAAATAAAATATAATGCAACTACTTCTTCTCAATTTTTACCGTTAATGTTAATTGCATCATGAAATTATTACATTTCATGAATCTTAAAAATCGAGATCACAGTTTATATTTAGGAAGTGAACTTCACATAAAAAATATTAAAAACCCAAAAATAATTCTGAAGTAACATTAGAAACCGTTGTACAACCCAACGGTTCTTGTAAATAATTAAAAGATTTAGATAATTGAGTAATTTTTTGAATCAAATATCTTTTAGTACGTACAAGAAATATGAACGGTTTTGGACAATTTCAGTATCGTTTGCACAGTCCCAGAGAGGGGGGCGATTGCTGGTCTTCGAAGGCTACTCTTACAGCTTGCAGCGGTTCAAGGACAACGTGGCACAGTGGAGGTGCACCATGGTACAGCCCGGTACCACGAAGAGGTGCACCGCGAAGGTCCTGACCAGCACTGAGTATGAAGTGCTGGATAACAGCGGCAGCCACAACCATAGGAAACCTAGATTTGTTAAACGTAACAATATGCTTGTGAGAGCTTATTAAAAGTTAGAAAAACTGTTTGGGGCTCAATAAACAAAGGATAAGCTTGGAATAGATGTCCGTGTTTTGTAATACCGGGCTCTTGAAATCAATAAGTAGGTATTTATTATAACAAAGTATCTCAATAAATAAGAACAAATGTGGGATTTTTAATGAAATGAAATACCTGATGAAAACCAAGTCATGACACATAAGGTCGTACGTAAGCTTTAGTACTTTTTGAATTAAGAGCTGCGAAATGGTTAAAGCTACTTTAACTCTTAACACAGAGAAAATAATGATCCTAGTGATACTTTCAAATAAGCATTACCATTGAGTTTTGATCTTATGCTAAAGCCATCTTAAGTTACCCATTATTGTTTTACGATTTCATTAGCCCAAAAAAAAACTTAGCAAAAAATGTTTTATGGTATTGTAAACGAACCGTATTAGTGAAAAGTTAAATTATGAATCTTTAAAGTTTTAATATATACTACTCAAAACAAAATAAGGGCCACGAGGTATTTTGTCTGTCCCATGAAAATAATAAAACCAATATTAATTTTTTTGTCTCCATAACGAAAACTAATGTTGTTTTTACCGTGTAGACCAATAAATTTATTCCAATAATAATGATTAAAAAGTTTATTTGCTTTTGAAAGAAAAAACACATTTAAGGTTAAAAATAAAAACAATGTAAAGTTACTGAAAACAAAAGAAAATACTCCATGCTCATCTTTTAGTAACGGGTATGCCCCCCTCGTTTCGTTACGCACTCCTGAAGCCTGGAGTGCATGCTCTCAATCAAATGCCTGACATTTTCCATTGGAATCTCTTCCCAGGCTCTTTTAACAGCGTTGATGAGTTGCTGTTGGTTGTGGATTTCCTGATTACCGTCTCTAACTCTTCGTTTCAACTGATCCCACATGTGCTCTATTGGATTTAAGTCCGGACTGTTCGCCGGCCACGGCAAGACTTGAATTTGAGACGCTTCCAGTACAAACCGAGTCGCTTGAGCCGTGTGTGCACGAGCATTGTCTTGCATCAAGATGAATCCAGGACCCGCTCGCTGGGCAAATGGGATCACATGTGGTCTGACGACTTCCTCAATATACCGCTGAGCAGTAACAGTACCCTCATTTAAAATAGCGAGCTCAGTTTTGCCGTGTAAGCTTATCCCGCCCCAAATCATTACATTTGGACCACCAAAACGATCGACTTTATGGATGCAGGCTTCTGAAAATCTCTCGCCGCGTCTTCTCCATACTCTAATACGCCGATCGTCGTTAAAAAATTTAACTTTGCATTCGTCTGTGAAGAGCACCATGCCCCATTGGTTTATGTCCCAGTCCAAATGTTGACGGGAAAATCTTAAACGATTTGCACGATGATTTCTGGTTAATGGAATACGGACAACTCGCCTTCTTGATGCCTGCTGATCTTCATGCAATCGATTACGAATAGTTTGGTCACTGACACGAGTACCCGTTGTGAGCCGTAAACGATTTTGCAGCTTGCGGGCCGTCGTTGTGCGATCTCGGCGCGCACTTAATCGAATGTAACGATCCTCTTGAGCTGTTGTAATGCGAGCTCTGCCCGAACCAGGTCTTCTTCTAACACTGCCGGTCTCTTGGAAACGATTCCATAGATTTTGAATAGCTCTTCGAGAAAATCCCAATTGCAAACCCACAGATCGCTGCGAATGACCTTCTTCAATCATTGTAACGGCTCTGGTTGCTGTCAGCGAGTCCATATGACGCCTGCGTGCTTGTGGCATATTGCAAAAGATGTTTCTGACTCGAGATATCAATGAACTCTGATAATTTCTAATAAACCAAGAAGCTAAGGAAAGCAAAACGTCAAAGAAAATGCAATCAAAATTTTCAAAAATAATTTTAAATCAAATTTTATTTAAAATTGTTGCCAGCATTAGATGAATACTACAATATTAAAAAGTTTAGGTATCAAAGAGTTTGTATACTCAATATTTTACTACTTTCAATATGTAAATGTTTAATAATTTACACCAAAATGAAAAAATACCTCGTGGCCCTTATTTTGTTTTGAGTAGTATAGTATATAATATAGAATAAGTATGTTTGTTAATAAAATTTTGACTGATATCAATATTTTTTAATGTTTATAGTTGTTGAATATATTGGCAAGGACACCAAAAGACTGAATTGAGTCGTGCCTTATAAATACTGTTTATACGTTATTATAGTAATATGTTTTATTGTTGATGTTATTAATTTTCAAAAATATATGTATGTTTAGCACAATTATAGCATACGATTATCCGAATTCTAACGATTACAATGCTTTGTAAACTAGGAATGATTTAATAACTGAGTGGATCTTTACAGTCAGGATTTGGAGCTAAATATGCATACTATATAAAATGTTAATTGAATCGTTATACATAATATTGTTTGTAGGTGTAAATTATAATGGTGGATTAAACAGCATCAATTGCCAATGCTTATTTCTTATTTCCTTTACACATTATTATAGTACATTTAATTCCTTCATTCGCATGTCACTTCTTATTTAAGATATTAAGTTTTTTGATCATATTCATAACATATATTGTAATATTCTTCACAGGATCTACGGGAACTTTCTTATGGACACGAAGAGGCGGAAAACATCCACTGCTGCTACTAGATGGGTTCACATACAGTTATCAAAAGAAGAATGCAGATGGAAGGATATCCTGGTACTGCTCTAGAAGATTGAAGGGATGCAGAGCCTCGGCTATAAGCATTGGTACGACAGCTTTCATCCAGAAAGCTCACGACCATCCACCTCCGAAGTTACCGGACTACATGGGAGATGGAACCGGACAGAACAAACATTTCCTGGATAGTTTGTTGTTCTAGTCTCTTTATACTGAAACCATTCCTGTATAACCCATTTTATGATATAATATTTTAATAGTCTTTCCTTAACTGAGTAAATATCCTGGATCTAGCCAGGGACCTCTTTATTAGCCGATAGGCTTTTGTATGACACTTTCTTATCTTACATTGATCAAATATATAAATAGCGAGGCAGCTACACAACACATTGCGCTGAAATACAGATCGTTTGGTGGAATGGCTCTCTTATATAAGATGGCGTATAATCACGGTCATATAGACTCTGTGTAAGAACACGCTAGTTAACTCGTAAAATACTATTTTAAGTGTCCAGTGAAGAGGAAAAGATTAGAGCAAAGTATGACGCCCTGAAAAACTTATCCTCAGAAAAAAGTTGGTCCATCTTGTGTTAAAAACAAGAGATTTCAAACCGAATCTCACTAGTGGTGGATCGGTCTCTGCTGGTCTGCCATGCGACTTTATCTTTATGACATTAATCATTACATTCGTATCCTGACCACTCGTGAAGTCCTTACTCTAATTCTTACAAATCAGATAACGAAATCAAAAACTGCATTAGTACAATGACTTCGTTCTGTGATAGTTTTACTTACTAATAAAGCATTCGGCTGTTTTTGAAGTACATGAAGTAATTAAGTCCATCTTATATTTGGTATCCAGGATGCGATAAGCTTAAATTGCTCGTAAATTGTACAACCTACTACAGTACTACTGGATTAAGAGTACTTGTCAAAAGTATATGGTTGGCGGGTTTTAATAACTGCAGTAAAACAAGCTACCTGTAATGCTTTGCCCGAAAATATTTTTAGCAATACTGACTGTAAAACATTGCTATGTTGAATATGAAGTGTCAGACAGACAGAGACTAACTTCTAGCTTTTCGTCTAGCGTTCGTGATCCTAAATCACTTTCCAAGAGAAATTTCTAATGTGATTTGTCACTGTCATATGTATGGATTTAAAAAGAAACAACACACTTTTCTGGTTTCAAGTGTAAACCTTATGATTGTGAATGAAACTGATTGTCTTGGTACTCGTTATTTCATTATAACATGTACATTTGATTTAAGTAAATCATAATTAATAAATCATGTATATGATGAAGGACAACCTTCTGAATTAGGCTAATTAGATGTTATTATAGTATATAGACTACACATAGAAGTTATAGTTACTGAATTTGGCAATAACGTTATGTTACAGTTTTATAAGTAGATAACTTCCTATAGGTATAAGACATATTGTAGGAATCATGCTTTTATTGAACAAATAGAATACCGTAAGATTTGATTAACTTCTTGCATTAACTAAAGACTATTTGAACAAAATTTTACGCATTAAAAAGTTTCTAATAGCTCGACATGTTAGCTACTTTCTGCTGCAGTTGAAATGTAAGAGATTATGAAGCACAATATTGTCAATTGCCCTTGTTTCCTTGCAGCGGCCCTGCAGGGTGTCATTTGTAACATGTATTATGTACCCAAGCCAGCACATCAGTCTTTGATCTTTATGTCCATTACTTAAGGTTGAACATTTATTAAAGACTAGCTGACCCGGCGGACTTCGTACCGCTTTGACAGTTTCCATCATTGAGTTAAATATATATCAACAAAACAACAAAACAAACAAATCATTTTGTATTGAAAATTAAATTGTCGTTTTTAGTATTTTATACATATATACATACATATACATATATATTTTATACATATATATATATATAGGGGGCTGAGTAACATAGGCTATATTGAATATATATATATATATATATATATATATATATATATATATATATATATATATATATATATTCAATATAGCCTATGTTACTCAGCCCTAATGTAGCATTCTAATGGTGAAAGAATTTTTTAAAGCGGTCCAGTAGTTTTTGAGTTTATTCGTTGCGAACATATATACATACATACATACCTACATACATACAAAGTTACAAAGGTTTCCTCTTTATAATATTAGTATAGAAATACAGCTTTAGATAGTCTTACGTGCAGGCGTCTGTGCTTAATAAATGTAGTACTTACCTTCCGTGTAACTATGTGGCAAGCAAAAAATCTAACCCCGGAACGCGTAAATTTTTTATTTTTTGCCAAACTGTGTAACAGTTTGTCGGCAGTAGCTCTCGTGGACATTTAACATAAAATAGATTGTAATGTACTACTAAACATAACCTTAAAATTAGTTTAAATTATTTATTACAATAATAGTTCAAAGCACCGTTAGGCTACAGTTTGCTTTGTTTACATATTTAGTGTCATTTGGTATTGGGGTAAAAGTGACAAAAACATTCTACAGCCAAACAACAACGCGTACAGTATTTTCAGGCTTTATGTATAATACTATAATATTATTAATTAATATTTTAAATTTTTACAAACTCAAAACCCATGCGGGTAGAGCCGCCGCCCGCGGGCTCGAGATACATTATTAGGTATTTAGGACTTAACAGAGAGATATACTATTTTTTATGGACACAATGATAGACAGCTGTAATGTTTCTTTAAAATGGTCTTCAATTGATTTTTACTATTAATACTGCTGAACAAGTTATGTAGGAGCTCATTTATAATGACGGGCGTTAAATAACGCCTTCCACAATAATTTTAAACCTTAGGAATAACTAATTTAGGTATCTTAGATCGACGGGTTGGGTTAGAATAGGTTAGGTTAGAATCATGATAGTAATTTTTACTTTTGAGGCTACAGATAATATCTTACATAACTTAAGTAAAAGTAAAATATTGGCAAAAGTGACGTCCTGAATCCTCAATCGATAGTCCTGTCCTATACTGAACAAATAAATAAATTCGTATTAACACCTTTGTGCATGACTGTTAATTAATAATAAAATTTCGTTGTTTCGAATCCGCGAAGTCAAAAATATATTTGGGTGGTTTGCACCATGGTGCGAATCGCTGAAGCACGAAAAAGACATTCGCCGATTCATAACATGGTTCGAAACAGCCAATTCAAATTATTCAAAAAGCGTCCTTCTGCGATTCACACCGTGGTGCGAACCAGTCCTGGTGTGAATCGATGAAATACCCTATTCTTCTCGGGGGACATTTTTACGTTATTGTCTACTAATAATTTAAGTAACCTAGTTTAACCTAGTTTGCAAATTTTTTATTTTATTTAGATATGAGGTGTTTCTGTCTGTTAGGACGGGTTTTTTCTTATAGATAGAGCGTCTTTCGAGGGTGGCGTATTTACGTACAGGCGCCGTGCACATCATCCTATCCTAAACTGTAAAATTTCTTCAATACATTTTCAACCATATGCCATACACATAAAGTTCAAAATCTATTAAAGAAATTTGACAGTTTGTGGTAATTTGATGTGCATGCGTGAATACAGAAAACAATACGAGTGAAGCTGGGCCGAGTCGCTAGTTCATATGTAAACTAATGACGCTTTGCTATGCCAGTCAACTCGTGGTGATCCATGTTCAGCGTTATCAGAACCGAATTTTGAATTTATTTATTTGCTATTATCATGTTAAATATAATAGTTTTTGAAATAAATTTGAGGTAAAGTACAGGACCCTGCTAGACTATTGCAAAAATAATGGTACGATAATTATATAATTTTTATAAAGACATTAATATATAAATATTAATAATATATAGGTACTTAATAATAAGAAATAAAAAAATAAAAATGTAAAAAAATATATTCTTTCAGGCTACTTATAGAATGTCTTTTTTATAATATATTGTTTTGTTTATTCTCATACTTTCTACTCTCATAACTAAACCGAACGAAATGATAAGCAGAAAATAGTCAGCATGTTAATGTTACAAAATATTTTATATCGCGCCAAGTTCTATTTCAAGTTAGTCTTTAGTAAATGACCATAACAGTACTTAGTTCTTTTTTTCGAACAGATTTTTATATTTCGATATTTTTTCTAGTTCAATATAAGCCATATGGCTTATGGCATACTTATGGCTTATGATGGGTAAAAATTGCTTTACGTTAATATTAACGCAAAGCAATTTTTACCCAATTACAATAAGAATGTAATCAATTCATATAACACAGTTTAATATGAATAAAATGTTTAATTTAAGCAACAGTTTTGATAGAAATGGTGTTGTATTATGATTTGTAACTATTAATCTTAATCTTAACTATTATAAATTAAAACCAATGTCAGTATTACTTAGTGTTGCCAACACTAAAAAAAATATACCTAATGTTATACTTTGATAGTATCAGGGTCCACTGCAATAATAATGAACATCCAAAATTATTTTAATTCGACGACCAGACCAAAAATGTATCATCTCAAGCTCCTCCGTGCCTCGGAAGGCACGTAAGTACCGGCTGCATTAGCAGTCGTTAACAACCACCAATCCGCACTGGGCCCGCGTGGTGGTTTATGGCCCGTTCTCCCTATCCATCCATAGGGAAGGCTCGTGCCCCAGCAGTGGGGACATAAAATGAGCTGGTGATGATGATTTTAATTTTAATTCAATTGGACATTAAGAGGATATATTATGACAGCTACTACGCGATACGTTGTAAACTCTCAACGTTGAGAAACTGGGTCTATTGTGGCGACGATAATTTCCATTTACCTAATGTCCGATAAAAATAATTTTGGATATTCATCATTATTGCAGTAAACCCTTAATATAGTATTGCCGCATCACACGTTCTGAGTGTATTGCTGATATCGATAGTAATGACATACCTATCGATACCATAGATTTGTCATGGTCTATCGATTGGCAACACTAGTTTTACACAAACTTTATAATTGTATAATCAAGCTTTTTATACTTAGCGCCAGCGCAAATGAGTTACGATTCCTCCGATCCGATCCAAACCCTTTGGAGAATCGAGTAGGGGAAGAGGGCACGCTTGTCAGTTATCAGCCGAAATTAATAACCTATCCTCAGCAAGAGATAGGCCTACTAGAGATTTGTTGCTTAGTTATTTCTGTTATTTATCGGAAAATAACTGCGGTTGCTAGGTAACTAAACTAAGATAGGCCTATCTCTTACTAGAGATAGGTTATTAATTTCGGCTGTATATATATAATATTTACATATATATCCTCTGATGGTGTTTCAGTCACACGGCTTGAGGAACCCTTAAAGTTTCTCGCCGATCTCAAAAATGTCTGGTGACACTGAAAAGACCGTTTAAAGACATCAAAAAAACTCTTTAAAAAATGAGTTACGAATGTTACGGTTCCAAGTCAGTTTTGAACTAAAATACATGAAAATAGGTATTTGGCTTTTTGAAAAGAAATAAAGAATGACGTGTCTCAGGAATTTTGTTTATTTTCATTTAAAGGAGTAAAAAAGGGAAGAAGTTTTCTTTCTGGGGAAATCGTTATTTTTGAAGTAATAACTATAAAAATTAATAATTCAATCGATCCCTAGGTTTTTCAATAAAAATAAAGAATGACGTGTGTATGCATTTTTCAAAAAACCTCCCCTAGAGAGGTGAAATAGGGGTGGAAAGTTTGTACGGAAAAGTGTTATTTTTAAAGAAATTATGAAGAGTTTCAGGATTATTATTACAAACAATCACTATTCCACGTGAGCAATGCCGCGAACAATAGCTAGTTATAAATTATAGTAAAAAAATTAATGGTTACCGGACCCAGCCAGGAATTGAACCTGGGTCTTCCGCAATCCGGGCGGCTGCACTGACCATTATGCTTCTGGGCAAGCTGACGAAAGCACTGAATTTTTTGCCGCCCTGATTGAGGAAGACCCGGGTTCGATTCCTGGCTGGGTCGGGTAGGCATTAAATTTTTTCACTATATTTTATAATTATTTAAGTGACAAATAACCAATTCAGATACTCATATTGTTTTTATCTTGAAGAGAGATGCATTTTCAGCGTCACATATTGAAGACATCTGACAGTTGTAGAATGGTAAAACTATTGACATTTCACTAGGATTGGGGAATATGTCTGTCTGCGATGTATTTATTTCTCATTTTCTTTATAAAACAAAGTGTTAGGTCAAAAGTTTCTCATGTGCGTTGGTATTTATCGGTATTTGGTAGGAATATATAAAAAATAATGTCATAACATGAAGTTTGTATGCTTCATTTGTCGCTTATAATGTTAGGTTAATGAAGTGACAATTCCTCTCTTGATAAAATGTATCATAAGTAGCTAAATTAGATTATTTTTGTCTAAGTTATTTAAAGATTACTTAACTTAGTTATCATAATATGTTTAATTTTTATAAGTTTTTTTTGATACCTAATTAACTTTTTACTTTTAAAGTAGTTATAATTCAAGTTCCTGTCTTTTTACTTCAATTTTACATGTTGTATTCATTTATGACTTATTTACAAAACTATTCTGTAATAAATATTAGATTTAAATTTAATTTAATTTTTTTTTTCTTACTCCCCAACAAAACATTAGTGAATATTGCAGCTTATCTTGTATTTCACAGGTCCATAAAGCTTCTATATTGGTGGAAAATGCAGCATCTTGTTGCTCATGAGTGGAAAATATGGGTGCAACCTATAAAAACCACTTTAAGTGGCATATTTTTGATAGTTGTATAATTGTAAAAGGTGGATCACATTCGCATATGTCTACTTTAGTATCTCCATAAATGTCAAGCATGGAGCTAAGGTTTTATTTATAAAGTTATTAGTTCGAGTATGAGAATTGAAGATTCCTTTTAGGTGCAATTTATTTACCAACAACGTTAAGTGGTCGATACTTATTTTTTTACACATTGTTTTTTTTCCAGATATAACTTATTTGCCAACAGGAAAAAAGAACCCTATAATGATGTTTGAAAATTACGTATACAAACGTATCAAGATAAATAAGTCTGGGAAAGTTTTCTGGAGGTGCGTGAGGACCCATAAAGGCTGCAAGAGCTACTGCCTCGTCGGAGACGACGAAGTGGAGTGCAGGCATATGCATAACCATGAACCACCACAGATCAGGACCAAGACTGGCAGGTGGAAACAACTGAATTGAGAAGTCGCCGCAAGTTCTATTATTATTACTTACGTCATTACTTAATGATAGGAATAGGTTTATGAGGCTAAAGTTGCAGTTGGGACCTAAGAGTTGATATAACCACCTTTTTTTAACAAATTTCTATAAATATTCCGGTATTGTAAAGTTATGCTAAATAAAGGTACAATATAAATTGGTATGGTCTAATATCCGGGACTTACTTTTGTGAAAACCTTTATTTAATTTTATAATAAACCGTGCTATGATTAATGTTACTTATAAATACTGAGATATTTACCGGTATTGTTCAAAAAACGTGGTTTTACGGCTTTTAAAATATCCCATTCGAAACTTTTGGGAAATAAGGCCTTCCTATTTCTATGTCTGGTCATCAAAGTAAGCAGTATTTATTACAGTAGGCTTTCTCGGTTACGAAACCTTCTAACCAAATAGTTAGGATAAAACAGAAATCTTTAGGATTCGGTTTATGTTGATGACGTTTTACTTTCCAGTACCTTCACTAAATAAAGCTATTTTGCTCTTGTTTAACATTTTGTTTGAATAGATACCTTGATTTTAGTAACCTGTTCCAATGTGTTCGACTTATTATATATAATAATATAAAAACCTAACGTGTTTTGTGGCTACTTCTAATGAATATCAAAAATCTGTTCATCTTTCAGTCTATCTGTTGCCATTGGGCCGGAAATATCCACTCCTCATGTTTGGCAATCACACATACAGACGTGCCTCGCGACTAAAATCTGGACAGATTCTATGGAGATGCACAAGTACACTGAAGGGCTGCAGGGCGAAGGTGGTCAGCAATGGCGAGGACCCGACGCGGGGAATCGAAGTGCACCCCAACGGTCATAGCCACTGACCTCCGAACTACCAAAAGACCAAAGAAGGCATCTGGGTCAAAGGCTCTTTGTCTAAGAAACTCTTTTATTCTCATACACTTTGAAATTTCACGTTCCATTGTAATTTAAATTTTCAACCGGTTTAACGCAAACTCTTGTATGCAGGGATTTTGGTAATACATGTATAATCCCGAATATGGCAGATAGGACGTCCACTGCAGGGCAAAGACCTCCCCCAAGGATCTCCACAACAATATAAATTTTATTTAACCAAATAGTTAGGATAAAATAGAAATGTCTAGATTCGGTTCATGTAATATGACGTTTTACATTCCAGTACCTTTACTTACTAAATATATTTAGCTCTTGTTTAATTTTTTTTAAATATAACCTTGACTTTATTTTCTTTTTCCGATGTGTAGGTATAATTAATATTAAAACTTTAATTAATATATGTTTGTGGTTGCTTATAATTAATATAATCTGTTAATTTTTCAGTCTGTCTGTTGCCGTTCGGACGGAAATATCCGCTCCTTATGTTAGGCAATCATACATTCAAACGATTCTCCCAACTAACTTCTGGACGGATTCTATGGAGATGCTCAAGTATTCTGAAGGGCTGCAAGGCGAAGGTGATCAGCACAGGCGAGGACCCGACGCGGGGAATCGAAGAATACACCAATGTTCATAGTCACGAACCTCCTAATTACCACCAGACCAAAGACGGCATTTGGATCAAAGGCTTTTGAGCTTTTGATTTGATCTAAGTATGAGCTCCTGACTTTCTTCTTGTATACTTTTAAATGTCCCATTGTAATTGAAATGTTCAACCGACTGAACGCAAACTCTTTAGTATAGTCGTATAATACAATACCTATGATCGTTCTAGAGTGTTTAGCATATAGGTAGTGAATTAGAAATATAGTAATATGCAATATTTGGACATTTGTATAATTTCTTCTCCATTATTTGTCAGAAGTCAAGCTGCCTGATACCTGCTATACATTTACAGGATAATGTATAAATTTATTTAATTCATCCCTTTGATAATATTCTTAAAATGGCACACAACACAAAATATTATGTTAAATAGCAGAGTTACAAACAAAAATTTTGCCAACAAAATCTGCAAGCAAGATCCTGTTGGCAATATTAAAGAAAAAAATGCGTAGCATTCCTCAATGAATCCTGGATCTTTTAAATCTACTGTCATTATCATTGAATAGGGGTCCATATTGGCTGACCTAAAGTTTTTTTACCCGAATTTGTTATTCCTACAGATTTGTAATCCGAATGATCACTCTTTCTAAAAATTTTCTTTCTAAAGTTTTTATTCATACAATTTGTAGTACTACAGACGATGTTCATAACACTCATGTTTCGGAAAATTGTAATTAATAATATCACTAATGTATCACTAGTGTATTTAAACTCCTACTGTTGTTTTTCATAACGCTTTTATCCCTAAACATAATTTCCATAGTAAAGTGATGTATATTAATGTGAGAAACGCTCTAAAGTCGCTTCTGGCACTGTGTTTATGTCAACCTAACCCGTTCGTCGCTTCGCTCCTCGCTAACCTAAGCGCATTTATTTTAAAGTCGCTTCAAATAAAAGATATGACTTTAAAGAATAGTATGAAAGACGGTTATGTTGAGAAAATATAGAAAAGACAAAAAATAGTATCATCATCATCATCATCATCAGCCATATGACGCCCACTGGATGGGCATAGGCCTCATAATAGATGTTTATTACTACTGACATTATGAAGTTGAATGATTCGGAATTATGAACATTAGAAACAGAGTAGTTAGGAATTGTGATTGTTAGGATGAAAAATGTTAGGGAGAACATTTTCGGAGTTCCAATTATCAGTTATCAATCATCATTATCAATTATCAGTCATTAGAAGTCAGAAAAGTCATTCAGACGCGATCGGGGCGGGTGCAACCGCGGGGCACAGCTAGTCGACATATATTACAGGATTCTACAGGTATTCTGCGAGGCAGCGACAGCTGGTGATAGGTTACCCCTTCATCTGCCGTAGCTACTGCGTTAGCCACACCAAGAAGTCGTGGAAGTGCGCCACGCACGCGGACTGCACCGCCAAAGTTCGCACGATAGAGGACGAGATTGTCATCCATCATCATCCATCCATCCATCATTACAATCGCAGAACGTAAAGTATATATAATATAATAGTCTATTTTGAGTGTCCTCATTTTAATTTAAAGCATGAGTAAAAATAATGATATTTTTTGCTTAGATTGCCATATACTACGAGTAATAATACAACGTAATGCTTTACCAGGACATTTACGTAGCATCATTCATAAAAAATAAATCTGCTATCTTAATTGAAATCGGAATTGAAAAAATTAGCTCTGCGTTGCCTCAATCAAGCGGTGCCTCACGGCCCTGACGGCACGCCGCGCCACCGCCGACGCCGACCATATCGCCCGCGCGCTACCTGCGCGCCTACGCTGGCAGGCTGCGACGCCTGCTCGATGCAGCGCTCGCGACGCAATATAAGGGTAAACATAGATCCAAAGTCCAAGTTACTTTGCCTAAAGACGATACTATAGAAATTGAATCATTCGCCATTCAAAACATATCTTTACATCAAAGTAATGATTTCTAAAAATTATTACAAAACATCATAGATGTCCTTTGTAAAACAGTGGATGAATTTTCAAGGGAAAGATAGCGGTTGGTCTCTGTGAAATATTTATATAGATAGCTCGTTAAATCGTTTAGTATCTTACCGTGGCAAAGACTGCTGAAAAATTCGTATGTTTTTTGCAATAAAGACGTAAAAGTTCTCTATAACATACTTCGTGGTAAGTCAGAAAACTTGGTAGCAAGTTTTCTCCAAAAAATGCTAGCACTATGGAAATTAGGACGCGCAATGAGTTGTTCAGCAGAGTAATATTTTTTTGTTTTGTTTCTGTTATCGTTCCACCGAGTTACCAGCTTCACGTCGACTTCACGTCACCCCCGCGAATGCTTTTTTGTATCATGCGTATGATTTCTAAATCCAATGCTACTTATTTTATTCCTTAGTTGTTAAAAATGCTACGTTAGATCCATGCTATAGACATTAAGTCTTCTTTCAGACAGGATGTTGTTTTTCACTAAGTCCCAACGAGGCCAGCCGCTTCTAAACCTAGATGGCTACACGTACAACAAAAGAAGAAAATTGGGTGACGTCACCACATGGACCTGCACCGCCTACTACACCAAACACTGTCGAAAAGTAGTCAAGACCATGAACAACAAAATCGTTAAAATTTTACAAAAACACAATCATGGCCGCATCCGACCAGCATCATATAAAAAAGAAGAGGTAAAGTTAAGTTTTTTGATCTGAATACACGAGAATTATATTAGGTCCTGACCTGTACCTTTATTTAAACAATAACTTTATTTCTAAAACCTGTTTTAGAAATAAAGTTATTGTTTATGTTCCTTATGATTTGAGTAAGCTCAATAACATTTTTAAATAGTCCAATTATGGACAAATGTAAAATACTTAATAACCGATAAAATAAAATCGTTAGGAAGAGGAAATGAAAATTAGCAAAATGAAACAGGATGCTTTATTCAATGCTTTTCTGGGTGGCTAAAAAGGTATACATATGATAGCACAGAAACTAAATAATTTTCTTGTGTATTGTACTAACCGGTCAATGAGACGAGATCACAGAATTTACTAAGTAAAATTTAAATGAATTTAATTTCACATTCGTCAATGTAACTCACAATCAAGGATTACAACATCGAGTACGGTGATGACGTCATAATAAACTAAAAGTTATGTTATCGATACCTCAATACATTTTGATCAATACGTTATGATTTAAAAAAATAAAACAGGTTTATTTAAATTACTTACTTGTTTTGTCCTGTTGACTTTTGTTAACATTAAGTGTGTGAAATAATAAAGAAATTAATAGAAAAACATTCTTTATTCTATGATATTAAGATTGTAATACTTATGCATGTTTCGCAAAATAAAAAAGGTTTTGGAATTAAAAACGATTTGAAACTAGTTTTAGCATTCATAATTGATTATGTAAAGATGATCTTTGTTAAGCTAATATAAAGAACATAAGTAGAAAACAATTTAAAACTTGTTTGTTACCTGGTAATTAAAATTAAATACATTAAAATGTGTAGTTAAACTAAAATGATAATCATCACAGAAAATACAACTATTATCTTTATTATTCTATTCCACGTTATGGTTGCAAGAATGTAGTGATTCCTCAATTAATTCTGGATCTTTTAACTCTACTGTCATTATCATTGAATAGTGAGATTAATTCATATAATCGTATATATTACAGGATTTTACAGGAATTCTGCGAGGGGGAAGCGACAGCTGGTGATAGGAGGTTACCCCTTCATCTGCCGTAGCTACTGCGTTAGCCACACCAAGAAGTCGTGGAAGTGCGCCACGCACGCGGACTGCACCGCCAAGGTTCGCACGATAGAGGACGAGATTGTCATCCTCGACAACGCTCATTACCATCCCGAACCGGGGGCCAAATTTAAGCTCTCATATTAGAACCTTCAGAAGTCTAAAGAATTGATATGTCATATTTTTTTAAATAAACTAGTGAGTTTGAAATTGTTTTTCTATTTTTATTTTTAAAGCATTTAGCTTTTTATGTTATGAATTGGTTTTAGAGAATAGGTAAAAAAAAGTCGACACAGCTTGGACAGTGCTAACTTAGCACGCTCTGCGGTTACTGGCATCAAACCTTAACACTTGTACGGACATGGGAAGCTTTCTGTAACTAACTAACCGATGCAAATACATTAAAATGTGTAGTTAAACTAAAATGATAATCATCACAAAAATACAACTATTATCTTTATTATGCTATTCCAGGTGATGGTTGCAAGAATGTTGTGATAAGTGACGTTTCATCCGACCAACAAGTGGTTACCGACAATTTATCCGATGATGATGTTATAGAAGTTGTAAGAGACGAAGCGCCTATTGAAATTCTTTCAGATGGCGAAGAAAGAGAACTAGAAAAACATAAACAATCCCAACCTCCTAGCGTTATCCAAGATTTTCATTTCACGTCTGTTCCGACTATCGTTGAAACACATTCTGAACGTACACCACATACTGAAATGGAAGAAGTAGTAGATCCTCTGCAAAGTAATTCGCCTGATATAAACAATGAAATAACACATGCATGTGATAAGGATTCCGATACGGTTACGAATGAACAATCGTTGGAAACAGAATTATTAAAGAACGACGATCCGAAAGCTACCGAAATTCAAACCGAAAGTACCTCACAGATAGATATGCTTTTACAAAATAACTTGGCAGATTTGAATATAAGTGTTAATACTGATAGTGTAATAAAAGAAAATACACAACATAAAGATGACAAAGTTCCTGAATCTTCATCAAGCGAAATTGACAATTATGATAATCCAAAATAACATTTTAAACCATTTGGTTTTAGTCTATAGTCCCAATAATTTGATTACGTTGAGTTGTAGCCTGTATGTAATGCTTAATTCCGTTTAATATTTAAAATATAATTAATTATTGATTTTTAAGTTAGCGTGGTTATGTTTTTTAAGTTACTTCATTATCATTAAAGTTAAAATAACAACGTTTTATTTTTATTCGCTAGCATTACCTAATTTAACATTAAATTGCTTTCTTTCTTTCCAACACATTTATAATTATAATAGTTAAATCCCATTAGATAACTTATTTTTTGTGCAAATCAGAAATACATGACAGTTAAAGACATTTAGTACCTAGCAAGGTACTAAATGTCTGCAGTTTAGTATTACCAAGAAAGAAGGTAACGTCTTGCAGGGGTAAAATCAAATCTGCCTGTATAGTTCATGATTTTCTGACATTTGTTTTTTTTTTCTAAACATCATCACAGTGAAAGATTTTCTTAGCCGCGCGTGAGCATACTGAACATAACAATTAACTACTTCCTAGTGCATCGGTTAGTTACATTATATATTAATTAAACGCAAGTGAAAATCAGTAAGTATACAGATCGGTTACATTACGTTTATTTGTTCCAGCTGATTTTACTGCAGATCGATCTGAAGTAAAATTGGTACCTACAAGAAGGGGAGGCCTTTCGTTACTGCACCAAGGCTACCGTTATCACCGGAAAAAAGGTTACGTCAACGGAGACACCTTTTACAAGTGTTATGGTAAACATAAATGTAACGGCAATATCACATTAAACGATCGCAACGAGATCACGAAGTCAAAAGCACACGATAGCGGTTGTGAACCTATCTTTGGTAGCGCTAAGGAGTTTAAACTAACTCGCAAGCCATCTCGATATTCCATTTACTGGAAATAAAAACTTCAGTAATAAAGTTTTATTCAACATGCTGTTCACTATTGGTAATTTTGATTGTTTACATATTTACATACTTCTAATATTCATCTGATAATTTATAGTGTTAGAACTTGTAGTTCAAAATAGTTTTTATGGGAGTTTCTTGACAATTTGCCTACACCTTAGTTTGCGAATCCCAATTAGCCATAGGTATTTTAAATACTGTTATTTCGCGAAAAATCCATTTTGACAGTACATTATTTAAGGCAATAATTGTTATTTTTATTTTAACATTTAATTAGTATGTAGTGAAGCGATAACACTTAAGCTTTGTAAACTTGTCCTTCGCATTGTTACAAATCCACAGCATAACATTTATATAGACTTGTACAATTTCAGTTGTTGGACCTGTAAGTTATCTGTTACCTCGATCTGTGATGCCTCATCGTGTAGCAGCGTTCGTCGAAGCAAACGGTCGAAAGGTCCTCATGATTGGGAACAACCGGTTCATGAAGCATTACGTCAGCAGGCAGGGCAGGACCCGTTGGAGATGTTGCAAGTCCTTTAGCAAATGCCGCGCTATCGCGATCACTCACGATAGCCACATTGTCAAACTCAACGATTCACACAACCATGTTTAATGGTTCAGGGGTTTTATTGTTGACTATGGCCGTTTTAGATTGTGCAATTGTTCTTTGATAATGTATAAGTAATTAGTACGAAATATTTTTTTTATTCCGCGTAGTAAGTCACTGCAGCCTGTAGACGCTTGCAAAAGCATTGGTATAACTTTACTTATTATGCCCAGAAATTATAGACATCGCTGTTTGGCGGCAGATATAGGTAAAGGTAGCCATCCAATTGATTTTGATCTTGTAACATGACATTATAACATTTTAAACTATCATGGTCATTTTCGTTGATATAACAGGATTCCTGGCATGTTTATTATTTTTAAGTATTCGATATTTCGGCATTTCGGCATGAGCTCGATGGCGCAGTGGTTAACTCGCCCTGTCTGCGAGTTAACCACCAGGTTAAGCTTTCACAAAGGCCGGTCATCGGATGGGTGACGAAATATTTATCATCTCGATTCTTCCGTGCTTCGGAAGGCACGTTGAGCCGTTGGTCCCGGCTGCATTAGCAGTCGTTAACAACCACCAATCCGCACTGAACCCGCGTAGTGGTTTATGGCCCGTTCTCCCTATCCATCCACGGGGAAGGCTCGTGCCCCAGCAGTGGGGACATAAATGAATAAATAAATAAATAAATAAATAAATGTTTCCCACACTCACACCAATTATCTAGCCCCAAGAAAAGCTTCCTTAAGAAACTCGTTATATGGTTAACTAGACAACGGATAAACATGCTTAATATACTTAAATACATACTTATTATACATAGGAAACACCCAGACCCGAAACAATATAGAAAAACAGGTGTTTCTAAATTGATCCGACCGGGGATCGAACCCGGGACCTCAGAGATAGCGACACCATGAAAACCGGTGTGCAAGCCACTCGACCAAGGAGGTCGTCAATAAATGAGCTGATGATGATGATATTTCGGCATAGTTGCATGCAGCTGGTGTCGTGAACAATTTCGAGTGAATAGTGACTTAAAAATCAATGGTACGGATGCAAGCACAAAAAACTACTAAGGAAGAGGGTTGATCGTTGTCTAATTATAAACATCCACCCGCAATAACTTCAGTAAATCTGGTATCATAGCGCATGCCACTGTGCCAAAATATCGGATACTCAAAAATAACGAACAAGGCAAGAGTTTCTCTAATATTTATACAAATTATTTTGCTACTTGCTACGCTGGTTGAGTATTGTTGCCTAGCATAAAAGTCAACAGAAACGTCGATGTTGAATGTATTGTTAGTTTCTTATGAAAAGCAGTCGCCTGAATCGAGGAAGGCGTGGGTTCGAATACCTACTGCGAAAGTTGCATATGTCAACTGCTATATACTCTTAGATATAAATTACAATTAATTATCTACCACAAAAAAAAACGTTTTAAAAACAAAATATAAGATTTACTACTTTGTTGGATAAAACTAATGTTTAACAATTTATTTTTTAGAAATTTTTAAACAAAACTTTTATTTAATTTGTTTTATGTAATATTTATATGAAGTTGTTGAAGCTCAAAAAATGTCGTTATTTTGAAAGTAAGAAATGAATACAAGAAAAATCAGTTTAAGAAAAGTTTTTATTAAATTTTTCATAAATCTTAAGCAATCTTGCAATTCATTGTAACTATAAATGCTATGTCTATATTGGTAGCTAAATAATTTTATAAAACAAGCAGACTCATGAATATTCATCGGGAATTCGAGATTTTTCGAAATTCAAGCTAGCCTCTGCATTTTTAACAATAGAATTCATAACTTATTATTCTGCATACATATTTATGAACAATTCTAAAGAAATAACTGTAATACATTTTGTATGATAAGAACAATTTCTACTTGCCAAATGAAATATATAAGCGTTTGTTATTGTTATATTGAGAAGATTCTTAGGTACTATGTTACTTTAGCGTTCATTCACTACAACAATTTTTTTTAATGTACTTACGACATAATTGCAAAAAAAACGTGAACCATGTTCGTATAAAATATAAAAATATATACAATGTATTTCACCGTAACAAAAGTAATTTTTGAACATAAAAATCACTTTGAGATGGTTTTAAGATGTTTAGCTATACTTAATGTGACAAAATTTTATCATAATAGCTTTTATTTGAATTACTTAATCAGTTTGTAGGTTCTTAAAATTGTATATCGTTCATTTAAAATTGTATAAAAACTTAATTAGAATAAAATGTAAACGAGTACTATCTAACTAAACAAAATGTTATATATCATCAGTAGTAAATGCTTGTATGTTAATGTCCTAACGAATTAGTTTTGTATAATTAATAATTATTTGGTGTACATTGTGATAGCGAATATACAAATTTTATTGAAGAAAACAGAGTCTAATTATTTTATACATTATTCTTATTTATTACAGCTATTCATATACTTACAGTATATCTTTCACCAATAGGTGGAAGACACAAAAAAGACGTTAACAAACTAAATTCACTTTTGCTGTGTAAAATTCAAAAAAATCTAAATAAGTAGCTCTTATGAATGAAGGGCGGGAAGACCTTGTACCCTTGTACACGAACTTCCAGTACCAATCAATCACTATCTAGTATTATCATTATCTCCATTATTTCTCATTTAATATAATTTTTAAAAGTCGTTTTTTTAGCTTTTCTCTTATTTCTAATGCTACCGAAGATAATGACAGTGAGTATCTTGAATTATATTTTTATATATCGGCAAATCAAGCAATATCCTCTTTTATTAAAGAACGTCTTAAATTTTATTTTTTTTGCTTATTGGCAGTTATTTTAGAGTTTTATCTATTTCATAGAACAGCACCACTTGGTAGGTATGAGGTGGATTTCTTAAGAACATTTTAAGCAGAACAACTTAGAATGTCCTACGCATACATATTTAAGACATTTGAAGCAGGTCTTCGATGTCTTGTAGTCTCGCGTCGAAGGGCAGTATCGACAACGCCGTCTTTTTTTTGACCCAATCTCTTTCTGTAGTACTTCTTCTTCAGTTTTCTTAATTTTTACTTCAGTGATAAAATGTAACTTGGTACTCTTTGCTGAAACATCTGAAACAGAAAAAGTTCTAGAGCGAACATAACTAACAATCCCAAATTGCCTTCGAGAGTTTGCTGATTGCCTCAGTTGTGTGATCGACACAGCGTCAGAAGTTGTCTAGCTAGAGGGAATGGCATTACGTACTGGTGCGTGTCCCCGATCCCTACTAGACTCTCCGAGGGGTTCGAATCGGATCGATCATCGTGCCAAATTGACTAGGACCAATAAAAACTATGGATTTACTATTCATTAACCTACAACCTCCGTTGATGGCGATAAACTTAAAAAATGATGCCTAGTACGGAAACGTTGCAGACTAATATATAAAGGTGGGTATTCCAACTAAGTCAAGTAAAGGAAAGTCAGAAATTTAAGTAAAATGCTCACAATTCTAAATATAATAAATACTCGATTTTATACATATACCTATTGGAACTTAATTATTTTTTGTGATTACGGATCATCAAAAATCAAGTGCCATAACTCTTCAAGATTGCGTACAATTTCAACATCAGACTACTCCAATTTAATAAAAGTTCACAATTTCCTGCCCTTTGCAGATATAGCCAAGTTTTGTTTAAGCAGGCAGGCCAAGATAGACATGAACCACAATGGCTTCCATTACCGGTCAGTAGGCAGCGATAAGCACGGAAAGGACTGGTGGTGGTGCTCTAGAGACCCCAGGTGCAGGTCCAGGCTCCACACTAAGTAAGGCAAGATCGTGTGGTCTGTGGAGTCGCATTCCCACGGCTTTGAATAACGAGGAAAGTTAGGTACCTCTATCATACGAAGATAAAGTTAATACGAATAGTAATGTTATGCTTGGTGTCGTTGCCTGGGTAACATTTCATGGTCTGTGGAGTCGCATTCCTACGGCTTTGAATAACGTTGAAGATTAGTTAACGCTATTACCTGTATAATACGAAAATAACGTTAATAGCAATGGTAACGTTATGCTTGGTATCGTTACCTGGGTGGTATTTTATTACACGACTGCCAAAAAAGGAGTTTTATGGTTTCAGGGTTTATGTATGTATGTGATGTTTCTTAATTCCACCACTTCTAAATGCCTGAACCAATTTAGATATATGAGGTATCGTTACAATCCTTGCATCGATCCGACTAACATAGGCTAGTAAAAATTTGGAAATTCAACCGCTATGTGGGTCAAATAGTGGATGAAATTTTTTATGATGAAAATTCGTCATTATTGGAGAGATTAGAACTTGATGTTTAGCATTATATCTGTAGAGGTTAATTTTTGTTTCTTCTTGTATAAAAATGCTTACAAATTAAACTACCTAGCTTGACATATTTTATTAATATTAAACTTATCACTAAAAAGTACAAAATTACATTAAATAATTTAAAAAAATGATAAAACACGACTGCCATGACAAAAAAAGCAAAAAAAATAACTAAAAGGCAAAAACAAGATATGTACACTAAAATATAAAATAAAACTAAAATTTTCATGGCAGTCGGGCGACCTTATAAATAAGAAAGTATTCCGCAAAGCGGTCCCCCGACAGCGATGAAAATTTCAATTTTATTAATCACGCAGTTTTGATTTTTTATATATAGTCAGAGAGTGAATGAGTGACATTTCACTTTTATAAATACAGATAAATAAATACATGACATCTTCTTTTTGCCTTTTAGTTCTTTTTTTTACTTTTTGTTATGGAAGTCGTGTTTTTTTTTTGGTAAATTAATTAACCGTTCTACGTGGATTGGCTTAAGCGCATTACTACTAGATAACGTTACCTGCATTACAGCTACCAGTTTGAATTAATATAAAAAAACGTAACATACGATACTTATGTAGTGTGAATTCGGTAATGTTATTAAGCCATGCCCATAAAATGAGTTGGATGATGAACACCATCACACCACCAATCCGCACTGGGCCTGCGAGGTGGTTTTTGGCCCGGTAGTGTATCTGTCGCCGTATGATAGTTATAGCTAGGGTTGCCAACCGTACTCTAAAATAGAGTATTGTACTCTATATCATGTAGGCGTACTCTATAATCTATAACACTAATAGAGTATGCTAAAATACTCTTTTTTGCACAATGTTTACTATACTAGTGCCAGTCATGTAATATTATGCAAACCCATTATCAGAACCAAAAATGTCCAAAAGAGCTATTGATCTATATAAATTTAGAGTTAGAATGTTTGGACTAATGCAATTCTTTAAAAACCATGAAAAATTGTTATGTGCTGCAAAATGTACAAAAAAAATTTTTTTTTAAATATTAAATAAATGTTACTCTTTTTTTTAAAGTCCGTACTCTTTATTTACCTCCTTTGAAATCAGATATACTCTATTTCTTCTATAAAAGTTGGCAACCCTAGTTATAGCCGGGATATAATTATATACCGTAACATAGTGATACATTACTATCTTACTAAGAATATAATTATAATACGGTTAGGTTAGGTATTGTTTTATTTTATTCTATGGTAGATTTATAACTATTTAACCAGATTAGTTTAGTCAGATAAACATATTTCTAGATTGTGACCGTAAGATAGTAATGAATCGCTTTCGTATAACTATGTTGCGGTATATAATTATATCCTTAGGGATATAACTATATTACGGCTTTATCTATGATACTGCGACGTATCTAGTTATACGTAAGCCTCGTGTCTCAGCAGTCACACAAAATGATCTGGTAATGATGTGTAGATTTCACGTTTCTCGTTTGTTTTCAGTGGAAATTATCACAGGCGGTAAGTACCCGAAGTTGTTGTACTGCGGTTATCTCCACCGACCACACAACGCGTACAGGCAGCGACGCATGCAGCTGTGGCACTGCATCTACCGCAGAACCAGGGGCTGCAAGGCTCTCGTCAGGACCATGGACGGCGTCGTGATGGCCTCCGACACGTTCAAACATTTTTGCCATTAGAAACGAGACTCCTTTGGGCGGCCATACACCGGGCACCTTGAAGCAGTCAGGATCGACTAGTGCTTCAAGCAGCGACTGCATAGTGAATTACAGTCTTCTATTTACAAACATACATGGAACCGCTAAAGAAGTTGCGACTGCTCCGGGCGTTCAGCAGCTCGGTGAAATGGCAGCTTTACTACGAATGCCAAGCGGTCCGTGTATTTTGAATACTGGCTAACTGTTTGAGCCACCCGTGTATTAAGACGCTTAGTAACGCGTAACAAGTAGACGCTTGGTGTTGAGGATAGGGCACGAGCAATGAGACCACTTTTTCCCGTTATTGATGTTTATTGTCAACTACTGTTTTTTACATATTTTTTATAAAAAGATGTCACTGAAATTTAGAATTTGGAAGGTAGACCAAAGAGAGATCCAAAGAGGCTGTAACGTTGCTGGTCGGTAACACTTGGTTTTACTACGGAGTGCTCAATGCTAGCCGCGACGTTCTTTCACCGCTTGACCATGTTGATGAACGCACGTTTGTCACTAGGAGGCGTTGCTTCTGTATTTAACAAATTCTGGTTGTTGCTAACATGATTGAATGGTGTATAAAACTCACACCTACCCCTTGTTGCTCATAAATTAACAAATTACTTTATCTAACGTCCAGGATTAGTTTTATAGCTCTAATGATTAGTGTGTTGATAATTGATATACGTACTTAATATCTATTCAGAAATTAACAATTCTGGATTAATCTGGATAGAATGCAACGTTATTCCATTCCTATCCGATACTTATTTATGTTAACACTAGCGGCTGCCCGCAGTTTCACCCGCGTGGTTTCCGTTACCGTGGGAATATCGGGATGAAAAGTATCCTGTGTTAATCCAGGTTATAAACTATCTGTATGCCGAATTTCATCCAAATCCATCCATCCGTTGCAGAGTGAAGAAGCAACAAATATACACACATACACACAAACTTTCGCATTTATAATATTATCTATAGTGTGATAAGTGACCATGTGTGATGGATATCATATGATTAGTAATTTTACCTAATTAAAATAAGACTAGATTAAAATATAGTAGCATAAAGAGGTTTTTGTAGATGAGGCCATTTTGTTTTGCTGTCTTTACTCCGCCTTGTCTTCTTTCCAGTCACATTTTTTTTTAATTTTTACTACTACTAAATACCTACACGAAGGTCTTGAGTTCAATACGCAGGTCGGGATAAGTGTGTTTCGGATTTTTACCCATAGGTACCCATCAATGACTTGATTTCAATGATGGAGGTCTTGCCCAGCAGTGGCAAGATCGCAATCCGAATTCGTAGCAGCTAGCGTCATGGAGCTCAAGTTTGTACTGTGAAGTAGGTAAACACAGGTGGTTCGTCTATGTTTGATAGCAATGAAATAGTAATTAAGGTTTGTTATGTGTCTTTAATGTTGCCAAATTTTGTGCGAAAAATAAAAACTAGTCATTTATTAATATAACATATATTTTTTGTGATACCTTTATAGTGTCTTTTTCGTCCGTAAAATCTTGAGTTTAGTTACGTTTGTACATATGTAACGAAACGTTCGATAGCGTCTATTCTTTAAAAAAAGTTAGACAGGAAAACACTGTAGTCCATCGTTGGTTTTTGTTCGCTTAGGGCGTAGGTAAATTAATAATTAACTAATTATTGTAACTTTGGTAGGTACAATAATTAGTAGGTACAATCAACTATAATGGGCGCCAGTGTTACACTTTAAACACAAAAAACTTTCTTTGAAATTATACGAGAAGACAACTACGAAGCAGTTGGTCTGTATTCAATTGTTACTAAAAACTAAAATCAGTCGATGAATCCTATTTTTAATGACTAAAAGAAAAAAATGACGATTACTGGTTTCTTCAAACTACTTACCTTATTAAGATGGTGCCGCGCGGACGCAAAACTGCGAGTTTCAAGTTTCTTTAAGATAGCGAGCGAGCGGCGCGTGGAGTAGGGTGACAACGGCGCACGACTACAAATACGCACGCACACTAATATCTGTACAGAGTAGGCTGGTGATTTAGTTGGAGCAATATTTACTTATGTAAAGTCATAGGCGTTTGGGTAAAAAAAGAATAAAAGTCTTACATAATATTTTCATATGCTATATTTACAAAGTTTCTAAAGAAATAAGTTTTTAGATATCATTATTTTTACGTATTGTTCATGCAGTTTCTGGGTATTTGTTTTAAATTCCAAGACAACCATGGCCTTGTGAAAGGAGCAAGGTAACCTACACTAGTCCTTTTAATGTATATGACCGATTCAGTGAAGAGCACCAGTGACTTAAAAACACTGTTATTTAAAATTAACTTTAACAAGTGTTTTTTTAACGTCAATGAAATGGTGTTAAATAAGATAGGTTTTATTCAAATTCATTTTATTACATAACAATAAAAAATACCATGTACACATTTTTAACATTACATATAACACTTGTAGGAATGATTAAAGCTATAAATTTATTTTAATGTCTCACATTTAATTAAGCTTACATAATTAAATTATTTATGTTGAAGGCACAAGAACAATCCAAAGGCACTTTGGAACACAGTCACAGATAAAAAATACGAAACAACACATTTCATTAAATACAGACACAAAATAATTACACAATTTTACAATGTAACAATAGATTGTCTGAAATTTGCACGGGTCAGACAGAGCCACGACAACTTAGGTAGGCTACTCTTGAACGCAAACTCAATCTCAATACAATTCCAATGCGATTAATATGTATCGATATTGGGATAAGTTTCGCAATTTCGGAATGCCCCATCTCGATAATAATTTGTTCACTCAATTTCCACGCTATTTAATTCCAATGTGGCGCTATTATCGCTTTTAAGAGTGCCATTTGACATTTTTTAGATTTGTGATTGGAAATTGATTAATGCAATTGTGTTTCAAGAGTAACCCTACTGGTATGTCAGAGTGGATCCGTATCCCGCTAATGGAGAGTTTTTCCAACATTTTAGAACTCACTATGTTGTTCTCTTTTACAAATGGTAAAACCACCTTGTACAGTCACTATTATCATTAACAATCATTAGATCTAGGTCTAGGTAGAGGTCTGCCTTTGTAGCTACTTTTGTTATTGACTGTACGCGTTAAGTAAGTACTAAGTCAGGTAACCAACCATTCCTAGATTGGTCTTCTTACAATAAAGGTGTTTTATTTTTAATTTTTTTAGTAAAATATTCAAGACGATTTATTCGTTGAGTGGAAAATGTCGTAAACTTTTTTCAACTAAAAAGTCAATTTGTAATGAAATTTTCCAATGCAAGGTAAATAAAGAGATCTAGAAAGTGAGTAGAGCACATTTTAAAAGTACGTTTAAGTAAGTGAATAAAAATTGAATTGATTGAAAAATTACGAACATTAAATTTGTCTTGTACCAAAATCCGCAACAAGGCTCATAAAGGAGTCTCAAAAATCTTAAGTAATAACTAAGTCAGTGCTAGTTAAATGGTCTAAACATTCTGAACAGTTAAGTTTGCTTTGTACCGCAACGTATAAAGGCACTCAAATGCCAAAGCCAGTGCTACGCATGGTTGTGCGCCAAACATGCTCTCACGATAATGGAGCCCAACGTGGTTATGTTCGCCCTGCACCGGTAGCGGATCCTGTGGCTGCACGTCCACCGTACCTTGTTCTTGTAGCACTCGTGTTTGATGAACTTGTGCCCGTGGACATGCACCACGGGGAAGCCACGGTTGGAAATGCCGTAGGTCACTGTAACGATAACGTTGTGTTATTAGACGGTGGTTGTAGGTGGGTAGACTTATAAATTATCAAAATATATAGATTACGTTTATCCAAACTTCACGATGGCGACAAAGGGCTGTTAATAACACCGAATTTAAAACTAGTGTTTCCCAAAATTTCGAAAATTAAAATTCCGAAATTTGAAAATTTTAAATGTTTCAATTCGACAATCCCAAAGACCATAAATTACGTAATTATTACCGATATCAAATACGATGGTGGTATAAACAGCACCATATTATGTCCTATAGCAAGGTAAATATAGTCAACCTATTTCGATTATAAGACAGTAAAAATCACATTAAAAAGTTATTTAGTAGTTTTTTCACGAAAGCAAAGATATATAATAAAATTAAACAGTAATATAAAACAAAGTGATACCGAAAGGATCCAGTGGATTGAGCGCAGCATATGTAGCAGCTTCAAGAAATTGTAACGCTAATTTTCAGAGGAGCCTGTGATCGCCAGCCCTAGACGATCCGCTAAATTAAAGTACACCTAATAAGCACCATTATTGTTAAAACTCTGTTGCGAATGTATATACCGATGATGTCATCGTTCACAGGCTGACCAAATATTAAAATATTGCAAGAATCTAATGATATATAGATATCATTAGATTCTTGCTATATTTTAATAGTAGCTTTCATTATAGAATGAATCAACAAAAAATATGTTTCGATGACATTAACATACATCTACACTTATGTATTGTGTAAAGTTAAAAGTCCGTTTGTTTGTATGTAACATTTAAATATATACCTACTAGTAATTTGATTAAATAGTTACTGAACAGTACCAGAATTGGTAATTTTCTTTGTGTATACCTATTTTGAACTAATAGATATTATAACTCAGCATGTTTAATTTAACCAAAATCTATTAAAAGTTTCAAAGATTTGACAGAACACACCTTTGTTGCAGTGGGTTTGATCGGGACCGGCCTGGACTGTTTCGCATCGTACTGCCTTAGCAAACAAGGCAAGATGGGAATCAACGTGGGCGGGTATAGGTTTCGCTTCAACGGGTGCGCGAGGAACGGCAAGATAAGGTGGAGATGCTCCAGAGGTCCATGGTGTAAAGCAGCCCTGCATACCTTCAGAGGGAGGATAGTGTACATCCAAAGCACCCATAACTGCGGCCCTAAGCCTCCGGCGAATTGATTTGTACAATGCGACATCAGAAATATCACTTCATAAATTTAAATTACATTTGCGGGAAGGCTTAATCCAAGTCTACAACTTCAGATATTTTTAAACTTTTTGCATCACTTGTGTAGTACTGTTTTATTTGAACTACTACTTTTATTTAACATTAATTCTGTTACAAGGGTTTACCCATACATATGTCTAGGCACAAAATGAAGATATATAAATTTTGAAATACAAATAAAATGTATGTGATGTGTGTTGTAATAAATGTATGTATACCCGCTTTGGTATTGGCGAAAGTACAAAATGATGTACAATAGAAAGTTAAGATTAAAATGTAATATAATAATAATTAAAAATAGTATTTATATATCGCAGATTTAATTAAATAAATACAAGATTTAGGGTCAAATCATACAAATACAAAGTAATACCAAGAAATAAAATATATTTTAAATATCTAGTTACCGTCCCGTGTATGACATAAATAATAGTATTATTTTTTAAAGTTTTGAACAGTTCTACTTTCGTTTTAATAAATATTACCTCATTACACCATAACTTACGATTTAGAAGGAATAAAAATATTTACAATACATAATGCTCGATGATACCTCATCAATATCAACAATTAAAAGTAAATGTCCTATTACGTCAGTATCTCCTATTTCATGGGTTGTGTAAATTTTAAATAAGAAATACCAACTTAAAAGGTAATTGCAAACTTACGAAGTAACACTTCACCCTTGGTCATGACAACTCAAAAAAAATACCTTTTCAATAATATTAAACATTAACAAAATTATGTTCTAAAAAGTTTAATTTGTTGTGATGAGTACATTTTATCTTAAAATTAGGATCGAATACAGGGTGTAATAATAAGCAATCGCAATGGTTCACAAATGGTGAATGACAAGTTTTAATTACAGGAACCCGATAGGGTACATGACTGGAAAGTCATTGTTTACTTTATGTAACTGAGTGTTTCTTTGTGATATTAAAAATGTTACAGATAATATCACTGCTACAGTCAGTAATTCATCTATCTAGAGCAGAGGTTCCTAATTAGTTTTTTCTACGTACCACTTCCAGGAAGACCTCAAACTCGCGTACCCCTTATTGCAGGAACGATAAATAAAAAATGAATTCAGATGTATTTTACATTTATTGCCATCAAAATACAGTTTTGTGAATAGTGAACATGCTTATGCAACTGAAGCTCTCTAGCTTAGTAGAAAAGGCGCTTGATGCATTTACAGTTTACTAACACACCTGCTGATCGTTTAAAAATATTTTTGGCAATTGTTGTTTGCATAACTTTTTACTGATTTAATATCTTAGTTAAGAGATTGCAGCGCGTACCCCTTGATGCAACCTCGCGTACCTCCAGGGGTACGCGTACCACTAATTGGGAAACATTGATCTAGAGTAAGCGAGAGAATATATTGAGTTTTAATATAAATGAAATAAAAAAATATTATTTATTGTCACACAATAATACATTAATTAAAAATATAACTTATAATCAAAAATACAAAGTGACACAGAAGAGTATATGTCTATCAATATTTTTTTTTAAATTACCATATTGTTGTATTATTAAACCGATTGATGTCCCTTTAAATATTAACTTTCACACTTGTATTACTTTTTTTTACTATTGTGATGGATGACATTCAAGTAAAATGTGTTTTAAAGTAAAAAGCTTTCAGTTTATTTTTGCTTATATAAAAATGTTGTCAGTTATACTCAAATATATACTTATATATTATGACAGTAAGGTCGGTTTTTCTGGAATATTTGTGACAACTAATGTTGCATCAACAAATTTGATAGTAACTGTGCAGCAAGCCTTTGTAAGGAAAAAGCAAACTATATGTACATATCTTTTGTTGCCATGACAGCAACAGAAAGCTTTACAATTAAAAGCCTTCGAGGCAAAAAACTCATATTTTTAGATTGTTCAATAGTTGTGTCATGTGCCCTATTTAAATTTATTAATTTAGTAATAAGAAACAACATTTTCTACTTATTAATACAAATAATGTTGTATATATCTACCTCTCTAGTGTGTACGGAGGAATGGCCAAGTTTATGAAATCAGTAGTATTATCAATATATGTCTTTAATACAAAGAGAATAATAATTTGTGTTGTCTTGTTTAATCTGTGCTGACGACAATGATTTAATTGACGAATTATTTATTATTAATTACGCAAAAAAAAAACGATATTTCTTGTATAATAATAAAATATATTCACTTGGCGATTCGTATTGTTCGGTTGTGTAATAGTAATAAAAAATAAAAAATATAGAAATACTAACAGCGACAAATTGCCACTAAACTGTATGTAGTGATAACAGCCAAATTGTGTGTAGAAATAGATACAGATTGTATGTTTTATGTGTAATTTAATGTTTGTAAAAAAAACTAGTCATACTTAATTGTTACAAAATTGTTTTATTTCCGTCACCTACAAACCATTTTTTTAACGTTTGTCTTGAATGTCTATTTCTGGGTAGCTTTTACTGAATCCGCGGTTAAGTGGGGTAGGTAAGAGACTAACGAAGAAAGGTTTCGTAATAACTAATATTAATCAACCTTCGACGGAATCTTTTTTCAATACACACACAATATATTAGACAATTTTAATAAACAAACTTAAATTACTACGCAAGTAAGCAAATCATGTATTGGGTATTTATTTAATTATTGTCTTGTGACTTACATTTTTATATAGTTGATGATCTTCTCATCGATATCTTTCTATTCTTCATATTCGACAGTTAAATGAAGCTATGTCTGAAAAAGAGACAAATTTACAGGAAATCCACTGGTTCTCTTCTTTGCTAGAACTGAAATAAAACTTGAAAAAATATTTTTTTTATCTTTTACGCTAAATAACACTAAATTTGTAGTGTGAATTTGTTATTGATTTACAGATATCTATAACATTTTTTTTTTAATTATATATAATCAAAAAAATATATAAAAAAATATTTTATAGAAAAAAAATGTTTGAAGTTATAACTTAAAAAAATATTTTTCTATGAAAAATAAACTGGATGCTAAAAGTACTATACCTACTGCATCCATCATATCGAGCTGTATAAATGAGATTTCCAGCTAAATAAAACAATATTTTTGAGTATAAAAAAGTCCAAAGAATTTGGCAAGTAACAACTATTATTCTATCTAGGTATAGGCTAGGCACTGGGCAAAACGCTTCTGGGGGTTAACTCTGGTAATTGTTTAGCGGTCCTGAATTGTTCTGGCGGCACGTGAGGGGAAATTCAGGATTTTTTAGGGTATACCCTCCCTTTCTTGAGGTCGGTGAAGAAGAGTCCCACACAACCAGCTGCGTCTCCACGGGCGCTGTTGCACGCTTTATGTTTTTCTGCTGTATACAACGTGTAACAGAAAGGTGTGGTAAAAATGAAAAGATCCAAAGTGTTTCCAATCTGGATCTTGTATGCAGACTTACTAAGACATAATTATTAACTTAAATTTTTTGTTAAATATTTCTATTGTGACGTCACAGTAAAATAAACATGTCACAGCCCTAGTGTTTCGGTACTTACATTTATAATCACTGCTTCTTGTTTATGCGCGCCTGACGCGCATGACTTCACACGAATAAAAATATTTAGTTTACAATTGCATGACAAATGAAAGTTAATAATTATGTCTTAGTAACAACACATACAATATCTAAATCGGATACACTTTGGATCTTTTAATTTTTACCACACCTTTCTGTTACATGTTGTATAGAAAAAGGAACTAGGCGCTAGGTGAGTTATAATTGCCATCACATTAAAGTCACAACGTTTTTAAAGGCAAATAAAATTCACTCTAGGCACTTTAATATAGAAGAAATCAACTGTTTTAATGAAAAGCCAGAATTTCATTTTGGTTCACAAAACAAGGCGTCTGTAACGGTTTCTGTAAAAAAGAAATACAACTTAATAAAACAAAAATAACACATTAACACAACATTTAAAAAAAGTAACAAAAATCCAATCCAATCAATTAAAATACACAACTTCATTTTACCCACTTTTATTAAACTCGTAACTTATACAGTATGATCATATACAATAAACACCTTATGCTATAATAATATTATAGAATTGAAAGTGCTTTCATTAAAGTAATTTACAACTAGGTACATTATTCCACTAGTTTTCAATAACAAAGTATAGATATACTAGGATATAATATATATATAAGTATCCTATTCTGCTGTTACAAATAACAAAACTAAATTCAAGTAGGTACCTAAGTAAAACTATTTATATTAAATACAAACAAAAAACCTATTTTTTAATAATCATTTTAACTAATTAAAAATACTTTTAAAGTTAAAATTAAATATCAGATATGTAGCCTGCAACAATAATGTTCTACGTACAGTCGGCCAAAAATATTGCTGAACATTTACAACAGTACCATGTCACAGTAAGTCACACAGAGCTATTTGACATTTCAATTTCGAATCCAAAGAGGTTATGACCCCTTAGGCACAAAATAAGGAGACCCACAGAAAGTAATCTTCATACAAACGCGCCCAAGCAACGCACACATACACAACCTCTCAAGCGCGGATCCACCGTTGTGAGCACAGTGGGCATGCCCACACCTTAACTGAGATCGAAGTTTTTTTTTTGGTATTTGTATTTTAAAACTGGACGAGTCTCAATGTATATGTATGTATTATGTATCCGTTTTATATGTTTTATTGTTATGTGATGTGCAGGTCAATAAATGTTTCTTTATCTTTATCTTTATCTTTATCTGCGGTTATATTCAATCTCTAAAAAACTAGCAATGAACCGTGTGCGTGTGTGATTCTGAACGTAGAGCACACAACAAACGCACATATTCACAGCTTAAACCTTACCAAATCCAGAAAAACAACAAAAAAACAAAAACATTTTGATTACGACTCACACTTGGCCGATTTTTGGGGCGCCGTACCCACAGCTATTTTTGTGTGCTGGATCCGCGCTTGCAACCTCTCACGGACACGGAATCTCGCAACAGTTGCACTCGGAGTGTTCCGAACTGTACCGAGACCTGTGTCCGTGCAAGCTGCCTATTTGTGCGTTGCTCGAGCGAGTTTGTATAAAGCTTACCTTCTGTGGATCTCCTTATTTTGTGCCTTGTTACTACACAGGTTGACTTTACAATCACCGTCCAAAACTTCTGAGATGACTCCCGTGATACAAACGAACAACTCTTACTATTGGACCAACTCCCTAACTCGAAAATAAAATTCAGCTGTTCCATACATTTTGGTCGAATGAATATTGATGTTTTGTTACTGAATCGTTTTACTTTCCACAATCTCAAGCTAGAAAACAAATGAAAGCCACCATCATCACACTAATACAGGTTTTACTATAAGCGCTTAAAGCAATACTACTCTAATGCTATTGCAGTTGTGAAAACGAGACGCGTGTATACGTGTGTACACGCGTCTCGTTCTCACAACCGCAACAACTCTGATACAATACTGTTTTGACAGCTCATGGTAAGCCGCCTGTCTCGCTTAGATACTGATGCTCTGCTCAAGTTTACTATAATAAAGTACTGAATAGTTCAGCTACCTTTGACGGTGACTGTACACAGTTCATAATCGGACTTTTATTCGTCATTCGATAAAGTTAAGAGAACAAAAATTTGTAGTGTCATTAAAGCAGCACCCTAGTGACATACGAGGAGAGTTAAAATTTTCCTAAACAATATTCTCGTTTTAATTAACATGTAAGAATGGCAAATATATCTCGCAGCAGGCGTGATAGAGTGCCTAATGAAAGTAAATTTTTTACACAATTCGACCGATTTAAATGACTTTTTCTGAATGACTACAATTTGTATGACATCAAAGCATATAGAAGTTACAGGCCCTAACTGAGACATAAACCTATTCAACTGACAAATTTCTTAAATACATTTACCGATTTAATGAAGCATATACAAGTTACAGGCCTTAACCCTTTATAAGGCAGTGGCATATATATTGCCACCATATTTTGAACTTTATACAATCGAGATAAAGTCGAAAACCAATGAAAAATTTGAACATGCTGTGCCCGTTAATAGCATAAATCTATTCAAAACTGACAAATTTCTTAAATACATTTTCAACCATATGCCTAAGGCATAAAGGTCAAAGTTTATTGAAGAAAGTTGACAGTACGTGCAGGCATGTGTACCTGCGAGTTGAGGGACACCCCTTGCGATGCGGTGAGCGATTTCTAGTTCATTGCGTTCTCCATAACTATTGACTATGACTGCCGTAGTATAACGCGCAATGAACTAGAAATCCGCTCGCCGCGTCGCAAGCCGCTCGTGCTCGTGGCAGAGGCGTAAACTGTCACTTTTCTCGCACCGCAGGAGCCGTCTCAGTAAAACGGTAGGCTTGTAGTTACACAAGTGACAAACTAGGTGGCGTTGCAACGGTCCCGTAAAAAATGTAGTGAACTAGACTTGGAACCGGTAACAAAGTACAGGTTCTGTAATAATACACAAGATCCAGTCGAAGTGCTACAGGGGGAAAGGAAACCTCAGCAATCCCCACTAAGATCAGTATTCAGGGTTCTTGCCATTTCGGTACCTGGTTACCGGTTCCTGCTAACACGAGGGGCAGACCGAGGTCGGTTGAGCCAGGGAGCTAACTAGTCACCTATAGTAGCACACAAACGCTGCAAGACGGATTTAAGCGGGAAACGTCGGACGATGCGGAAGGGTTATAGATCCAAGCTTCAACGTCTATGGGTGGTTCAATGGTAAAGAAAATTTATTATATTCTTCTTTATAGTAAAGAAAATTTACTATTGTAAACAACGCATTTGCTAAGGTTATTTGATGGCGTTATACGGCCAAATAAATAAATAACAGATTCAAGTATTATCCAATACTTTTCTTTAACTAAACCCTACACCGAATTGAAAAAAAATCATGATGAATTGACCCCTGTCTGCCTTACTCCATTCAGGTAACCGCCGCTTATGAGAGCGACATTACCATTTATATCTATCCTTGTTACTACATCTGTTATCAAATTAATGTAAATATTTGATACCGGTATAATACCGATACTGATTAGAAAGTATTAATACTTGTACACACGCCTGCACATCTGACTACCACAAACTGACAAATTTTCTCAATAGACTTTGAATTTTATGTTTATGGCATCATCATAATCATCATCAGCTCATTTTTGTCCCCACTGCTGGGGCACGAGCCTTCCCTATGGATGGATAGGGAGAACGGCCATAAACGAACACGCGGGCCCAGTGCGAGTTGGTGGTTGTTAACGACTGCTAATGCGGCCGGGACCCACGGCTTTACGTGCCTTCCGAAGCACGGAGGAGCTCGAGATGTTAAATTTTTGGTCACCCATCCGATGACCGGCCTTTGCAAAAGTTGCTTAACCTCAGCACTCGCAGACCGGGCGCGTTAACCACTGCGCCATCGAGCTCCTCGTTGTGTTTATGGAATATGGTTGAACAATTATTGAAAAAAATTGTCAGTTTTGTACAGGTATCAATAGTAATGGTAAGACCTCCGGTACCGGTAACACACCCACGTTACTGATACCGGTTCCCATAAATACCGGTATCGCAAGTCGCTCGATCAAATAATGAAAAACAAACATACACTCAACACACCGGTAGTCAGAGACTTAAATTTAAAATGCACACGAAAAAATAATCTATAATATACAAAAGAGTTTTGAACTCGATCAATCTTCATCATCACACTCCGTGCTGGTGATGATCTGCTTACCAGACACGACGCCGTGTTCGCTCTTAAGATGATGCAGTATGGCAGCGACATTCTTCTCCATGTCGACCGACTTGGCGCATCGGTACTGGCATATGTTGCACGAGTAGAAGTCCTCTTCGCTTCTGTCGAATACTTTCCAAACCCAACTGTTCTTCTCGGCTAGAACAAAATTCATAATTTAATCCTTTATTGCACATAAAAAACACACATTAAAACAGAAGTTATACAAGACATATAAAGGTGAACTTATGTGTGGAACGAAAGTTTCAGACACGTTTATGATTATCATTGACAGCTCATTTTATGTCCCCACTGCTAGGGCACGAGCCTTCCCTATGGATGGATAGGGAGAACGGGCCAAACCACGACGCGAGCCCAGTGCGGATTGGTGGTAACGATTGCTAATGCTGCCGGGACCAACGGCTTTACGTGCACTCCGAAGCACGGAGGAGCTCAAGATGATAAATTTCTGGTCACCCATCCGACGACCGGCCTTTGCGAAAATTGCTTAACCTCAGCACCCGCAGACCGGGCGCGATAGCACTACGCCAACGAGCTCCTCCTCCGTTTATGATTACAGTATGCCTATAAATACGGTTATATAATTGTTTTTATTGTCATCATCATGATCATCACATCATCACCAGCTCATTTGTATGCTCCCACTGGGCGCGAGCCTTCCATACGGATGGAATGACCACACAGCGGTCAAGCGACATAGCTTACGACACCAGAATATAGATGGCGTTGCTACTCTTACAATAAACTAACTGTTTTATGTAACAGAGTATACCGAGCTTAAATCTGTTAATTGTTTTTAAGACCCTGCTAAAATGTCATGTAAGTCAACGACTTTTGCGGTACACCCTCTATTGAAGATTATGAGTAACACAGCTTACGACACCAGAAGATAGATGGCGCTGTCTACTCCAAAATGACAAAAGTTTGTGTAACAGTTGAAATAGTAACTGTTATAAAGTAAACAGTTACTATTAATAATTATGTTTTGTATACTGATGTTAATCATTATAATATTTATATTAGATAAAGTGGAAACTTGATTGATGCATGTTTTTCAATCAAGTTTCCACAAGAATTGCTATATTGTGTTTCCCAAATACATAAATAGTAAAATGTAAGTTAATAAAAAGTGAAATAAATTGTGAAATTAGTTTAAGATATTAAGAACTGTTTAGTTTTTATTGCCTAAATCATAACTTTGAAAATTTAAAACTAAAAACACGACTTTTTTATCTCAGCTTTTTAAAGTGCTATTAAAGGAAGTAAGTAAATTGATCACAATCTTTACTAATGTTATAAAGCTGAAGTTTGTTTGATTGGTTGAACGAGCTAATCTCAGGAACTGCTGGTTCGATTTTTGTAAAAATATTTTTGTGTTGAATAGTCCATTTATTGAGGAAGGCTATAGATAGGCTATATATTACATCACGCTATGACTAATAGGAGTGGAGCAGCAATAATTTATATGGCAAAACAACGTTTGCCGGGTTAGCTAGTTTAATATAATCAAACCGTACCTATTTATTTACCATTCAATCGCGTTCAAACAAGCTCGATGGCGCAGTGGTTAACGCTCCCGGTCTGCGAATGCTGAGGTTTAGCAACTTTCGCAAAGGCCATCAGATAGGTGACGAAAAATTATCATCGCGGGCTTTGGAAGGCACGTAAAGCCGTTGGTCCCAGCTATCAACCACCAATTAGTACAGTAAAAGCTCCCTATTCGCGCTTCCGTCATTCGCGTTTTCACTATTCGCGGATTAAAAAAATGCAACCCAATTTCTTTATTCGCGGCAAAAAATTTCTTTATTCGCGGATCTAAAATTTCATTTGTTCAAATTCATTGAAAAAGAGGCTTCCACTAGCACTGAAAATGTGACATTTACTCTGAAAAATCTTAGTGAAGGTTTAAGAATGGCAAATGAGCTTTGCGATTTCTTTGTGAACATTGATCCATCTATGGAACGAAGTCTTAATTTTAAGAGGCTTCTTCAAACCATTGCCTAAGCCCGAGGATAATGATTAATCAAAATGTTCAATAACATCAATAAAATTGATTTTCTTATATATTTGTGTTTTTTATTTTGGCACCTAGGAACGTATCCCCTATAAACCCATATAAATTACCATTCTGTATTCACGGTTTCTGTATTCGCGGCATATTTATGGAACATATACCCCGCGAATAAAGAGATTTTACTGTACGTGGTTTATGGTCCGTTCTCCCTATCTATCCATGGAAGGCTCGTGTCCCAGCAGTAGTGAGGACATAAAATGAGATGATGATAATCAAACCAACGTATCAGTAGCACAGTTGGTAGATCTGTCGTTCGGATTGCGAACGGTCATGGTTTCGAGTCCCATCTGAGGTAATTCGTCTTTCCAAGTGCTTTTTCAGATAAGTGCGACTTTTATTCTCTAAGTTCAACAATATGTTAATATTAAATGTACTTACGTCCAGTTTTATTATGTATCATTTTCAAATGGCGGTTCATGTTGCCGGTAGCATTGCCGCCGTGACAAATGTTCCTATGGCAGATATTGCACTGCGCCAGCGTGTTGGAGATGCGGTCGAAGTACTGCCAGATCCAACTGCGCCTCTGCAGCTGTTTTTGGGTTCTAGTATCTGTGGACAAATATGAGGAGCTGTAGGATAGATATAGTTTGTTTGTTTTAAGTCCGCCGGACTAGCTACCACTATCCGACGTTCGATGACGGTAAGGTCGAAAAAGCGCTTTTTAGCCGGAATTGTCAACTTGCTTACCTAATGTGAAATTACCATTACAATAAATTAACAAAGGTGTCAAGCGTCCTACAGTGTACTAATTAATATTTTTCTCATGGGTGTACATATGGGAATAAAAAACTTCTATCTATCACCTAAATAAAGACTGGTAGAAGGTGGGTGGACAGATGAAACTATTATCAATCTAAAAAAATTTCATCTGTCTACCTCTTAGTGATGGGTTGACAGATGAAACTTTTTCTTCCTATCTGTCACCCTGGTGGACAAAATGGGGTGACAGATGGGAATATTCCCTACTGACGCACTGACTATCTTACCATCAACCAAACCAAGTACAAACATGTACAAACAAACACTAGAAATCGCACTCGGGACTTCCGGTGGTCTTAATCACTAGAGACTAGAAGCGGTTAAAGAATCATCAATAATATCAGCTTATATTAATCCACTGCTAGACATAGGCCTCTCCAAGTGCACGCCACTGAGCACAATCCGCGGCTACTCTCATCCAGCTCTTGCCAGCCACCTTGTGAAGATCGTCGCTCCACCTAGTCTTAGGGTGTTTTACACTAAGTTTGCCGGTGTCTACTTAAGAACTCGTTTACCCCAACGGTTATTGGTTCTGTGACTAGTAGTAGTTAAAAAATGTATGGACGATTCAAAAGCACTTTTTGTAAAAAAAAAAAAAACACAAATGTTGAAAAAATTTCCACGAGCAGGATTTGAACCTGCACCCTTCTGACATTGAATGGGCGCCTTTGGCTTACAAAGTAAAAAGTGTTGAATAATTTCGGCGGGCTGGTTAGAACCACGATAGCTCAATTGGAAGAGCACCTGACCCGGAATGTCAGAAGGGTGCAGGTTCAAATCCTGCTCGTGGAAATTTTTTCAACATTTGTGTTTTTGTAATTGTTTGCAACAAGATTTGCGTAAAAAAATTATTTTGAACATTTTATAAAATAGCTTGCTTATTTCTTAACTGATCTTTAATATTTGTAAAAATATTATGATCGGATGTTAATGACGGTAGTTGTTGACATTGAATGGGCACCTTTGGCTTACAAAGTAAAAAGTGTTGAATAATTTCGGCGGGCTGGTTAGAACCACGATAGCTCAATTGGAAGAGCACCTGACCCGGAATGTCAGAAGGGTGCAGGTTCAAATCCTGCTCGTGGAAATTTTTTCAACATTTGTGTTTTTGTAATTGTTCGCAACAAAATTTGCGTAAAAAAATTATTTTGAACACTTTTTGTAAGTTTATTTGAATGAAAATATTTTACTTTTGAATTTTTACTTAATATGGCCGGCCCACTGCGATTTCTGCTTGCTAATCCGGTGGGCTGTTAGGCATCATTTAATAACTGACAGATCTCAACTATGTTACTAATATTGATGTTATGTCGATAAACTCAGAAAAGATGGGAGCTAGCCAGGCGGAATATAATATGTTGGGAATCGAACCCAGGACACCGGGGTTTGAGATCAATGTCCAAAAAAAAAGCAAAAAATGTTTGTAAACCAATTATATATCTAGCCTCAACAACACTATAAAACCACAACTTATATTTACTGATCCTATGGTTTAAAGTATTTTTAGCAGCAACTTTAAAATCATTCAAATTTATAATAGAATTGGTTCAATAAATGAATAAAAATGACATACCATATACTTCTATCCCGGGAGTGCATATTTCATCATTCACTAAAGATTGATGAACCTCAATAGTGGAAGAATGCACGATGAGATCTTGATGCACTTTTTTCTCAGGCATTTCAGCTAAGAAAATATTGGGGTGCTTCGTTCTGACGTGCCGGTTCATGTTGTTGGTATTGCAACCCTTGATGGAAAGAACGGAGTCGCATAGTGTGCAACGGTAAACTATATTGCTTATGCGGTCAAAGTACTTCCACACCCAACTCTTTCGTCTCGTTTCTGCAATGTAAATTTTTTTTTTATATAGTATATAAGCATATATATTTTTTTAAGTTTTACACAATCCATCATTGATATTATATAAGTAAAAAAGGTGATATGTTACTAGCACCCCGATAACAACCCGAACAAAAAAAGGCAATTGTCCTTTGGCCTCAATCGCTATTAGAGAAGGAATTACAATACCATTTCTAGATTTAGCTTTTGTTAGAAACATGGCAAGTTACAAACACTATCTGTATTTTTCCTTATCTTAGGACAAAAATCTGAATTATTTTATGTGTTTCTTTTGTATGCATATACAAAACAAAACCAAACACATTTCTCTATTGGTTGTGTAATTATAATTAATAGCATTATGTTGCCACTAGAGAATACAATCCCGAGCATGTTTATCAATCTTGGGAATACGGGATTTTTGATGCGTAATCTCAGGATCTCAGGGCTATCCCGGTTAATCCCGGGATATGTGGTTTCTAATTGGGCAGCAAACCAATATTGCTATTTGCAAATTAATGTCAACTACATAGTTGACATTAATTTGCTAGACATTTGACATTTGACATTAAGTTCTAGAAGTGTACTTATGAGCTAAAAATAGAAAAGAATTTTGGCAATCAAATTTAGCAACTACATAGCATTTGTTTTCAATTAGGTTATTAACACAGTAGAAATGGTAAAAACCATTAAATTTTTAAAATGTGCTTGTAGTCAATTTATCAGTTTTACAAGGTTAATTCTGTTATTGTTTATAAATAAAATATATGTATATGAAAATTGTGATAGACACCATCTTTCTTTATATTGATTAATAACATTTAATAACCTTAAAGATATGTTGATTTTATTTTTTATAAGAATTAAAAGAAATTTAATATGCTTACCACTCTCTCGCCTTCCTTTCTTCTTGAGAGGAGTAACAATTATTTGGTTCTCAATATTATAGTCTTCACTTTCTGTGATTGGCTTGGTATTCTCATCTGTTGCCGTCTCACAGACTTCTCTGATAATGATGGATTGTGATTTAGGATCGAGATCATCTTTGAGCTCATTCAAATGGAGAAACTCAATGTGAAAACCCACAGTAGCTTCTGGGTTCTCTTTGTGAAGGTCATAAACTTCTTTATGATTAGACTTGATATGGTCCAGTAAATCTGTATCCTTTTCATCGGCAGCTAAGGTAATCTCGCATATGTTACATCTCATTTCATTCTGTTTGATCCTCGCATAATAAATAGACACCCATTCTGGTTGGCATTCTGTAAATTAAGTTAATAATGTAATAATGTAGTCAAAGAAGAATAAATTTAAATCTAGGATTAAAATTCACAAATTTCTTTGGTAATATAATACATAGTTGCTGTAAAATTTTTTTTAACAATTTTAGAATACTACTGCAACAAAATTTGTGATTTTTTATGTTTTCTAGACCTACTACTAATTTTTATAAAGCTAAAATCTACTAAAGTAACTGTTACTAGGAAATAAATAAAACACATTGTACTTTTACATCATATTTAATATCATATTGATTATACAAACACTTTTTTTTCAAGGTTTAGATTTATTTTTTTTATAATATGTTTTAAGATAAAAAAAGCTTGTTGCTAATATATACCATTTTTATTGATACAGTAGTGTTTTGACATATGCCATACATTTATTACTTCTTTTTTTACATTAACATTGTATTGAAAATGTATTTTTCATAAACCAGATAAATAATACAGATAGTATTTGCTGGTCAATAAGATGATAAAGTACCTAAATAAATACCTACAAATTGTTCATAGGCTTTTAGCTCTACAGTACAGTATAACTATTGTAATTCTCATACAAAATAAAAGTACTTAATCTGAAAACATTGGCTTTTTGTGGTTATGGAAGTCTCTGACCACTTCCACTCCATATGTCTGCATGTTTATGACGGATATACAACCTGTTTTCTGGCGGGACGAGCAGGACCACTGCTCCGCTCCACATTGCAACTTACTCCTAAAAACATAGGTGTACCCTTTGTATAATATTTGATGGCCCTTTTTTGTTGGAACGCACTGAACAAAGTCATCACCTGGAAGTAACAGCAATGATTAGTTATCGTGTTTAAAGTCACCACCGAAAAACTTGCGTTTAAAGCCGTAATTTCACATAAAAACAATCCTTAGTAACACGATTGTAGGTATTGGACTTAACAACCTATGCCGTTAGAAAACAACTTCAATAGACAGTAAAATGTAGTTGTATTAATTTAAAAGACGCTAATCATATATAAATATTAATAAAAACACACAAATAATCAAATTAATAACAAAAATACAAAAAGAGAAGCAAAATAAATCATAGAAAGTGACGCAACGTAATTGTCAAACTGATATTTTTAAAGGTTTCTCTTCGCAATCAAGAATGCAAAGGAATCAAGCCAATCCAGCCTAATCTTTTTTTTCGCAGTCTTCTTTAGTTTTAACAATAATAATGTGGAATTTCAATGACTCACGCCGAGTACAAGAAATTGGAATTGGCTTAGGGCTACTTAAATATATCTACATGAACAAGTTTTCAAATATATATAGGTAATCAATATTCTTGCTTGAATTAAAATAATTATTATATTTATTAAGATAATAACTATATTACGAGAATGTAGTATGAATAAGTAAAATTTCGATAGAAACTGTAATTAGTGAAATTTTAAACCATCAATAGTTAACTTATTAACTAAATTAACTAAAATTAAAATTCGTGATGAAGAAAAATTCCGGCGTTGCAGGCAGCGCCATCACGATTATAAGTAGTAACTATATGCCACTTGGTAGTGTTCCATTATTCCTACAAGAGATGGCGCTAATAGTCTTTAACTTTCGTATTCTTTTTAATCTATCTACTGGTATACATTTTCGCTTATATGGAGGCTTAAAACATACAGTCATCTCGTTTGTAAAGTAAATAGATACCAACGGTAGGAATTAAAGCACATACATGTATTTGGTATATAGTTTTATTACCAATATTTATGCAACAGTTGCTTATTGTTACTAATTAGCCAAATTTGTTTCTTCCTTGGAAATTATTTCAAAATCATGATGCTCAATCAAATCAAGTTAGTTAGACAGATCAGCAATACAATTAATAGATTAGTTTAGTACGGAGAAGTACGAAACTAGAAGAGATAGGGAAGCTCTAAGGTTAAAGTCTAAGTTAAAGTTAAGTTAAAGTTTTTATAGTTAGCTCTTAGGATAAACCCATGTTTTTTTTTTTAAACTTAACACAAACGGAATTTGAAGGTTCAAGATGTACAAATCACTTAAAATAACCGCTAGTTATTTAATTCTCGTTGTTGATAGTGTGCGTTATAAGAAATTCGCTACGGCGCGCACTATGGGACGAAACGAACTTAACTGTCTCAAAAATCTATAACTTTTTTGTTTCTTGACATTTTCGATTGAAATTTTGTACACGTATTCCTTCCTAAATATGTATGCTAATTGAAAAATAAAACATCATCATTGTTAAATAAATATTTATTTCGTGATAGCTTGTTAAATATAAAATTACATAATTTTTCATACAAATAATAAGATGAATAAAATATATAAAAATAACTCTATTTTCTTAGATTTTTATTTATAATTCAAATGTAAACTTTTAGTTTCATGACATAAAATAAAAATGAAGTAAGTATATTTTTCATAAATTACAATACCTATTTGTTCGCAACAATATTTGCGTAAAATTATACAATGTAAATAATTACAATACCTGTCCTACTCATTACTTGTCATTATTAACAACTCTTTGGCTTCGTCAAATAATTCTTTTGCCATTATAAAACTACGTCTATTTATGTTCGATATAGTAAGAGGATCAGATGTATATATCAAAATGTGTATCACGTCTTTATTTGTGGCTAACCGGGAATACTTCCAAGCGTGATGCAACCTATACTTTTTATAATCTTTGATCCTTGCTTCTTGAGCATCTTCAGATAATTGATCTAGGGGCAAAACTGTATAATGCTCTATTATTTTTGCTCCATGTATCAATATTTTGTGTACTGAAGATGGCATATAGTACCAGTTATATTTGCTCACATATAACTGAAACAAATGTTGAAAAAATTTCCACGAGCAGGCACATACCGGGTCAGGTGCTCTTCCAATTGAGCTATCGTGGTTCTAACCAGCCTGCCGAAATTATTCAACAAGTTAAAAACTTTGAAAGCCAAAGGCGCCATTCAATGTCAACAACTACCGTCACTAACATCCGATCATAATATTTTTACAAATATTAAAGATCAGTTAAGAAGTAGGCAAGCTATTTATAAAATGTTCAAAATAATTTTTAACGCAAATTTTGTTGCGAACAAATTACAAAAACACAAATGTTGAAAAAATTTCCACGAGCAGGATTTGAACCTGCACCCTTATGACATACCAGGTCAGGTGCCTATGAAATTGACGTTATTTTCTCACTTATTATTAGGTGTAGGTAAGTATTACTTCTAAAAGTCAATACCGGTTGTTAATATTATTATACACCTTTAATTAGGACTATGTTATTAATTTTGTGTCTAAAAGGCCCAATTTTTTTTTGAATTGACTTCTTTTTTGTTTCGTGGAATCGACTTTTTGTATCATTGTAGCTTCGAAGGGGCATGATTTTTTTCTTTTTAATGTCTGCTATATTTAGCTAGTGAAACAAACACACTACTCTTAAATTTTTATAGTGTTAACATAAATAGATGCTAAGAAAATTAAAAAAATGTTAGTATGAAAAATATCATTTTATAAAAAATCTTCATAAAATACGTCAATTTCATAGGTAATATAATCTTTTAATTAGCCCTTCATCCACACCCGTGATCTCCGCAGAACATTGATAATTTTGAAAGAACCTTTTTTTTTTATATTTACGGGTGATGATAAGGCCATTTGGTGGAAGCGCACTTCACCCGGGATCCTCAACTTGTGAGGCACTGGCTATCTTATCTCTAGCTGCCGGAACACAACAATGCTACAAACATTGTCGTTATGGCGACATATTTAGATAAGATGGTGGTAGCTAGCCAGGCGGACAAACAAGTCCTACCACCAACCAAACCGGGTACACAAAGATGTACCCCCGCTGGGAATCGAACCCAGGACCTTTGGGTGGTCCGGTGGTCCGGTGGTCTTAACCACTAGATCACAGAGGCGGTTAAAACCTCCTTGCCGTATTTCCATCATTGCGTAAATCTCGAAAACGAGCTTGCACGTGCTTCTTTTGCAGTCCACTTTTGAAAACCTAAATTATAGGAAATATGAAGAATCATTTCCATTAATTACATTAATGTAATGTTTTTAACTCTAAAGCTATCATACCACATTAATTAGAACTAGAACCTATTTCCTATCTCTTACAGTTTCGGACTTACATACTAACCGCATGGATTATCCAATCCATCACATATTTTTAATCTATACTATATTATTTATTATTTATTATAATATTATTAATATTATAAAGCTGAAGAGTTTGTTTGTTTGTTTGTTTGTTTGTTTGTTTGTTTGAACGCGCTAATCTCAGGAACTACTGGTTCGAATTGAAAAATTCTTTTTGTGTTGAATAGTCCATTTATTGAGGAAGGCTATAAGCTATATTACATCACGCTATGACTAATAGGAGTGGAACAGTCGCTAATTAATATAATAATAATAGAAGCCCGTAGAGGAAGATTACCTCTTTCTTAAACAGAAAGAGAGAAGAAAATCTATCATTATAATATAATAATAATATAAATAATAATATTATTTTAATATAGGTAGTTTGTTTATTGCTTTCGACTATTTTTGTCGACATAAAATAAATTGCAGTTATCTGTGCGTACGTGAAGCTGCTGACGTCACACGGACTTTGTACCACGTCGGGATTTGCGCGTTAATGTTATCTGTGGTGTGACGTCACTCTTCCATCTCACAGATGTAAGGTCAGGTGCAAGGTGCAACATGCAACACGTGCTTCTATCCGCTCATATGTGGCGAGCACTGATCAGTGCTTCAAACAATAAAAATTCTATTGTGTCTGTATTCAGTGCAGACGACGACGGATAAATTCATAAAAAAATTCTTTTTTCATTTAGTTGTTGGCTTCGTGCGATTAGCACATTAGCCAGTGTCAAACAAATTTTTCTTACAAGTAATAAGTACATAAATAAACAATATTTCTTTCCTGTATGATGATGATGAATGATAATAGAAATGAGAAGTGAGAAATGATATACCCCCCAACCTCTCGAGTATCTCAGTAAAATTGTAAGGGCTTTACTAAGTCCTCGGGCGGACTTCTTGAGAGAATTTAAAAAGTGACGTTGCACTGTTTTGTTTCATTTGCCAACACTCATGCACACTCACGAACACTTGACGGTTAATAATCCACCATTATTTCACATAAATATTCGATATAACACAAATTTTCGAAAATAAAACAAAACCGCAGACATGACTTTTCACTTTCCCGCCAAGAAGTCCAAATTCATATTTTTTTTTTTTGATGGCTTTGTGCGATTTGCACATTAGCCAGTGTCAAAGTATTTTTTCTAACAAGTAATACATAAATAAACAATATTTCTTTTCTGTATGATGATGATGAATGGTAATAGAAATGAGAAATGATATACCACCCAACCCCTTGAGTATCTCAGTAAAGATGTGGGGCTTTACTAAGTCCTCGGGCGGACTTCTTGAGAGAATTTGAAAAGTGACGTTGCACTGTTTTGTTTCATTTGCCAACACTCATGCACACTCACGAACACTTAACGGTTAATAATCCACCATTATTTCACATTAATATTCGATATAACACAAATTTTCGAAAATAAAACAAAACCGCAGACATGACTCTTCACTTTATAGTATTAGTTATTAGTAGGCCAAGAAGTCAAATTCAGAAATTAAAACAAAATCCCAATTTTACGGCTATAGACAACTAGACGGTTTTCCCTCTTTCCTTGTGGGCCGTCAGGGTAAAGGTGACGATGCTGCGTTGTTTTCACGCTGGCGCTGCACCCGTTGTCTTCACGTCTGGACTCTATCACTTAACATCAGATGGTGAAGTGGAGTCATGAGTTAAATTATATAATCATTATATAACTACACACACAAGCATACACGTTTTTAATAATTTTAATTTTATTACATTCTCCCTTTCATCTTACAATTTTTCTTTTTTATCTTTATTAATTTTATTTCTTTACTTAGGTATAGTTAAAGAAACCGGAGCTGTTGTTAATACATAAATTGGTCTACCTATACTATATGCTTACTCATTTCAACTACTGCGATTCAGGCCTGCGAGCCTTGTGCAAATACTGCTGTATAATACAGGTCGACTTTTTTATCACCATCCAAACCTTGTGAGATGACTCCCGTGATACAAACGAACAACTCTTTCTATTGGACCAACTCCCTAACTCGAAAAAAAAGTCAGCTGTTCCATACATTTTGGTCGAATGAATATTGATGTTTTGTATGGAACAGCTGATTTTTTTTTCGAGTTAGGATAAGTTGGTCCAATAGTAAAAATTGTTCGTATGTATCACGGGAGTCATCTCAGAAGGTTTGGATGGTGAAGGTGAATTTTAAGTGCAAATAAAAAAATATTATTATTTATTATTATAAAGAAAAGACGGATGGAGTGAACGAACGTACACAATACTTTTAACCGCCTCTGTGGTTCCGGACGGATCGAACCCGGGACCCCTGGGTTTAAGACTACTACTTTACTGGTTCTGAAAATCAGCGGGGGGTATTATTAGGTACACTCGGTGAAGTTTTATTTATTTTTATAGAAGGGTTGGCTCTGCTTGATGTTATAAACAAGCAGAGTCAAGATACGAGAACAGCTAGTGGAGTGGAGCTAGTGGTAGCTAGAGGTACTTCACTGGCTGTCTTCGCATCTAAACTCTGACCGACTTATTTGGATTGTGTCTCAAGCCGCCTCGTCTTGCCGACTGCAAGTTGCTTCTTCACGCATCGTTTAAAGGACGCCATGTTGTAGGAAGGAGGAAATACATGTGGTTTGTGGCACCAGTTTTTGATGGTTTGACAAAGAAATGTTCAACCACCTGATCTAAAATGCCATGCCAACAGGTATACCGAAACTAGAAGGACCTCACCTCACCTAAATCACCTATCCAAGCTACCGGCTTTGAGAAACTAGCTTAACTTCCACGATCACGACAACTCCAAGTATAATACGGTTAAAAGCATTTCTTTTTCTTTAACACACACTATTTTTTTATATCTTATTTGTTAAAGTCAAATTTTGGACTCCGGACTTTGACCTTTTCGTTACTCGTAATGGGCATAGCAGCAGGTGTTTAGAAATCCGTTTAGTTAATAATTCATACAAAAATTTGATTCGCCAATTTGTGTAGGTATACTCGTATACCGGATCACTTATTTACATTTATAGTGTAACTACTTCATAATGACACACTTTGTGATAACATTCCTAGTGGCTTAAAGCGCATTAAGCCGTTGTACCAAACCCTACAATCAACCCAACTCAGTACAACAGTACAATCAGGAATCAAGCAAACTCGGGACCTCAATTGGTGGTATAACCACTAGATTATATACGCAGTTATTTGTCTTAACTTCCTATACATATCTTTAAATATATAAATCTTCTGTGCGTGTGAATGTTATTGAACTCCTTCTAAACGGCTGGACCGATTTGGATGAAATTTTCTGTGTGTGTTCAAGTGGATTCGAGAATGGTTTTTAGATTTACAATTGGACCCGGTAGGTGGCGCTGCTATAGGGGTCCATTATGGGATACGGGTGTTATTAAGCGGACGAATGATTTATGTATTTGTTTTGTTGTCATGGAAACTGTCAAAGCGGTACGAAGTCCGCCGGTCAGCTAGTAGGTCTATAAATATTTCATCATCATCACTAGCTCATCTTATGTCCCCGCTGCTGGGGCACGAGCCTTCCTATGGATGGATAGGGAGAACGGGCCATAAACCAACACGCGAGCCTAGTGCGGAGCTCGATGGCGCAGTGGTTAACGCGCCCGGTCTGCGAGTGCTGAGGTTAAGCGACTTTCGCAAAGGCCGGTCATCGGATGGGTGACCAAAAAGTTATCATCTCGGGCTCCTCCGTGCTTCGGAAGGCACGTTAAGCCGTTGGTCCCGGCTGCATTAGCAGTCGTCAACAACCACCAATCCGCACTGGGCCCGCGTGGTGGTTTATGGCCCGTTCTCCCTATCCATCCATAGGGAAGGCTCGTGCCCCAGCAGTGGGGACATAAATGAGCTGATGATGATGAGCCTAGTGCGAATTGGCGGTTGTGAACGACTGCTAATGCCGCCAGGACCAATAGCTTTACGTGAATTTCGAAGTTCGGAGGAGCTCGAGATGATTTTTAGTCAACCATCCGATGACCGGCCTTTGGGAAAGCTGCACTACAGCAATCGCAGACCGGGCGCGTTAACCACTGCGCCATCGAGCTCCTTATTAATATTTATAAATGTATATTTACATATCTAAATATTATTTTATTCTGTTTTACTTTAGTTTAATTGCGAATAGCTTTTTTTCACAATAATTGTCTATTGTTAGAGAATGCCTTTGGATATAAGTCCGGTTTTGCAATACTTGGCAATAAATAATAATCAATTATGTAATTAATGTTAAGGCATGGACAATAACACGAGATAATATTAAACACAAGATACATTGAAATTTAACGGTTGCAATTTATTGATATTTACTTCAAATCCGCCAAATTCCTATTTGGAGGTAAATTATTAATTAACTAGTCTCCGTCTGTAAACTAACTCGCTTGAAAATAGATGTCACCAAAGTTATGTCGCTTCCTAAAAAGTGACCTCTGTAGTCTAGCGGTTAAACCAGCGGCCTCAGACCCAGAGATCTCGGGTTCGATTTCCAGTTTAGAAGTAAATAATTAGTGTACTTGGTTTGATCATTTTATGTTCCCACTGCTGGGGCACGAGCCTTCCCTTTGGATGGAAAGGGAGAACGGGTCATAAACCACCACGCAGGCCCGGTGCGGATTGGTGGTTGTTAACGACTGGTATGCAGCCGCGATCAACAGCTTTACGTGTCTTCCGAAGCACGGAGGAGCTCGAGATGATAAATTATTGGTCACCCATCCGATGACCGGCTCTTGTAGAAGTTGCTCAGCATCGAGATTAGTTGGGCTTTATTTAAGTTAGTTATAATAGCTAACTCATTTTTTTATTTGTTTAATTAATTCATCACACCTACACCATCTTATCTCTTCATTACTTTATAGTGATTAATGGCTTTAGTTTATTTTGTGCATCATGGAATAAAGACTTCACTCAAAGCAGCGAAAATCCTATAAAAAAATAATAACAGAATTGAAAAGGCTTGGAAAAAAATTAAGAAGAAACTAGATTATCGCACTCCCTTCTTCTCTTAATCTGTCCAAAATCACGTTAACCCATTGCCCCGTCTTGTTGTGACCGACGGACAAGCAAACATTTTATCGCAGTCAAATATTAGTTAATATATAACTTGACGCTTATATATTATTATAGTTACATATAAACTGGTCCGTATGTCTGACAAGTCCGCTTCGAACGCGGACTTTGAACCGCGGTTGTACTTCAAGGACATATTTCGACTTATCTTATTAACATATATTGTATTCAGTCGTAGTACCCTATTCCGCTAAATCACTCGACGAGACGAGGAATTAGCACTTCATATTATTTCAATTACATTTTATTAATAAAAATAATGTTTCTCTTAACCAATGTTCTTTTACTTAGGTAGATTTCAATCAACAATTAAAACTTTTACTTAGGTATATGTAATTTATCGTACTTAATACAGAGAACTATGTACGTGGATTTCCGCAAAATATCGCCTGAATCCATTAATTATTATTTTTCATCATCATCAGCTCATTTTATGTCCCCACTGCAGGGGCACGAGCCTTCCCTATGGATGGATAGGCAGAACGCGCCATAAACCACCACGCGGGCCCAGTGCGGATTGGTTTATTATTATTATTTTATTATTATTATTTTTATTATCTGTTTTCTAAAGAAAAAATATTAAAAATCGTTTTCCTATGAGCCCACAAATGGAGGACATCTTTTATATATAGTCAATATTTTTAATAAAATAACTATTGTTTCTACTACTTATAATTTGGCAAAGAATAACATTACAATTCGATATTTACAATTCTAAGTAAGTATAAGTACTTACTAAAGAAGAAAATAAAGTAAATAAAGAAACATAACTTAATTTAAGACAAAATAAAACCTATAAATATTATATGTCCTCCAGCTGTGTTCATGTGGCTTATGATAACGGTTCCAAGAATGCTGGCAACATACTTTTTAGATGGCAGAGGTAGTTGCCAGCGTTCTGTCACCGGAGGCTTCAACAAGGCGAGCACTTGACTATTTTATTGATTCTAGTTAATTTAGGTTATATTCAGATTACGTCAGACTGTTACTTATAATTAAGTAAATGATCGACAGACAGGTAATCAAATATTGTGAATGTAAAATAATAATTATAAAAATAAGGATATCTTTCAAACCTTAATTATTTAAGGGGGTGCAGCGCGGACGCAAAACTGCGAGTTTCAAGTTTCTTTATGATAGCGAGCGAGCGGCGCGTGGCAGCGGTGTGACAAAGGCGCACGACTACGAATACGCACGCACATTAATATCTGTACAGAGTAGGCTGGTGATTTAATTAGAGCAATGTTTACTTTCGTAAAATCATAGGCGTTTGGGTAAAAAATTATAAAAGTCTTAATATTTTCATATTCATATTTTTTTATTGAAAAATAAGACAACAGTGCCCTGCAGAATATCAATACAAACATTTTGATGTCAGATCATTGTTTCATTTGTGCTGTATTTACAAAGTTTCTGAAGAAATAAGTTTTTATATATCATTACTTTTACGTATTGTTAATGCAGGTTCTGGGTATTTGTTTCAAATTCCAAGACAACCATGCCCTTGTGAAAGGATCAAGCTAACCTACACTAGTCTTTTTAATGTATATGACCTATTCAGCGCCTAGCACCAGTGACTTAAAAACACGTAAATTTTCGAAATTCCGCGCTGCACCAGGGGGTAATACAGACTAAAACTAACATGTTTTGTAGATTTTTTGTAAGAAGACGGTAAATAAATTGGTAGGTATACTCGTATAGATCGTTATCTTTACCTATCTGTTTGCACATATTACGCGCGTTTAAAATTAATTACCAACAGTATCAGTTATCATCCATCATGATCCATATCATCCATTATGATCCATCGCTTACAGCTTTACAAAGCACAGATCAGGCCTCATATGGAATACTGTTCCCATGTTTGGGCTGGAGCGCCCAAGTACCAACTCCTCCCATTTGACCGCATTCAACGCAGAGCTGCTCGAGTTGTCGACGACGACGTGGTAAACTCTGGTCGGCTCGATCCACTGGCCCTTCGGAGAGACGTTGCGTCTCTCTGTATATTTTATCGCCTTTATCATGGGGAGTGCTCTGAGGAATTGTTCGGTTTGATCCCTGTCGCTGATTTCCTTCACCGCACTACCGCACTACTTCACGCAATCGACTATCTTTCCATCCACACCATCTTGATGGAAGGCGGTTTACTACTGTGCGTTTCTCACGTAATTTTTTACCACGAACTATAGTGGTGTGGAACCAGCTCTCAGCGGCGGTACTTCCGGACCTTTGCGACTTAGGGATCTTCAAGAAACGAGCCTATTCCTTCCTTAAAGGCCGGCAACGCATCTGCGATTCCTCTGGTCTTGCGGTCGTCCATGGGCGGCGGTGATTGCTTCCCATCAGGTGACCCGCTTATTCTTTTGCCTTCTTCTAATATTAAAAAAACAAAAAAAGATCATATCATTAGTTATTTTTTTTAAAACAAATTAAGACGAATGTAACAATATAACTACCTATACATTTTGTGTTTTAAACCTACTGGGCACAAGATTAACCAGAGCTCGATGACGGAGTGTAAACGTGCTTAGTCTGCGAGTGCTGAGGTTAAGCAACTTTCGCAAAGGCCGGTCATCGGATGGGTGACCAAAAATGTATCATCTCCAGCTCCTCCGTACTTTAGAAGGCACGTAAAGTCGTTGTTACCGGCTGCATTAACAGTCGTTAACAACCACCAATTCGCACTGGGCCCGCGTGGTGATTTATAGCCCGTTCTCCCTATCCATCCATAGGGAAGGCTCGTGCCCCATCAGTGGGGACTTTACGAATATGGCATGTGGAGATATCTGTCTGAACAGCCCCTATGGTCTAGTGGTTAGACCACCGTTCTCTACATTTGCCGTACCTAATATCTATGCTTATAACCGTCGAAAATGCAAGGCGGTAAATCCCACGTAGAACCACAGTATGATTCATTTGGACATATCATCATTATCAGCCTATAAACGTCCCACTGCTGGGCACAGCCCTCCCACATGATCAGTAGCACGTGGGGGTATTGGGCCATAACCCACCACGCTGGTCCAATGCGGGTTGGTGGGTTTTAACGACTGCCATCTTACGACAACAACCGGGACCAACGGCTTAACGTGCCTTCCGAAGCACGGAGGAGCTCGAGATGTTTTTAATTGGTCACCCATCAGGCGACCCGGCATTGCGAAAGTTGCTTAGCGGGCAAGATCGCAAGCCGAACGCGCTAGCCGCTGCGCCATCGAGCTCCTCCGCTGCGCCATCGAGCTCCTCATTTGGACATATTACTAACCTAAATTCGTTTACAAATCGGCCATGTTCTATGGAATTGTTTCCTATTACCATTTACAGGTTTAAAACTGTCACGTTTGTACATTAGGGTAATTGTAAAAGGTGTATAATGTAATGTTAAACATATTATGTTTGTTATAACCATGTGTATAATTATGTTATGTGTAGGGTACCGGAGCAAATTCACTTTAACATTCACTCTGTCATCATAGCTCATGTAATGCAACAGAAATATCGGAAAGGTACTCAGTGTGAACGCCATTACATTAAAAATAACGTATCATCATCATCGCCCTATACTAGTAAAAATAACGTATACTCTAACCGCCTTACAAATAAAAACTCAATACACAGAGCTTATTCCTTAGTTGAACTGAGAATAGTTATGACCAGTGTAAGGTAAGAATAAGGAGAAAATAACTTCTTACAAATAAACTCAGACTAACGTCGTCAAATTACCACATCGAGAACGGGATTTCAACTACCACGCAGGCCAAGTGCAGATTGTAGTTGTTAACGACTGCTAAAGCAGCCGGGACCAACGGTTTTTCTTTTTAACGGAAGGAGTTCTTCTCAACCTTTTTAACGGAAGGAGTTCGAGATGTTTTTTTATTTTATGTTGTTATATCTTCTAGCGAGGAGCTCGATGGCGCAGTGGTTAACGCGCTCGGTCTGCGAGTGCTGAGGTTAAGCAACTTTCGCAAAGGCCGGTCATCGGATGTGTGACCAAAATTTTATCATCTCGAGCTCCTCCGTGCTTCGGAAGGCACGTAAAGCCGTTGGTCCCGGCTGCATTAGCAGTCGTTAACAACCACCAATCCGCACTGGGCCCGCGTGGTGGTTTATGGCCCGTTCTCCCTATCCATCCATAGGGAAGGCTCGTGCCCCAGCAGTGGGGACATAAAATGAGCTGATGACGATATCTTCTAGTAAAAAATAATAAGTAACTAAATAGAAAATCGACTGAAATCACACGTAACATGCAGTCAGAGACATAAAATTTAATGATAAGTCAAATCATTCTCACTTTGTGCGTGCCCCCGACTGTGTTATGTATGATGTTGCATAAATTGAATTTTTATCTTGTTCCGGCCTTTTCAGTTGATTTTCTATTTAGTTACCTACTTATTATTTTTTACGAAGGCGGATTTTTTGTTTTTTCAAATTTTTTTTTTTCCTTTTGTGGTACGATACCCTAAAAACAAAATGCGATTTAAAATCGACTATGGAAAGTTTCAAATCGCACGAAATCAATTGATCAAGCATAGAAAGTTTCATTAAAATTGGTTTACTGGTGAGAAAGAATAAGAACTTTGAACTCAGTACACGATATAAAAAATGTGAATGGCTCATAAGGAAAAGTTTAATGATTGAAACGTAAATATTTTGCTTTAGGTACTTCCTTAAAGAAACCCATTGAAATAGATTCGTTTTAAGGTAACTAAATTAAAATACAGCATTAGTGAACTTTAGACTTCAAATAAGAGTATTTGGTTGTTATTTCCTCTATAACATGACTCACGTAATTTACAATTTATATATTAGGTAGGTACTTGTTTACATACAACGAGTTATCGAGTGGAGACCGCGTATCGACAAACGTAGTGTAGGACGCCCTCAGACTAGGTGGAGCGACGATCTTCGCAAGGTGGCTGGCAAGAGCTGGATGAGACTAACCGCGGTTCGTGGTCAGTGGCCTAGGTCCAGCAGTTGACGTGTATAGCCTGATCATAATTACTTACATTTAAATAAAACAACTTATACTGGGGGCCTACCACGAACCACGTTCGACGTGTTGCCTCCCTGTCACACTTACGCACGAATTACAAGTGCGACAGAGAGGCAACACGCCGAACGTGGTTCGTGGTATCGTTTACACATTGATTTATATTACTTTTTCCTGATGTTTCGAACCCATTGCAGAGTCCGTAGTCACGGAGATAAAGGGGTCTCCCTGTGACCTCCCTCCCTGTAAGGTGATGTGTAAAATAGATGCGAGTGAATCCGTAAAAGTTATTTTATTTAAATTTGTAGTGATCGTGTAAACTTTAGTAAACAATTATGTACTTACATCAAAGTCAATTTTTTTTTAATATTAACACGTCATAGTGACCACACATCCTGCCTGATGGTAAGCAGCCGATGCAGTCCAAAATAATGAGAGCACTCCTCATAGTGGAACAAGCACGGTAACAGGCGCACCCATGAAGGCCTGCATAAATGCCGTTTCACGCCCCGCTTAAAAGACCCGGGACTATAGGAGCTGGGAAACACATGCGCCGGCAAAGAATTCCAAAGCCGAATGGTCTTACAGAGAAACGACTTGCCAAATTTTTTGGTACGAGTACTGATTGTCTGTACAGTATGATGGTGGTTCCTAAGACCAGCACAGGTAGTCCGGAAGAGGAAAGGAGAAGGCGGGATTAGAAAATTCAAATACCCTTAGGAATACGTGCTTTTGAATCGCCCAAAATTTTTTTACCTACAACCCATTTAGGACGTAATTTTTTTGCTGTGAAGAATGGGCGCATGAAACTGCATTTAGGAAAAAGTATTATTTTAGGAACCTGTAATCAATAAGATTGTATAGTATTCAATTAAATTCAACGCAGTCTTTGTAATCCAGTTGTAAAACCATCGTCGGTCTCCGACCCAGAGGTGCCGGGTGCGATTCCCAGCGGAGGTACATGTTGTGCTCAATTTGATCGGTGGTTTTCGATCTTATTTATATCTGTGGTCATAACAACAGTTACAATGTTATATAGTATCGTTGCATTTGTTTTTTTTTTCCTTTAGTTGATGGCTTCGTGCGATTAGCACATTTAGCCAGTGTCAAAGTAATTTTTCTTACAAGTAATACATAAATAAACCATATTTCTTTTCTGTATGATGATATTGATGATGATGAGTGATAATAGAAATGATATACCCCTCGAGTATCTCAGTGAAAGATGTGGGGCTTTACTAAGTCCTAGGGCGGACTTCTTGAGAGAATTTGAAAAGTGACGTTGCACTGTTTTGTTTCATTTGCCTACACTCATGCACACTCACGAACACTTAACGGTTATAATCCACCATTATTTCACATTAATATTAGACATAATACAAATTTTAGAAAATAAAACAAAACCGCAGACATAACTCTTCACTTTCCCGCCAAGAAGTCCATTGCATTTGTTATTCGGATGCTTCCCGGTAATGTTAGACTAACAGTTGGTGACAAGACCCTACACAGAGCGGTTAAAACCACCAAAACCTAAATAAATTGTTTTTAAAGACTGTTTATTTCAACTCCTATAATAACATTTAATAAGTTTGTACTTTCTTGGTACTGCAATATAAAGGGGGTAAAAAACAAATATTTGGTACAACCAAAAAACAGGATATTTGTATCTTATTTTTTGGTTATATTATCCTGTAGAGAATTTATTAGTTTAAACTTCGGTAGTTTTCACCGTTTTGAGTCAAAATATAGACCTTCTTGTTAATTTTAGGTAAAAATATAGGTAATCCGATCACTATTATAATATGATAAAAACAAAATTAATTCATAAAAAATATATTTTTATTTTTATAATAGGTTAGGTATCACATACCAACGATATGTCACATAATACCAATACGTAGGTATATTATCTATAAACATTGACAAGATAAGAACTTGAAAAGAAAATCGAATAGGTACCAAAATAATCGGGGCAAAGTCCATGTTGCCAAACAAAACAATCCCTAACCTTGGCGCTGCTAATCTCGCCAAGGACCGTGAATAAATCATGCTAATACAAGACATTGAACACAATGCCACCTCTTAGTGTAACCGGGTCTTATTATTGAAATCGGACCACTTGTTGTTTGTTTTTCTTAAGCGCATTTTTATAATATCTCAATAAAAAATTAAGTTATTTTTTTCAAATGGTAATTTTTTTTTGAAACTTTTTATGCTTAAGGATCTAAATAGTAAGTAGAAAATATCTTAAACATGTCTATTCAACAGAATTCATGCGAAGACCGCATAAAACAAAAGAGAGTTGCTACAAAATAAATACCTAGGTAGGTACTTTTTTTTTTACTAGCTGTGCCCCGCGGTTTTACCCGCGTTATTTCCCGTTTTTGCAACATTTTTCATTGCTGCTCCACTCATATTAGTCATAGCGTGATGTAATATAGCCTATAGCCTTCCTCAATAAATGGGCTATTCAACACAAAAATATTTTTTCAATTCGAACCAGTAGTTTCTGAGATTAGCGCGTTCAACCAAACAAACAAACTCTTCTCAGCTTTATAATATTAGTACAGATAATGGCTTCGAACCTAGGTACTTTGTTTATAAAATAATTTTTTATATTTCTTCAGAAACTGTCAACTGTCTTTTGTTTGCCATGCGCGCCGTTGTACCACATGATTAGATATAATTACTCTGTGGCTGTACTGTAGTTCATTTCCCGCGCTCGTAATTTTTAACGAGTAAGAAGTTCGTTCTTACACTTTATTTAGGTAATACTGTGCAATATAAAAAACAGAACAATTATGTTGTAACTTTCAAAAGTTGCTAGACGTCTGTCTAAGGTTAATATCTAAAGGTCACCACTAGATTCAGATATAGTAAATATTCCATTTGTATGATGTATTTTTGGATGCAGTTATGAATAATGCGTCATCATCATAATAAGGTTATAAAAGTAACAGAGCTGGTCTTCCTACACAATTTGACTTCCGTCAGTATTATATGTAAAGTTGTATTATACAACTTAGGTTAGGTACTTACTGAAAAATTCAACTGATAACTTAAATCTGTAAACAGCTCGGGACTCCCCTTATAATTGGTAATGTTTCAAAAAGGATGGTTGTATTAGTCTATGTAAGATCCCATTCAAAACTTTAGCAAAGCTGCTGATAAGTATTAACTGTTCCTATCACTGATCACGTCTATACCATAGCGAGTGCTCCGAAAAACTTGATTCCCTTATGGCATAGGAGAATCAAGCTTTTCGTGGGTTCATAAAGTGGGGTCCATGTGTATCAGGGTAAACTTAGCATTTTTCGGCTAAGCCACGCACTCGCAGTGACGATGAAACATCATTGTCGTCACGCACGTCACAAGCAGCATCCTTCTCATCAACTTAGTATTAAGTGAAATTAACAATAAAAGAGTTTTCTTTCCTAAAATAATCTTTGACAGCGGAGTTGTTTGAATTGTGAAAGTGGTCCGTGACTGCAAAAGTTTAAGAAACCCTGCCTTATGCCTTCCTTAGTTCCTTCACAGAACCACGCGTTCTGGTCTTCAGTGTCACCGATTTACTGTACCAACTATTTCATCGCGAACGAAGAATCCCCACATGGGAATCATTTTTTGTCGCACCACAACAAAAATTGGATTCCCTTCCAGCACATGCACGTATTTCCTCCTTCCAACAACATGGGGTCCTTTAAACGAGTTGTGAAGAAGCAATTTACTGCTCCACTGTGCTAGTGGCATAGCAGTCCTAGCATAACGACTTTGGTTCTCATATTGTTTTCTAAAGTTTACGCGAACACTACACATTGAAATAAAACAACTTAAATAAACGCGAGTACTATCTAGATCCGTAAAAGTTGTATAATTTCGACTTTCGTTCTGCTTAGCATCTGGCGGAGCAGAGTACATTTGCTCTGGTATAATTCAATCTTTCATAGGAGAAATTATTTTCAGTATCGTTTCCATAGTCGTACACACTGTAATAAACAAGCTTACAAATTACTCAATTTGTTACCTATTCATAATATTATTGTAGATTTCGATCTAATAAAATCTAAAATAAAATCAAAGACAGCTAAGCGCCATACATTCGTAAAATGAGTTAGCTATGGCGCCATCTGCTTTAGTTAGATAAGCACGCTTTGACAACTTCATTTTAATAACAAATGCAGCTAAACTCCATAAAAATTCAATTTGAAAACCGATGTTGGCATCAAAAACAGCTACGTGTCAACCAATAGGATCAAATACAGCTAGGAGCCACATCGGCCAATCAGAGAACAGCATTTATGATATTCATTATAACCGCCGCCATACATTTCGTGTGCACATTCAGTCCAGTTTTTGGCTAATATTTTGTGGTTTTAGTAAAATAACGTGATTACTTTTGTATTAAAAAACGAGTTTAGATACCAATGGAGGTCCCAGTAATACCAGCAAGTGCGGGCAAGGCTCGTAAAAGAACAAAACACCCAGACAAGTGGAAAGCTAATATAGCTAAGAAAATGAGGTTAGTGATGTGACGATTCGATACTATTCCGATATTATAATATTAAAATTTATTACTCGTTGCAAAGACAAAGTTTTTCTTGGATTCTTACAACTAAGTATTACACTATATAAACACTAAGTCGTGTATAGGTAGGTATGTCATTTATATTATAAAATCTGACTTTTCTGACGATACTCAAGCTCTCTTGTACTATTACAGCCATATAATTTTTGTTTTACAGGTACATGCCAAAGGAAGCACCAGACCGAATAATCTGTACACATAAAAATACAAAACTAAAATGTTCTACTTTGACAATGCCTGACATTATGAAATTCCACCGTTCTTTTTATTCCACAAGTGAAAAGGGCGTACAAGATGCTTTGATACTGAAGTGCTGTAAAGCCAAAAAGGTAAGAAGAAGGCGTCCTACCAAAAACGAAAGATGGGGTAGAGACTTTAACATCAAGTATCATATTATAAGAGGTCGCCATGAGTTTGTTCCTGTTTGCCAGAAAGCATTTTTGAAAATACTTGGCATTACAAAATATCGTGTAGAGTATGTTTTGAAACATTTATTTTATACAGGAGAGATTGCCAAGGAACGACGGGGGGGGTAACCGCAAGATAAATAAATATAAAGATCAGAAGGAATCCGTTCGTCAATATCTTATGAAACTAAAATGTATAGAGTCGCATTATTGTCGCTCGGCTACTCAAGAACGCAAATATTTATCTAGTGACTTGAATATTAACAAGCTGTACAAAATGTTTAAAGATGAAAATCCTCAGTCTCCGGTAAAACTATCATACTTTCGCCTTATTTTTAATAGAGAGTTTAATTTGGGGTTCGGTAACCCTAAGACTGACGTCTGCTCAACTTGTATAGAATTAAACGAGAAAATCAAAGGAGAAAACGATCCAGCCAAGAAAAATGAAGTCATGACGTCACTGAGAGTGCATAAATTACGAGCCAAGGCGTTTTTCAAAATGTTGCAGGAAAAAGAAGACGACATGATAACATTTTCCTTTGACTGTCAGAAAAACAGTCCACTACCTCGAATTCCTGACCAGAGTGCATATTACAGTAGACAATTTTACCTGTATAATTTTACTATTGTACAAGGAACCTCTAAAGACAAACTTAATAAGGACACAACCTTCGCCTACACCTGGACAGAAAACGAATTTGGTAAAACAGCTAATCAGATATCATCAGCTGTTTATGATCGATTAAACAAAACTAATTTAGCAGGTATAACCGTCATACGCTTATTTGCCGATGGATGTGGTGGGCAAAACAAAAATAGCATAATGCTAGGTATGCTATCTAAATGGATATTGGACCACGCGACCGTCCAAAAAATTGAAATAATATTTCCCGTAACCGGACATAGTTTTATGCCTCCGGACAGAGTCTTCGGTAACATAGAAAAAGTCATCAAGAAACGAGAAGTAATAATACAACCAGAGGAATATTGCAACGTTATTTCCAGAAATGCGATGGTCACGCATCTAAGGGATATCGAAATATTTGACTTCAAACGCGCCACTCAAAAGGTTTTTAAACCGACAGGGCAATGGCCATTTAAAATATCCCAATGCAAACGATTTATTATAAAAAGATCGAAGACCCCAGGAAATACTCTAATCCGCGGTGAGCTGTTTTATCATTCAGATTTAAGTAAATCTTCAAATGTTTGTAAAACCGGTCAAAAAACAAGCATGCTTCGACCTACCACCATTTCATTGGGAGCGCCTGTGACGCGTGCGAAAATAACCGACGTTGACAAATTATTGCAAAAGCATTTTGGATTGGACTGGAAAGAAAGAGACGATTTACAATTTTATTTAGGTATTATTAGAGGGCCAACTTCGGAAGAAAATCAAGATTTGGAAGAAAGTTTGTGCGAAGGAATAGCAGAAGAGTCACTAGATTTAAGAGTGTAATGAAAATAATAGTATGTAGGTAGATTAGTTGATTATTTTAAGAATTTATTAAAATGTGTCAAAACATTGATGTGTTTACTTTATCGGATTGATATGAACATCACTAATCGAAGCAAATCAAAATGGCGGTTGTCATTATCAAACTCAGCTATATACAGTTACTCCGAATCAAATACAGCTAAGTCCAATAGTGGGGATCAAATACAGCTAAGTGCGATTTTATTATCACTCTGTACTCAAATATGGAAGGAGTTTTATTATTTTTAATTCACATTATGAATAATGTTCTTTATTTTTGTAAATCTAATTTCAAAATATTCAATTCGTCGTTACCTTGACAATATTATCGTTTTTTTTTGGTTTCTGAGAAGTTGACCGAATTGGACTTAGCTGCCTTTGATTTTATAAGCCTTAATTCCAATCTGCAACGTAATAACTTTAATCTATATTTATTGAGTCATCCGATAGATAGTTTGATGGGCTGTTAAAATAGTTAATAGGTAATGTAAGGTAAACTTTGACTGTTTTATACCAAAGATAGCTTACCAATAAGTACTTATAGTGCAACTATTTTCTTAATGTCTCTCGGCAAACTTCTTGTTTGTCTGTCGTCGGATTTCTATCAGTTTTAGAGTATGCGAGTATAGAGTTGCTACTACTCCTTTTACTTATTATTAATTTATTTTATAAATACCATTAGGTCACACGTAATTGATTTACGATTTATAGTTTTACAACTCTATATATGTAGTTCACACGAAAATCAAAATCAAAATTCAAAACAATTCAAATTATTATACATACATAATTAATCTAACTAGTGGTCGCCCAGTGGTGGAAATTCAACCGTAAAAGGCTGCACGGATATTATCCTAAGCAATGAAAAATTAAAAAAGATAGAATGTGAGTTTGGATTGGCATTGACAGATGTCGGCCGCATTAAAGACAAACAATACTTACGTGCGTGTCAAACACATATGCGTGTGTGTGTAATGTTGTTTTTGTTGATATAATGTATTTTTTATGCATTATTTAAAAAAAAAATTAACATTCGGTTAACCTTCTCTATATAAACTATAAGTGTGCGAAATTTCATACTCCTCCGTCCGCGCAATTTTCGTAAAAACGGGTACAAAGTTTTTGCTTTACGTATTAATATATACTTAGATCATTATTATCAATGGACATGCAAATTAATATTTGCAGGCCTTTGTCCAGCTGTGGGACAGTATATAGGCTTTTTATTTTTACCACAAGCACTTCCTCGGTTAATTACGGCTTACCTGATTCCTCGATTTATAAATGACCTACCCACTGAATTGCGATAATTTTAAAATAAAAAATATTAAAGTGAAACTAAAATCTTACTTCCTAAACTATAATAATCCATAATCTCGTGTTATATAGAATGCTAGTGTTATATAATGTTTTTTTTTAGTATGAATCTGTTATTTCTTTAATTTGATAATAAATTTGTAATTTTCTTTGCATGTGTTTAAAATTGATAAATAAAATAAATGAAAAAAAGTTAAGCGGTATCCATCTAATCTTCCACTTTTATGACATGGAGTTTGATTTGAATTTTAATTAACAAGATTCAGAATGAAATAAATAGCATTAGGATCGAGGTTCAATCTCTTTTTATTATTCCTTTACAGCTGAAATTAATAACCTATCCTCAGCAAGAGATAGGTCTACTAGAGATTTCTTGCTTAGTTATTTCTGTTATTTATCGGAAAATAACAGCGGTTGCTAGGTAACTAAACTAAGATAGGCCTATCTCTTACCAGAGATAGGTTATTAATCCCCAGCGTTAATCGAGCTAATAATAGCTTAAATACTTATTACATGATTCTTGTAAACGTTTTAATTACTTTTAAGCCAATTAAAGTTATGTGTGGATATTGATTAAACGTAATTTTATATAAGTATCTAACATAAATTTGCATAGAATAATTTAAAGGAAATATTTTGGTAAATTTTTATGGAACTTTCTATTCTTAAATTTCTATTCCGGTTGTTAATATTATTATACCCCTTTAATTATATTACTTAGGCTTCAGTAATAACAATGATTATTCATTTTGTGCCTTTATCGCCCAATTTTTTTTAAATTGAGTTCTTTTTTGTTCACAGAATTGACCTTTTGTTTCATTGTAGCTTGAAGGGTCTTGATTTTATTTCTTTTTAATGTCTATTTAGCTAATGAAACAAACACACCACTCTACAATTTTTATAGTGTTAACATAAATAGATGCTAAGAAAATTAAAAAAACGTTAGTATGAAAAGTATAATTTTATAAAAAATCTTCATACAAAACGTCATTTCATAGGTACAATACATAGTTATTAGAAAACATGTAAAAAAATGGTTGTTAAACTGATTTTATGCGATTTAACTTTTCTGCTATGAACTTAAACTCTAACGCGCCACTTTATGTAATTACGGGTTTTAATATATTAATTAAGTATATTTAGTTATTATACTCTAAGTTGCGATTTAGATATTCAAGAAATTATACGCTTAAAAAGGCGTTGTGTATTTTCAACATTGTCCTTTCATAAGCATTGCGATGTACCATGAAATGAAACAAATAAAAATAATATAATATAATATTTATTTAGCAATATGGAAGTTTGCAAAACAATTCCTTTTACTAACTAAACACAGCCTTATCGAACAATTGTTGCAGTTAATATTTGTAAAGCCTTTTTTGCAATACTTGCATCTGCCATAAGAGACAAAAACTGGTAAATGCCCTGTGCTGTCGTTGGCATGCCTGGTGGAATCAGGGGGCCTAGCCTCAGACCAAATAAAAAGTTAAAATAAATTAAAAACTTTTTATTTGGTCTGAGGTCTAGGCGTAACTAGTAGTAGCGAATATATTTATCGGCTTCATTTCCCTCTCTTGTTTTTTTTGTAACTCTTCTTTTTGTTTTTTTGTAATGATATTGCCGTCGGCTACCTTAAAATAATAAAATAAAATAAATTAATTAATAGTCTTAAAATACCGGTTATCGTTAGTATCGCTATTGTCGGCCATTTTTTTCCTAACTGGTAAGCAGTATCGTACCGAGTGCGAGTTTTATTTGTCATTCAATCCACGTTAACGACGATTAGTATGGCATTGAAGCAAGCTTTCTGGATACCAGCGAAGTGAGTAAGAATTTTGCCGTACAAATTCTCGTTTTCGTTAACGTGATCGAATGGCGAATCACACTCGCACTAGGCAGTCAGGAGACGCTGAGGCTTCAAAAGCATAAAATTATAGTAATCGTTAACGTTAGCTCTAATAAATCCCGCACTTGGCACCGGTGACAAACTAGAAGTCAAAACTATGTCATACAAATTCCCGCTTTCGTTCACATCGAATCTATACTAATATTATAAAGCTGAAGTTTGTTTGTTTATTTGGTTGAACGCGCTAATCTCAGTAACTACTGGTTCGAATTGAAATATTTTTTTGTGTTCAATAGTCCATTTATTGAGCAAGGCATAGGCTATATTACATCACGCTATGACTGATAGAAATGGAGCAGCAAATAAAAATGTTGCAAAACCGGGAAAATATTTTTTTTGAGAGCTTTCCTTGCATGCGCTGCGTAAACGGCGAAAGTTACGCAAAAATCATGTATTATGAAATTGTTCCCCTTTAAAAGTTCTAAAAAAAAGTCCGCGACAACATATGTTTAGCTTTTAAGGTAGACTCACTATAACCTTTTTTATGGTAATCAAATTAGTTCTAAAATAATACACTATTTGTGAAAGTGTTTTAATAAACATGATATTAATCCTTATCCAAATAAATAAATTAAAAAATAATAAATAAAGTTATTTATCACAGGCACTTAATTTTAAACCAAATTACCCTTGACAGCATTTGATTTCAACGAATATGTAAGGAGTTATCATAGTATTAAAATAACTATGCAACAAAATAATGGTCAAATACCACGCGCGCATTTATGTGGGCGGAAGCGGTGAGGCGAGAGGGCGCTGGCTTTTAATGCGAAAAAAGGGCTGTAAGGGGTTGAAATAGGGGATGAAAGTTTGTATGGAAATTACGTCAATTCTGAAGCTAGAAGCTTGAAACTTATATTTTAGGCTTTTAATTAGTATGTAGGTATGTGTTTTATTTGCAAAATAATTAGCCTAAAAAAATTAAAAATGCTGCCGAAAGTCACTACTCCATGTGGACAAAGTCACGGGCACAGCTGGTTATTAAATAAAACTCGCACTAGGCATTCTGGTAAGCTAGTATCTTGAACCTACGTTAAGAGTATGTACTTAACTAACTACCTCTAATAAATAGTAGCATTAGAAAAATCAGGAATAGAATAATTGTCTTTACCACCCAACTAAGAGGAACTCGATGTCGCAGTGGTTAACATGCTAGGTCTGCTATTGTTAAAGATAAGCAACTTTCGCAAACACCGGTCATCGGATGGGTGACCAAAAAATTATTAAATCGAACCCGTGCTTCGGCAGACACTCAAATCCATAAAATAAGACAGTGATGATGGTATTATGACCTAACTAATAATGATTAGGTACACTCCAAATAGCAGTAGGTATGCGGATAAAACGCGGCAAAAGGAAGCCACATCGACTTTGGCTCAGTAATAAACGCAGTGACGTCACCCTGAGGTTACCGTATTAGTACGTCATCTTCGCGCGTCGCTCCGCTCTGGACTTTGAAGTGTGATAACACTATCAACAAGGTTATGTTGATATCATAAATTACCTCTGCCAACTGAGTACCAAACTTATAAAATATTTGGATAGAAGTGTAATGTTGCAAATTCTCCGTAAAAATTTGGCTGAGCCAATTGAATCTCATGACACTTCATATGGTTAAAGGTTAGCAGTTGTTAACGTTGTTTAACGCCGGTCATAGGGTGAATGACCTATTATAATTTCGAGCTCCTCCATGCTTCGGAAGGCACGTAAACCGTTGGTCCCAGTTGCATCAGCAGTCGTTAACAAACACCAATCCGCAAGGGGCCTGCGTGGTGGTTATCCATAGGGAAGGCTCGTGCCCCAGCACGCCCCAGCAGCCTATAAAATGAGCTGGTGAGTCGGTGAAGAGACGATGGACAAGTACAGAGATCATGATTCATGACAGTTTATAAATTACATTTAAAAAAAAAAGTTTGTTTAACTTCGTATTTTGTATACTTTCTGTGTGGTAGATCCACCAACGCACGAAATGGTCCGGCTTGCTCGGCGTAATACCATACCACCTCTCACAGAATATCGGCGTGAAACAATGGCACTCGTTGCTGTCGTGTTTTGTCCGGTGAATGAAAGTACCGGAGGCCCATCTCTCACCCCTCCCCCTCGATTCCAATTCCTACTTCCTCCTTAAGATCCAACTCCTTCCTCAAGGCCGGCAACGCATCTGCGATTTCTTTGGTTTTGCGGGTGTCAATTGGTGGCGGTGATTACTTTCCATCAGGTGACCCGTTTGCTCGTTTGCCTCCTTTTATTATTTAAAAAAAAATCTCCATAAATGAGACACATTTTTCTTACCTTAATATATAGAAAAAAATCATTCTAATTATTATTTCATTGGGTGCAATAGTAGGTAATTAATTAACTTCACGTCACCATGACTATGACGTGACGTTTTAGTTTCTTAAATATCATAATTTACTTGTATCTCCTTTTTTTGCATTAAATTTAAACACTTTATTAATACCTACATAGTCTAAAGGGCACAGGTCGGGCCACCGCCAGCGTCGGGCGAAGCTGTTTAGGCAGCAAGCGTAGGAGGAGCAGGCTGCGGTGGAACGCTCGAAGCGGCAGAGGGAATGAAAGCCAGGTGGCGCTTGATGCTAAACGCGTTGAGACTCATGGGTCTTACGCGCATTGATTGGTATTTATTGGCTTAATCACCACGCTTGCCAAATGAGTGTTGGTGTCCTAAACCCGGGCTATGCATCGACAAATCCGAAACACATTTTGCTCGACCTGGGAATTGAACCTAGAAGCTTCGGGTATCGGGTCGAGCGCTTTGCCATTCGAATTGACTAGAATTTCATTGTAATTTTAATGGATGACAGCCATTCTTGGCTTCTGCAAGTGGTCTGAATTTTATTGTTTTATTTATTTATATTATTATTTTATGCTGCAAAAATTTGCAATTAGCACTACAACGAAGCACATCTTAGGAAAACGTGGTCTATCGTAGTTAGGACCTTATTAATAAGGAGAATGTTTTCTAAAGTTTGTGGAATCTCTGGAACTACAGTCCTATTCCGAAAAATCACTTATAGAATGCCACATTCCTTGCGGATAATATAGGCTATATTTTATTCTGATAAATAAGGGTAGTATCTAATGTTCTATTTTTTATTTGGGAATCATTAAATTCTGTACGGAAAAACACGACATTCACGTGGACGAAGTCGCGAGAAAAACGCTTGTATTAAATAAAATGACAAAAGCCTTTAGTAAAAATCTGTAATATATTTATCAACAATTATTTAGTTTGAAAAAAATGACACTTTTTTCAAGGCAAATACCATGATAGTTTTAAGTAACTTTAAGACTAAAAATAAATATACAATGTATATTTTACAAATAATAACCATTTGGTCTCGTCTTTAGTCAAGTAACATAAGGCCGTACCATAGGTACTGACACAGGATACACAGCACACTTATTTGAAGATATACAATCAAACCGGGTAATAATTGGTAACAGACCGCCTTAAATAACTTCATGGGTCCATAACTGAACACGGTGATTGAAGTTCGTAATTCCAATTCATCCCCATAGCAGAAACGGGTTGGTACAGTTAGAAACAAGACACTAAACACTTTACTACTTTGTCAACGCAAGTAATGAATCGAACGGACGTTTGTCAAACGCTTATGATATTATTATGACACGGTACTTAAGTGTTCAGCGACTTTCGTTGCTGACTGTACTAGCAACTTCACCAAAAGATACTAAACACCATACTAATTTGTCAAAGCAAGTAGGTAATTAATCGAACAGGCTGTTATGATGTTATTATGACACGGTACTTAAGTGTTCAGTGATTTTCGTTACTGACCGTACTAGGCATTTTGTGGGTAGGTAAACAACTACTATGTATTTTCAATTACCCCCGTTTACTGTAATAAATTGTATTTAAGTTAGGTATAAACATAATGCGAGTATGTATTTTTTACATCTTTAGTAAAAAGTTATTGAAAGCATAAATTTTAAAATCCACATACAGGATTTTTTAAACTCTAAAACTTAATTAAAATAATCTATAGAATGGCAATAAAATAAAAATGCTGTTATCAAAATTCAGAATTATCTAAGTATGTACACAAATTAAATAATATGGTCCTATTACCTTTTCAAGGTAAGAACCATCAAATGCAATATAAATATTTGGCTGTACCTGCTTCTAGATTTGATGTGCACTTATGAAGCGTCAGTTTTCTTACAATAACTCAAGACTTTAAAGTAGCCCTTAAAAAAAACGAAAGGCCTCAGTTGAAACGACAAACTCAAACCTACCTACCTTTCGCCATCTACTAAGTATTTTAGTCGGATATTTTAAATGTCTCGATAGCTCAGTTAGGAGAGCTGTTGGCCGGATTGCGTAAGGTCGTGGGTTCGATAATCCTAAGGTACTTAAGACATTCTTATCAAGCGATATTTTCGGTATTGATATAAATATAGCTTTGTGAATGCAACAAAACAATTTAAAATTGTTTTCAACCTGCTATAACAGTTTATGCATTCATAAATCTGTAAAAAGAAGCTAAATTTTTTGAAGCAATAAAATTATTTAAAATTATCTTACAATCTATGTACTCGGTTTTCACATTTTAACAATTTAAATATATTTCTAAATAACTGTAACATATAAACTAAAATACTTATTAATTTAAATCATGACAATATTGAACAAACAATCTCAAAAACTACAGAAAACAAATTGAAGTTTCCACTTTCTTGAATAAATATATGAAGCATCTCTGCAACGCTGCTCAATTGGCCAATAGCAGCTAATCGGTTTGCTACATATATAGTATATATAATAAGTAAAGCCATACTCACAAGGCCAGCTTTCTTAGAGTGCTTCACTTTTGAACTTATCTGTACACAGTATACACTTTTGTCCAAATATATATTTACTATTAGGCAGTTAGTTCACAACATCTAACTTTAAGGGCAGTGAAACACAAAAGCTTTCAAATACTTTTATTTGTTAACATTAATTAGTTGTGAACACTATTGCGAATTTCTATCCGGTAAAGGTGGTAAATTGTATGATTTACCATCGGGTGTCATCCAGCATGTGGGTGGGTCGTGGTTGTGTCGTCCAATGCTCTCCGTGACCTTCCCATTGTTGTTTATCCGCAGTTTTGCTGGGCAACACCTCGTGAAGAAGTACCAACAGTACCAGAGCTGACTGCCATATGCCTTTTTGTACATAAACCTGAATGTGTGATTTTGATATATGAACAGTTTTGAGTTCCCTCTTGTGTTGATGAATATACCTGCAATTAAAAAGTTTGTTTGAACTTTTTCTTATTTGTATAAACAAAGAAAACCTATTAAAGTAAGTGACATAATAAACTTTTCGATTACAATAAAATTCTTAACTATACAAAGGATTTGTAAATAAAACAACATACAATCTGGACAGTTTAATTCAAAATAACCTTATTACTTTTAAGCAAATTTAATATTCCATGTAGATCTAAAAAAGGCATCTTTACTGGCCTTGACTATGAGCAAGTTTATTTTCTAATTCTTAATGTTTTACCTTGAAAAATAAAATGTTTATGAATATATCAGGTAGTTATTATTTCAGAATATATATTCTTTATTGCACAAAAAACATACACAAACAGAAAACAATGCACAAACAATGGTGAGCAAAGGTGGATATATTTCTAAACTCTACTCTCTCTACTTACAGCTAATCTTCCAAAATACTAAACAAGGATTAAACGTATAGGATTATTTTAATAAGTCAACTTATTAAAAAATAAACTTTCACTTATTCACTATTCAGAAAATGTGGTTTAAATAATTGTTATGTACCATATGTGGTCTGTGGTTAAATAATTGTTATGTACTTAATTGGCTAATATGCAGGTAAACAACTTCATCAACTGTAAAAATATTGATGAACTGCAAGTTTTACTGTTGTTATAGTATTTAATTAACATTGACAGTAACAAAAAAAGCTACAACATGTCTTGATTAACTTTATTAACAACTTTAGACAATATATAGTTTATACTAGTTATTTAACTGGCTCATATGATGTAGGCACCACGAAGTTCTTAATAGAAACCTAATCGGTACTCAAAACAATCAAGAATGTTATTGTATGTCATTTAACAAATTTACATTCATAAATGAATCCTAGTGTAAAACTAAGAGGTTTATTTTATCTTCTTTAATTTATTATAGAATCTCACGTTCACAACTTAAATACTACTTTTACTGTTATAAAGGGATAACATTGTTCACAATAACACAATTTATATTTAAATGCCGATGATGAATGTCTAGGATTGGTAGTTAATAAATAAGGAACTACACTGTTCGTTCACTTGTTGCAACTTTTACGACAAACAACATGCGATAGATAGCGATTGACAGACGAACGTGAAACAAATTAATTTTGAGACTGACACTGCCTGTCAGAGAGACAGACATTAGTCTTTTTTTATTAAATTGGCCATGTACATTTAAATCATACAACCTAATCATTAGTGTATAGAGTAATATTCCCCGTATGATATTACACGTATGATGATAACATCATCATGATGATTCGTCGTGTATTAATCATCATAATTAATCATTATCTTTCAATATTTTCATTAAAAACAATTGACTATATCTTAAGGGCTTAACGGCTTAACCCCTTTGCGTGCCCTCATGAAATTTTTTTTAAATGTTTGTTAGTGAACTTGTGTTGTTTGTAAAATGTAAAAAAAAGCCGATTTATAATTTATAATTTTCATTTAAGTGCTTTTATTTATTTGATTTGGAAATTTAGCCTACAAATTATAATGTTTTGGTCTTAATGGTTTCAATATTAGATGTTACTAAGTGAAATGATGTGTATATGATATGGTAATTATATTAGGAAATAATACTGCATCCAATAACATTATTATTTCTCAATTTATTAGAAGGTGTAATTTGATTATTGTTTTTAAGCTTGTCATTTAAATATAATCACAGTAGGTATCAATGCTATTCTTATAAACAAAGATATTTGCATTATTGTTTGTTTTAAAATCTAATACCATCTAAATTATTTTTGTTACTGTACTTGTAAAGTTTTTTGACTTGAATATATCTAATGAACATTCTGTATGCAAATTTTTTCTAATTAAATGTATTGAAAGGCTCAATGTGTTATTTTCATTGATACTCCTTCATACTAATAATTGTACCTATTTGCCTTGCTTCTGCAATGTCTCTTGCATGTTCTTTGATGCAATCTTAACCCGCTTGGTCCGATAAGGTGTTATAACACCCCTAAAAGTATTATATAGATATACCCTAATATACTTTTAGAGTTTCATTTACGACAACACACAAACGCCTGGTCGAACTAAATGGGTTAAGCAGAGTAAGAAGCAGCACCAATTAGTATTCTAGTAATTATAGCCTACAAAACCTATTAACCCAATAATAAGGCAGATGTTTACAGTAAGTAAATCAGTTGAATAGGGATACAATCTGTTTTCTAGTAGTCTTGTTGTGTATTGTCATTATGCTGTTTTTCTTTCGGTTTGTGCTGCATTAATTTGATCTATGTTATCTGTTATTAATGTAGTTTGCGTACATTGCCTGTTTGGTGATTTATGGCCTGTTCTCCCTATGTATCCATAGGGAAGGCGGGTGGACATAAAATTGAGCTGGTGATGATAGTTTTTATTATTTTATTCCATCATTATTATAATACATGTGTCATTATTATCATTTTATGCTTTGCATCCCAATGTTAGGCAAACACCTCTCCTCCATACCACTTCTCTTCCAATTTACTAAGTACTATATTATTATTTCAGTGGCAAGTTTCATTCTTACGAGAAAAGGAAGTCTACTGCTTATACATAATGGATTTGCGTTCCGGCTTAAAAACAGATTAGCCTATGGAAAGAAGCAGTGGTATTGCATTTCAAGGACAAAGACCGGATGTCAAGTTGATGTTACAACTGTTGTGCATCGGCATGGTAGCCTCATTAAACGTGTTCGTAACGTTCACAACCACCCGACGCCTGGATTCTTCCGCAGGAACGATGGGTGTTTTAAAGTTGTATAATTCTGTAATTTCTCCCTGTGGTGTTCCCATCGTATTAAGGAAGGCTCGTGGGACATAAAATGAGTTGATGATGATCAGTTTTATAATTTGCAGCTAAAATATTAACCTCTGTAGTTCACCACAATGTCTATTAATGCATGTAAATAATAGCATAGTTATCTGTGTTCCTAATTTTATTGAAACATTTTTGATAATTTCTACCTCATTTTTACTTTTTTTACCTGATTGTATTAAGGATTAAACAACAGTACAAGGTTACACAAAAATTTTTTTTAAGTATTATTTTTTAAGGGTAGCATAGAATATACATATTTTTTCTAGATAAGGTAGCAATTAAGAGATTTTATTTAGTTAAAATGACTGATTGTAATGGAAAGACTGATAATTACAATACTCAAGTTGTACCAATACCAATTTGTAATAATTTATATAATTAATTGTAGGTACTTAATCATGAATTATTTAATTTACTTGTGAAGCTCAAACATAAACTTTTTTAACAAATGTGTGTCCTTTATTTTTACATTATTTTAAAACATTTGTAATCAATCTTGCATGCTTTCTTCTATCTGTAATAAATTGCATATTTTAAACATGTTTCTTTTATACCTACTATTTTGATGATATCCTACTCTGTACTAAAATAAATGTACTCAAATTATAAATAATATTACATAAAATAAGTAATAATGCCCTTGACTAAACAAGTCATAACTCATAATGGTACAACTTTAAAGACTTACTAGTATGAGGGGCTCATACTATTTACTTAAAATTATACAACACTTATTATTTTTTATTCTTCTTTTTTATTATAACGTTTTTATTCTGAGAGTAATCGTCATTACTCTTTAAACATTACGCTTTAAGCTTTTTGGGGGGAGCCTAGTGCAATTTTTATTTACCATGTGATCACGTTAACGAAAACGAGAATGTGTATGGAAAAATTTTAACTATTCTCGTATGTCGCCAGGAGGCGCTGCTTCAATGCCATACTCATTTTCGTTTTCGAAAATGTAATCGAATAAATACGGATAGTAAACAAAACTCACACTAGGCACCCTGCAAGGGTTACGAAACAAAAAAATTATAAAGTTACGGTATATCCCATTGCCATATTAAGACATAAAGCGCCATCTGTTGGTGGGTAGCAGTAAACTAATAAAACTCAAGCTGTTATACTTTTTACCTCACTTCACTATGAAGCAGACGCAGCGCACGTATAGCACCGCTGACAAGTTGGACTTAATGCAGTAAGCTTTATTTATTTTAGTCAAAGTTAAGGTTTCATAGTAACGCTGCTTAGCGTCACATAGTAAACTAAATAACTCGTCACTAGATGGCGCTACTGGGATTCTATGTCTAAATGATAGCATAGTTGGTATAGTACCAGTATTACTAGCGGCCCGCCTCCTGTGACCTCGTCGACGTGAAGACCCTTTTTTTCTAATGGAGAGTTTACCGTTGGTCTCAGACAGCCTTTACAGCGTCACCAGACTACTTACGTTTAACCTTAGAGCGTTTAACTGATTAGAAAATTCATGGGCGTACACTAAACAACTTTCCAAAGAATTATCGCAATCGAATGATGGTAAACGCATTCGGGATAAACAAAGAAACATAAATTTGTACAGATAAGTACCTACCAGGGTGCTCACACTAGGTGAGTTAGGTACTATTCGTATTCATTCGATTAAGTTTACGAAAACGAAAATTTTTATGGCATAGAAGCAGCGCCTCCTAGCGGCATACGAGAGAGTTTGCCGTACAAATTCTCGTTTTCATTAACGTGATCGAATGGCGAATAGAACTCGCGCTAGGCATTCTGTATTTAAAACTTTTTTATATATAAAAGAAGGAGGCAAACGAGCAGGCGGGTCACCTGATAGAGAGTAAGCACCGCCGCCCATGCACACCCGCAAAACTAGAGGAATCGCAGACGCGTTGCCGGCCTTTAAGGAAGGAATAGGCTCTTTTCTTGAAGATCCCAAGGTCGTAACGGTCCGGAAATACCGCCGCCGACAGCTGGTTCCACAACACTGTAGTAGACCGCCATCCATCAAGGTGATGTGGATGGAATGACAGTCGATTGCGTGTAGTGCGATGAAGGAAAGCAGAGGTAAGGATCAAGTCGAACAATTCCTCAGAACACTTTTAATTCGCTTTTAACGTAGATGGTGTTGTAGTGACAAATAACAAATACCTTTAGTACTTAATTATTTATTTCATAGATGGGTATGAAGTGCATCATCAATATAATTAAATAACATTCTTATTATAATATACATAACATTCTAAAAAACTAATTATTTACAAACAAACAAGAACGCGTAGGTACTATTCATTCACCCAGGAGGCGCGCTGTACAAATGCCATACATATCATACAAGTTTTAATTTCCTAATACCTCGCACTTAGACCACAGACTGAAGACGAAGAGAATGGTAGCCAGCCACTTGCCAGGTGTCCGGATTTTTTAAGACCGTGTCCGGTTTGTCCGGCTTAACAAAAGCCGTGTTTTGTCAGTGGAAGCGTGCGAGCGAACGAGCGATACACTATAATAAGTAGGGTTTTTAATAATAGTTTTTTTATCCTTTAGTCATTAAAAATAAGAATTTTGAATACATACCAAATGCATCCTGCATGCACTGAAGTCGAATTTAATATTTATAAAAATTAAAAACCTAGGTACCCGATCCAGCCAGGAATCGAACCTGGGTCTTCCGCATTTAATTTTTTCATTGTATTTTATAAACATTTAATTCGGCTTCAGTGCAGCAAAAAAGGAAAATTTACTATAGCGCTGTGTTATCGAATTTGTGGTATTTCATCTGTAAAGATGAATCTGCATAGCCATCGGTTGCAATAACCGTTGGATAGATGGCACTCTGCCGCTAAAAAGCAGTCAAACAAAAAGCAGTAGAAAAATTCAGTGCTCGTCAGCATTCCCGGTAGCATAATTATATAGGCTTATTTATTTTGAAAATAAGTTTTGCTTATATCCATTGTATCTTTGTTTTATGTGTGTGTCTGTGGTTTTTGTAATTAATGTTTGACTTTTTTTCTCACTTACTTTTAACTTTTACTAACTTTTACTTTTAACTAAAACTATGTTACTTAGGCTTCAGTAATAATAACAATTAATTTTGTCTTTATGACCCAATTTTTTTTAAATTGACTTCTTTTTTATTTCGCGGAATTGACTTTTTGTTTCATTGTAAAGCTTTGCAGGGACTTGATTTTTTTTTCTTTTGAATGTCTGCTATATTCAGCTAGTAAAACAAACACACTGGCCTTAATTTTTTATAGTGTTAACATAAATAGATGTTAAGAAAATTAAAAAAACGTTAGTTAGTACTTATGAAAAATATAATTTGATAAAAAATCTTCATACAAAACGTCAATTTCATAGGTAAGGACGTAATATTTTTTGAATACGATAACTGGGTGTCGAACACTGGCCATCATCATGTAGAGCCATCTTCATACTGAAGGACCTGGTGCCACTACGATATGCCAAACAATAGTCTTTTTTATTTTGAAAGTTAATTTCAGGTTTAAATTTTCCAATAATTTAACGCTGTAAGGGAGAAAAGAAATGCCCTTGCTGAGTTTCTTGCCGGTTCTTCTCAATACAAGGTCTCCCGCCCAGAGTAGACTTACGAACCGATGGCATAATGACGTTTATAGGAGCTATTTGTAGCCTAAACTGAATAAATATTTTAAATTTGGAATTTTTTGAAAAAAAAAGAACCTGCTTTTTGTTGGAATATTGAATAGGGACTTCTTGGCGGGAAAGTGAAGAGTTATGTCTGCGGTTTTGTTTTATTTTCTAAAATTTGTGTTATGTCGAATATTAATATGAAATAATGGTGGATTATTAACCGTTAAGTGTTCGTGAGTGTGCATGAGTGTTGGCAAATGAAACAAAACAGTGCAACGGCACTTTTCAAATTCTCTCAAGAAGTCCGCCCGAGGACTTAGTAAAGCCACATCTTTACTGAGATACTCGAGGGGTTGGGTGGTATATCATTTCTCATTTCTATTATCATTCATCATCATCATACAGAAAAGAAATATTGTTTATATATGTATTACTTGTTAGAAAAATTACTTTGACACTGGCTAAATGTGCTAATAGCACGAAGCCATCAACAAAATGAAAAAAAAAAAATTGAATAGAAGAATTTTATATCTATGGTTGTTACTGACTGACTTTTGGCTTAATAAAAAGAAATATATGTAGGTCTGGAACGAATTTGAATATTTTCAGATAGCTATCAAGTAGTAAAAAATATTGAGTCTAAAAAGTAAGTCTATTGCTTACTGCTGAAGTTAAATTTACATAATGTTATATATATTGCCTTGGTCTGTGTTTTGTATTAGTAATGTTTAAATTAAACAACTTTAATAAATGCATGTGTGTATTACAATCAAATATGGTAATTTGAAGTAAAGTATGTGTTTCATATAATGGACCCCAATCACAAAATTAATATGAAGAATACGCACATACGGGTAAGAAAGGATATTTCTACAACACTTTTAAGTTCAAAAGTTCGGATAAAATGGCGAAAAGTCCGGCTTTCAAATTTTAGAACGTGCTAACTTTCTTTATTAAATGCTTCGATCTGATTAAATGACACTTAGACAGTCTATGTGTCAACTAATTCAGAGGTGTTGAAAATATATGCACACTCAATATACCTATAAGGTCACTTTTTATCAACTGCAAATAATTTGACAAAACATCTAATTATGTCAGAGAAATACGGCCCTAGCATTTAAAAAAAAATTCAGGCTAGTTTTTTTTAAATTTTCCTGACACAAAAATTGTAATTTTTTTAAGAGCGGCGTCTCTGTCGGTTTTTTTGAATGAAACTAGGGGCACGTGTAAGCGCTGAAGGGATCGCGGCTTCTCTGTTTCGGTTCCTTTGAATTGAAACTACCGAAAGTGCTTTATTTTTCTTTTTAATCAAAATGTCTTTTGGCGTTCTTCTTATAACTACAGAATACAATTCAGTACATTCACAACAGGAAAACTAATTCTCACATTAAAATTGTTTTCCGGTGATTGTTGCGCGTTTACATAGAATAAGTAGTTTAACAAATGAAAATATTAAATACTTATACTTTTAACAAACAAAGTCTTAAAAGAGAGTTCAATAACAATTAAAAAATAACAATTTAAAAGAAATAAGGACATAAATTCTTACAACATGATAAAACAGTTACCATACTTTTAATACATCATTAATCTAAATTATTGATTGTAGTGTGATGTTGACTTACAATTTTAATGTATGTGTATAGACTCTGAGAAAATATATCTAAGTTGCTCACATTATTGTTATAAGATCTACACATTCGATATAATGGATCATTGGAAGTAACATTATTATTGCAGTAAGGCACAGAGAATAATTTAAAAAAATTTATACTTTTCTTGAAAAGTAGCGTATAAAAATTTAAGGTTTTTTCATAAAAATAGTTTATATATGTTGTCCTCAAAATATTTGCATAATTTATCCTCAAAATATTTGCAGTTGATAAAATGTGACCTTATATATACTCGCCATACCCAAATGCTATCAACGGCTCATGGCTGTGCGTCCCCATGACGGCTACCACCATATTGTCGTCCGTCGTCACGATGTACGCCCGACAGTTCTTCACCTTGGAACAGTACCATCTCCATCCAATCTTGCAGGGGTATGTGTACTTCGCGTAGGTATAATTGTTATAACGCAACAAAGTTCGGCCGCGCCTCGAAACCACTGTTTCGGCAACTGAAATGAAATATGCCATGCGATAATAAAATCTGATAGGTTTGACACAATTTTTACCATTGAAAATGGTTATCAGATGCAAATCGCCTGAGACGTATTTTTGGCCATAGCTCCGAGGATTTTGGGAGAATCGAGATGGAAATAGTACCAAGAGTTGAGGAATTTATCGAGACATGTGTGAGCGTTTGAATGTTTAAAATCGGCTAGAAACTTTTTTTGGAATTTTGATAAATGTAAAGAAATCGGGTTTTTGGGGGGTGTTTGTATACTAAATTGTAAATATTAAAAAAAACTGACTTAAGAAAAAATTTAAAATAGGGTCCTAGGGTATTAGTTTAGCTACAAAATGGCGAAATTTTTTTTTAAATCGGTTAATAATTGTGACCTGTAGGTGGTCCCTTTAGATTTGGTATTGTAGAAAAACGGGTATTTCCGTATATAAAAAGTGATGTAGCTTCTTGATTGACTGATCGTCATTAATGGTGTTAAAAGATGCGGATGCAGGCGAGAAGTGCATTCAAGTTGGATGTTTTTTTTTTCGTAAATTGTTGTATTCATTTTCAATGCTCCGATTCTTGCGGGGTCTGCGAAATCTGTGAATTTTTGTTGCCAAAGGTAACATACCCTACAAATAAACAAAGAATAGTTATTCCGTGTTTTGTCTCTTTTACTCTAATTTGAAATGACGTTTAAATGACAGGAACAAAACACCGAATAACTATTCGGACCTAATTCCTTGTTTATTTGTAACAAATAATTACTCCGTATTTTGTTCCTGACATTTAAACGTCATTTCAAATAAGAGTAAAAGAGACAAAACACGAAATAACTATTCGGAGCTTTGAACTTTACACCTATGACATACGGCTTAACATTTATTAAAGCAATTTGACAGTTTTGGAAGGTTGATGTCTGTACTATTGCTCCGTTTAATTGAACGTCTCGGTGCCAGAACGGCAAAGCGCTCGACCCGTCAGAGTTCCAGGGTTTCATTCCCAAGACGGGCAAAGTATGTAAAAGATTAAGATGCAGGGTTTGTGATCAACTCGAATTTCGGAAGGGTGATGACTAAGCCAATATCCATCATTTGTGGGGATTACTGGATTTCAATTATGGAGGCCTTTGCTCTGAAACCTATCTAACCTGACATACAGTCATCCGGTGACCCGGGTATTTGAAAGCCACTTAACTTGCAAGATCGTCTGAAAGCGTTAACCACTGCACCAACGAGCTCCTTTTATTTACTACTAGTATTTATTTATTTATATATTTATTCAACAATGTTTCAACAGCATTTAACTAAACACAAGGTACAGAAGATGTTACCATATTATGCTCCTAAAAAATGATGATATAATTAATTAACGCAGGTAGGTAGTCTAAAAAGAAAAAATAGGTAAGTAGATGAAATTTTGTCGAATGATAACTTACAGAATAGGTGTGGATCTGATTGTGTTGTGTCGATGTGTATAAGTGCGTGTGAGTGTACATGTTGGTTTACATGGACGCTCGAATTGATTATGACCGTTGGTCATTAATTGTAGTATACGTTAAAATATTTTCAAGATTTAATTAAAACACTGTTTTAATTTAACTTAGCTTATGAACTGCAGTTTTGAACATAGTTTTGGATGTTGTAAATATATCAATATCTGAATAAAATTTATAGTACTTTTTTGGTAATCTAATAGACATATCATTAGCCCTGTAGTTTGTGCGCGCTAACGGTAAGGTAAACGGCCCATTACTCGTCAGGTTCTGAAATAAGTTGACTTTGCAGCCCTCCCACGTAAAAACCAGTTGACTTAGAAAAAAATTGATTGCATGGCGAGGTAAACAATTTATTCATCTTTTTAGAAAATATTGCATTATTATCGGTGAAACACAGCAAAAAATTAGATATTTAATCAATTAAAAAATGTGCCATATGTACCAATAGTCGACGGCTTTGTCCCAATAATCGTCAAAATGACCTAAAACTCGTCAATTTTCATCACCAATTTGAACTCTTTGTCTTTGAACTTAAAGTTCATTTTTTAGACACGATTTTTTAAAAACAACTAAATAATACAAAATAATGTAATGTGCTTAATTGAAAAACGCTTCTCAACTTAGCAATTTACATTTTACTGTAAATATTACAAAAAGCGGGGTTTTTGCCATGTTTTGATTTGTTGTCGAGTCCCTGATATTGCGGCGCAGTTGCACACGCCATGATCACGGAATAACCAATCATTACCGTACAGTCAGTTATTTCTTCATCTCTTTCGAACACCATCACTTTTGTCTTAGATTTGGGGTGGTTGGGGATTTACCTCCTAGCAGTCCGCCCCGGGCAACGTCTCCCCTGTCAAGTAGAGGCGGCTGAAAATCCCCAATAGCGGTGGTAGGGCTCGAAAGGGTCCACCTGGCTTGCTATCACCTTCCTATTTAAGTCTGACGTCAAGCAGCTTGCAGTGTTCCGTCGTAGCGTAGTAGAAATGCCAGTGACTTTTGGAGCTTGATGGCTAGCAGTAGCTTCAAAAGGACCGTTCTCGGACTCTGATCAAATCTGTGTTGGAAAGCTCATCGTGGAGGGTAGCGGGATGCGTGGCACGGTTTTAGCCGTTGGCCGACTGCAGGCAATAGGGGGCCCAAGTAGTGCGCCAGCCACGTACGACAGGCTGCCCCGTGAAAAATCCTGGAATGGCTCCACCGTGCCAGTTGGCGACTGGAAGGAAGGACCCGGTGGCAATTCCCAGGGGGGCACGGGCGCCCCCGCGGTCTCCACATGAGTTTTTTCATTAGTACATTAAAGATTACGAGTGCCGTGTTTGGCAACCAAACTGCGCCTCGCTGGCTTTTGAAACCCCAGCAAAACCACCTCACCTTAATATGAAGCAGAAAGTTTTAAAAAGTAAGGTGCACTTTGATTTGAGGTGCAGCCGTTTGTACAACGGCTGCACTTCCTCCCAATCAAAGTGCACCTCACTAACATCCGAGGTCTGCACTCAAACCTCCAACCGGTCCACTACCATCTCGAGACCGAAAAGCCACACTTACTCTTTCTTACTGAGAAGAAGATAGTGAAACCGTTGGACGTAGCCTACCTTAAGTATCCCGGCTACTCGCTTGAGCATAAGTTCAAGAAGTAAGCCGTGGTCTGTGCGTATGTCCACGATGACGTGTGCTGTCGACGTCTCACCAGCTAAGGTAATTGCAGGTGATAACGACATTTCAAATTGACAGTCAGGAAAGACGCATTAGTAAATGTGCTAAGCCCATAAATATATTTTTTCTCTGAAGTTAATTTTTTTTTAATTTATTATTACAAAATTTTGCTTTATATACTTATCTGCATAACTGAAAAATATTTTTTTAAATCAGAAAGACAACTGCGGGTAATAACGAGGGTCCTCACATACCGATCAGTTAATACCGAGGTATTTACCGAGGGTAGTCACTCGTCTATACTCGGTAATAGTTTCCTATAGGAAGCTGTTTCCGAGTGACGAAAAATTTTATTCACTCGTTGATAAAACATTGTACTGAAATGGTATTACAGAGTGTAGAAGTAACTATATTGAAATAAAAAATATAAATACTTATGTACATCGGAAATGCATTAACTATGAGCATGTTTTACCGACCCATATCACTCGGTAATAGGTTCTCATACGTGCTAATAACGAGGGTTGTTAATTTTTCGGTCGGTAAATAGTGTCGGTAATAGGCTTTGCTTTCATCTTATACCGACTCACAAATTAACGATAGTTGTGTTATATAAAATCCAAAAGTGGAAATAAAAATGTCTATTCTACAATCTGCTATTACTTAATAGGGCAATAAATAAAATAAAAAGTATTATTTATGCCAAGCAAGACGTCTTTTTTGTTTAGGAACTTTGAAGAAATTATATTTTATGCTTGATGTTTCTTGCCAAAAATTAAGATTTCTAGCTGATAAATTGTACCACGGAAATGTCTCAAAACTATCTTTGACATTTGAAAGTATCATGGCACTGTTTTTGATGACAAATAATACCGTATTCTAGAATAAAAATCAAATAAACTCAGCTTTCACTGATTGCTTTTACCGAGGGTACCGCGGTAAAAAGCAGTAACTGCCATATCCTGGAAGCTATCACGGTGTTATTATATTTATTGATTTTATCAAAAGGAAACATATTGAAATACAAGAAACGTGCTTAATTTGTATTCGAAAGAATACTAGCAACGACTTATTAAATAGGCGTTGGCATAAATATCATAAAATGTTTTAAAAAACTCTTAAGAAAAAAATTAGTGTATTTACGTTCGGCGAGAACGCTTCCTATGGCACGAGCACTTGCTGCGCGAGCGGCGCACAAACTGACCGTTTCTCGTGGGGTTGCCAGATTGGAACAAATTTTTGGTATAGACGATATGATTGAGGGACAAAATCTTTATTACTGTGTTTTCATTTTTTCATGAAATTTTTCATTCATTTACAAAAGTACACTTTGTTTATAGTTAAATTCAAGAAAATAAATTCAACCTCGGGGGTCGTTAATAGCTGCATTTACCTTACGAGGTTTTAGGGTCATCCACACTATGGTTGCTGGTAGACACCGGCATAGAGAAAACTCTCTATGTCGATGTCTATCGGTCGCAAAGCGGAGATCAGGAGGCGACTCGGTTGTTTGACCACCTCACTGAGGCAGCTGATCTGGCCCAACGAAGGTATCCAACTGCGGAGCTTGATTTTCTGGGAGACTTCAACGCCCACTATAGCGATTGGCTATTCCCTTTCCAGAAAACGGACCATGCTGGAAGAGAGGTGCGCAAGTTTGCGTTATCGCAAAATCTCTCCCAGCTGGTGAACCAAGCCACCCGCATACCTGATGTTGATGGCCACACACCCAATTGCCTAAACCTTCTGCTGAAATCTGACCTAGGCAGACACTTAGTATCGATCTCGGCTTCACTGGGATCTTCTGACCACTGTCTGGTGAAATCCGTATCTATATGCTCTCCTCCGGACACTACCCTTCGGAGATCGCGGATCGGCGAGTATGGAAAAATGGGTCGGCAGATTGGGACGAGATGCGGCACTTCTTCGCGTCTTATCCTTGGCGGCAACTGTGCTTCTCTTCGAGCGAACCTTCTGTCTGTGCCGGCGCAATCGCAGACGTGATACGCCAGGGAATGGAATATTTTATCCCATTCTCTGACGTCCCCATAGGCATTAGGGCCCGTCCATGGTTCAATAATGACTGCTCTTGCTCACGCTGAAGCGCGGTAGGAAGCAGCGTACCAAGCCTGGGCCCAGGCTCGCGGTTGCAAACGCAGGGACGGCAGTATCCACGCAAAGAAGAGAGCCTTTAACTCTGCCGCCAAGTACTGCAAATGGGTGTTAAGGAAGGCACGTTTCGATCATGTTATATTTGAAATATATTTTTGCAAAAGTAAAACTATAAAAGAGTGCAAATCGGTAAATTGAACTTAATAAGCGGCTTCAAAAAGCAAAAGTTCGCAATTTAACCCATATATTTATGTAATCTATTTTTAGATATCTGCTCAAAAGTACCTCCTCCAAATATAATACAGAAATATTTTTATTCAATATAAGCAGTAACATGCATTTATTAAGTCAGACTCTATGCTACTTTTATGATGGAGATTAATAAATCTAGATAGATTGAGATTTTATTGGGTAAAATAATAAATTGACTAGGCTACTGCACCTATCTCAGCTCTCATGAATACTAGGTCGTAGGTATTCGGTATGATAACTTATAAGTTATCAATATAAACCAGAAACATATTTCACAACCAACTTATTTAATCATTAAATGACTCGTAAATTGTAGGTAATTTAATTTTAATTCTATAATTAATCGAGTCAAAGAAAAATGAAACGTAACTGAAGGCAATAAAGTTCAATGACGGGCTTAGGTACAGCAGTCACACGCGCCCCGATATCCGTCGCCAAGTAAGTATACGATTCTCTTTTCATTCAAAGGAAAATAAAACTTAACTCATGGTAATAAGAACACAACGACGAGTTTAGGTGCAACTGTTGCTGCGTGTCCCGATATCCGTCAGAAAGCATACGATTTTGACGAGTTTTGGGTCATGTACTAATTAGAGAGTACCAATAAACGTCACATGCAAAAAAAGCTATATACATATGAAACTTATTACAAATGATAGGTTATAACGTTAGACAATCTATTTAACTATCCCAATAAACAAATACACTTATCGTGTTGTTATCCGAAGCGGCCTGACAAGTGAAGTAATACAAGGTGGTGTTTACTCAGTTTAGTAGCAAAATGCGGGCAATCGCAATTTTTTTCGGGGAGCACACTTTTCTTGCTAAGTTCTTCCGACACCATAACACTTTTAGGCAAGTGTTACTTTTACAATCGTACATTATAATATCAAGAATGTATCGCCATAAGCAATATTTAATTTTCTATTAATAGAAACACACAAAATGCTTAAAATGTTTAGTTGACGAGTTTCGGGACACTGACGACTATACCAGCGTTTACCTTATATGAAAAAGATAGGTGTGACGAGTTCTTTTACTGGGGACGTTCAAGTTGAGTATTCTATTTGATAGTTAAACACAGTCTAGCTTTCCAGCACATATATCATGAAATACAGCCATGTCTTGCATCTCACGTCTGTCAGCCAGAGTTATGAGGCTGTACTTTTGACATGATTCAGTATAGTCATCAATTTTTAATTTCCTTCTAAAGTTTAAATTTTAACAAATTTGTGTTATTTATTACCTTTTGACTGGTACAGCGTAATATATTTTTCATTGGTTTTCGATCTTAAAGCAACTGCAAATGGTCCAAATTATGGTGACATCTTAATTGGCACTACCAGTGAAAGGGTAACCCACCTTCAGGGTCTAGTTATATCCAGGGTCTCGTTACCCCTTCTGGGGTTTATGAAGGGGTTTGCTTTCCAAACCCGTTGCGTTTTGGTAGCCGTTAAATTCGAAAGGATAGCAATTGAACGGGTAACCGTTTGGTTACCCTTTTAGAGGCTGAATGCAGCTTCAGTGCAGATATGATATTTTTGCTCAGTACATAAGAGCTATTACTGTTTGACGTTAAGTCGATGATCGGCAGTTGGCGGCGCGGCGGTGCACTGCGTGTTTAAACAAGTCTTTTCCGAATTGCCGTGAACCAACCGGGCAGTTTTACAGTGTTATGGTGCTTAATGTTATAGATATACGTTCCAAATTAACTTGGCAAGTGATAAGGAAGTGAGAGAGATTATACCCTTTGGTTACCCTTCAGAGGGCCTAGTGTGAGTTATTTTTGACATTCGATCACGTTAACGAAAACGAGAATTGGTATGGCAAAATTTTAACTCCTCTCGTTTGTCGCCAGGAGGCGCTGCTCAAATGCCATACTAATTTTCGTTTTCGTAATCGTATTTAGAGTGAGATCGATTGAGATCGATAGTTCCACTATCGATAGTTCGGCATCTCTATCAAGGAGTCAGAAATCTGTCGCTGACCCCTATTTTTAATGATTAAAGGAAAATAAATGTCCATCACTGGTTTCTGCCGGACGCTGCTGGTGCCAGTACCCTAAATGAGGATCAATCACATAATAGCAAATCTGATTTTTACTATATATACTACTCAAAAGAAAATAGGGGCCACTAAGTATTTTGATTGCTACGTGAAAAATATAGTAAACAGTAATGTATATTTATTAAAATAACATGTAACAAAGCTTTTGTATTAACTTATGCTAATAACCATTTAATTGTGTAGTCAATTGTATCACTTATTTCAATTAACATGAAATTAGTCCATTGTCAACAGCAAAAACTAAACAAAAACTCTTTGCAAAACAAAACAAAAACTGACACAAGCTGTTTTTTTTAATGGTTTGGTAACGGGTGTGTCCTCCTCTCCTGTTTTCACACTCTTGGAGCCTTGAATGCATACTCTCGATTAAGTTTCTGATGTTTTCATCAGGTATCTCTTCCCACGCACGTATCAGAGCATCCATAAGCTGTTGCTGGTTGTGAACCTCTTGCTCATGCTCCCTAACCCTTCGTTTTAATTGGTCCCACATATGCTCTATTGAATTTAAATCCGGACTATATGCTGGCCATGGTAGGACACGAATATGGGAGTCATCCTGTACAGTCTGAGTGGCCCGAGCTGTGTGTGGGCGGGCATTGTCATGCATTAACCAGAACCCTGGCCCCACTCTCTGTGAGAATGGAATCACATGAGGCCTGATGACTTCATCGATGTACCGTTGTGCAGTTACTGTGCCATGATTTAAGAAAACCAGCTCAGTTTTGACCTCCAAAGCGGTCAATTTCCTTGATGCAGACATCGGAAAATCTCTCACCCTGTCGTCTCCATACTCTAATCCACCGATCATCACTACAAAGCTTCACTTTACGCTCATCTGTGAAGAGCACCATACCCCATTGATTCATGCTCCAATCTGAATGTTCGCGGCAAAAACTTAAACGATTTCCACGTTGAACCCTAGATAAAGGAATTCGTACTACTCGGCGTCTGGACCTTTGCTGGTCTTCATGCAGTCGATTACGTATCGTTTGGTCACTAACACGAGTCCCCGTTGTCAACCGTAGGCGATTTTGTAACTTACGTGCCGTCACAGAGCGCTCTCGACGGGCACTCAATCGGATGTAGCGATCCTCTTGTGCCGTAGTCACTCGCACCCTGCCCGATCCAGGCCTTCTTGCAACACTGCCAGTCTCTTGGAACCGATCCCACACATTTTGGATGGCTCGGCGAGAGAAACCCAACGAAAAAGCTACAGACCGCTGTGAATGACCTTCAGCAATCAATGTAACGGCTCTGGTGGCAGTAATAGTAATGCCTTCGTTGACGTGGCATTATTAACAAAAGATGTTAAAAGAAGCAAAAGATGGACAGAAATAGTTTTTTAACAGAATAAAATTGTGATTCCATCTGAAAGGAATTTGACCTGAAACTCGTTTTTTTTTATTTGCTTCCATTTCTGGCCAGCTGTAAGACTTAAACACCAGCATTAAAGAGGTTGGATACTGAAGGAGGCCGGACATCATTAATTAGTCACTTATTAATTAGTTTACATCTAAAAATTTACTCAAAAACAGAAATATGTAAGTGGCCCTTATTTTCTTTTGAGTAGTATACATCGTATGCGCAATCAACTACTTAGCATTTTCTTCTTTAAATTATTAAAATCCGTCAAGAAATGATGAAGTTATTAATGTTTTCCGAACGGCTATTTTAAAACGAGCGCGCCTGCTTGCCTGCTCACGATGACGTCACAGTACACAAGTCGTGCGGAGTCGTGCGACCGTATGTACGGGTCAAATCTTGCAAGGAAGATTTGGATCACTTCCCGAGGACAAATCGAGATGAAACTTGGTATATCTACGTAACTTCGATAGCAATTCAATAATATGGCCTCATGGAACTGGTCTGATGATGCAGTCGGAAGGTGGTCATAAGAACTGAGATTATAGAATTTTATTTAACTCATAAAAATTTCACATTTCACTTACTGAGCTAACTAGGAACCCCGTGTTTGTGCTTATTTTATTTGTCTTGATAAAAACTAACCTTGTGTGGTGCCCAAGATCTGATGATGAAACTGAAAGGTCAGAGGAACTCCTAGACTGTAGGTACTGACATGTTAAAAAGTTAAAAGTGAAAAAGTCTTTAAAACAAGCTTTTATTTAAATTTTAACCGCTTCTAGTGGCTAAGCCACCGGTCTTACACCCAGAGGTCCCGGGTTCGATTCCCAGCGGGAGGTACATCTTTGTGTACCTACTCGATTTGGTTGATGGTAGGGCTTGTTAAGTCCGCCTGGCCTTTAGTTTTTTAAATAAGTTCTAAGATGCTGTATTTTTTCGCAGACACAATAAGTACCTACTTACCTAAAGTAAAAAAAAATAGTTATTTTTGTTTTATATTTTAATATGTTTCATGTTTTGTGTTTGTGTTGTAAACGTTTTGTTTTTTATTTATTGATGTAGGTATCATATAAGCGTGTTAGCTGAATATTTTGTAAGTAAATAAAAATAGTCCTATCCGGGTCTATCTATGTGCAAAATTTCATCTAAATCTGTTCAGCCGGTTGCGCATGATTGAGTAACAAACAAATAATAAACATTTAACCGCCTCTGTGGTCTAGTGGCTAAGCCTCCGGACTTAGACCCAATGTCCCGTGTTCGATTCCCAGCGGCGCGTTCTTGATTTGTTTGGTGGTTGGGCTTGTCCGTCTGGCTAGCTACCATCATCTTATCTAATAGCAGCGCCATAACAAAAATGTTAAAAGCATTGCTGTATTCCGACAGTTTAAAAATAAAAACCTTTTGGGTCTTTTGGAACACAAAAAAACAATTTGTAAGACGACATTATCCATTTACGTGTGTTTACTACGTACGAGTCAACGCGCTGCAAGCAACTGTGGTAAAATGCGCGGGTAGATCCCCCCACTATCCATTGCGTATATCGATTGATGGATAATCTGGGATTGTTTGTCCCACTATATCCATTGCGACTTATCTCAATACAGGAACTGCATACTGGTAATGTTTTTAAAATACCTAGACTAGCTGACCCGGCGACTTCGTACAGCTTTGACAGTTTCTATGACAACAAAATAAACAAATCGTATTTATTTATTATATTTTTTTTTTCTAGTAATAAATATAGCACATGTTACTCAGGGATAATGTAGCATTCTAATGGTGAAATAATTTTTAAAATCGGTTCAGTAGTTTATAGTTTGTTCGTTGCAAACATACAAAAATAGAGTTGCTGGCGGCAAGCGGCAACAACCGAGCGAGTGCGAGCGTGGCTGATGTGATGACGCATCAGTGAATCGTGTAGATTTGTGTCGCTCTAACTTCGTCATTTTTAGTCCAATTTCAATTATTCTTTCACTGAAATAATTGGTTTTGATGTGACTGTAATTCTACATATTTAACTAAAATTCTCGTTAATCCTCTAATATTTTGGTTAGACTAAATTAAATAATTTGGACTTTTTTTACCTGTTCGTTCGGTTCGTAAATCACAATTCACCTTAAGCCCTATGATTCACCCATATCAAAAGTAGTAAAAATATACAGTTTAAGTTTAGACTTAGCGCTATGAGGACTCGTACATTTTTTCCGTGCGTAATGCACTAAAAAGTGTTCAGGCTAAACTATCTTTCGCCTTTTACTTAATCATTTAGAAGCTCTCACGGCTAGAGTTTACAAATTAATATGTCTTTAAAAACTTAAGATTTGCCGTGAGCGGAAATTTGAAGAGGTTTATCTAGCGGGAAACCGTCACTTTATCGCAATTAATTAGATCGAATTTAATTTCCCATAACACTATTCACCGATGTTTTTATTCATTAATGAACAATTCCGCGAATCTCATTACATCGCATATTTATTTTCTCGAATAGTTTTTATCACTAAACTCACTTCGTCGTATTTTTTTTTCGTTTTATTTCATCGATATATTGTTAGATCGATGTTTTGTTTCTTATAATTTTGTTTCCACGTAAGTTTCAGTTCGCAAAATAGTCGGTTACATCAAATTTCACTTCACTTAAGTCATTGTACATCGAAAATACAAAATACTAACAAAGTTCACATATTTAAACGGGATTTAATGCAAAACTACTTAGTAAAGGCATTTCTTTCATTCAGGCATACCTTTTAAACCCGACGTTTTTCATTTTCCTTGTCCTTTACTTTACGGGATACTATACTTATTATCATCAATGTGAGTAATTAATTTTAAATTGTTAATATTGTTTAAAAAAGTTAACACGTTGTGATTTCTGTAATATTGCGCTACTAAAGTCAAATCATTGACAGAAACGAATCGCTGCAAAACCGACTTCACGTAGTCTTGTCTGCCCTACGCTAGAGTGCAATATAAAAGCGCGTAGGCGCGGAGGGGCGAGGCGGGCGTGGGACCGCCGGAGCCCCGCAGCGTCGGAGCCGTGACAGAAACAATGCCTGCTGCATGCTGCGTGTTTGCTTGCATGCTGTATGCTTGCTTGCATGCTGCATGCTGTATGCGTTTCCTTGCATGCTGTATGCTTGCTTGCATGCTGCATGCTGTATGCTTGCTGGTATACTGCATGCTTGCGTGCATGTTGCATAGTTGAACACTCAGTAGTTATGTAGTTAAAGAGTATAATTATTAAGCTGTAGTAGGTAGGTAGTATTAATATAGAACTGACCGCAACACAATTTATCGTCAACAGGCGAATGCATCGTTCGATGAAACGTTACTGCGATAAAAAGTTGTTAAGTGAAAAAGTATTATGGGTTCCGATACATATTGTAATATGTTTTTACGAATAGTTTCATCGATAACTTAATACTTTTTTGAAATATAAGTTCGATATACTTACCGTTTTTCTGGTAATCAAAACAACTTTAAAGGATTTTTTTTAAGAAACGTTTTTTGATGATATAAAACAGCGATGATTAACTATTTGATGAATTGAAAAAAAATATATTAAAAATCGTGGAATAGTTTTCGGTAAAATGAAATTCGATATCAAAAAAATCTGTATTCTAATAGACACCCTTATCTAGCTCTATGCCAGTCTTTGTTAGTGTACTGCATAACATCTTGGAGAGACACTCATAAAACCATCATACTTTTAGAAAAGGTACAGAGAGCTATTTTAAAAGTCAGCACATTTCGTCCTTTCTGTTTCCCTACAGCAGAACTTCATGAAGGAGGAATGAGAGGATTAGAGACGGGGTACATTTCTGGAAAGCTGTAATCTGTTCTAGCGATTTACATAAACCATATTTGCATTTAGCTCAAACATTGTATAAAACATATATTGAACAATATACACATATATGGATACGATTCAATATCTGGTAATGTTCACAATCTGTGCCATATAGTTAACGATGTCATAAAATTTGGTTCTTTGCCGAATATAAGTACGTATTTATTTGAAAGAATGTTGAATACCATTAAAAATTTACTCAGAAAAGGTGAAACTCCTTTACAGCAAGTCGCCGATCGCATACTAGAATTATCGCAAACCAAAACTGAAAACTTGGCTCAGGAATTTCCTACCTTTAAACATTAAAAATTTGCAGATAGAAAAAAAATAAACACTACGATTTGCTTGAAAAAAAACTGATGCCTTCGCTGTACAGTGAAAGATAATTGGTTTCTGTCTGATAATTGTGTTGTGGAAATGCAATAAGGAGAAATTATCGAAGAACATTTGGTAGTAGCTGGAAAAAGAATTAAACGACTTTTGATTTCTTTGAATTGCCTATCAAGTCAAAACATCTCATGTTACATTAAAAAACTATGAGCAAGAAGAACTGCAACTATACGAACTCAATCAAATAGTATGTAAACTAATTTCAATAAGGGATAAAAGTATTATAATATTTCTACCTATACTTGCAACACTACAGACGTTTTAAAATCCTTGCACTACCTCTATTATTATCACTCATAGTAAAAGTATATGAAATAAACGTGGAAAGAATAAAACTTGTATTTTATTTTATGTAGTATTATTTATTATTTTTAATTATAATCACTAATTAGTTTTAACGCTAATTAATGTGGACGTCTACTTCTGCGGCAGATTCCTCACTGTGGGAGATAACTATTTCTGACATTTTTTCTCCAGGGACGATATTTGCGGTAGGATTATGTCCTGATTTAGACGATGTGGGTTTAGGTGATGAAAATTTGGACCTGAAAATAAATACCTATATTAAACCCATTTAAATTTTTTACTGACAGTTGTACCAATGAGATATTTACTCGACGTTCCTTTAAAAGCCTTAAGATGAAGGAAAACATTTTCTTTTTTTTATCGTAGAAAACACTGTGAAAAACCTACGTGTCTGACAATCTCTGAAGATATTTGAAATCTACAAGTCCTCAGCGGGCTAGCGTACAGTAGACTACAGTTCATACCTTCTTACTGTGAGAAGCTCAGTGGTAGGGTTTAATGGCTGTTATTGCAACAGCAAAGATTTTATCGAAATCTGAAGCTAGTGAAAAAGGTTAATACTTACATTTTTCTCTTTAATCTTTGATTGCTATGCTTTATAGCACGATGTTGTAAAAACTCATCTACTTCTTTTAGCGAACACTTCTTGTCTGCCATACTAACTATTTTATAAATCATTTCTCGTACATTAAAAAAATTAACAAAAGGTATTTTGTCGCAACCTTTAATTCCTTTCCAGCTGCACAGACTCAAACATTCATCCTTAATTATTTGGCTTAGCAAAGAAATTCCAATTTTATGCAATTTCTGCAATCCGTCTGTTCCACTTAATTTCGAAAATTTCTTAACCTGAAATAAAATTTAATTGAATTGAATAAAAAAAATACCACTATAGTTTTCTCAGTTTCGTTATTCTTTTAACACGTTATATAAATAAGTAATATCAAACATTTTTATTTTCAAACGCATTTATTCAATTTAAAACTCATAATGATCAAAAATGTGTAAATATGTTATTATCAGTATTACCACATACCAATTTATTTTCCAGATTCTTATCTTGAAGACGTTCCTCCAAAGTCTCCAAATCTTTTATTGATTCTATTGGAAAATTTAAATCTGTTTCGTCTCCTGAATTTAAATCGGCTTGAACTAGATCCTGTATTGGTTTTCTTTCCAGAAGACGCATAATATTGTCGAGCCTCACTTGTATTATGGAAAATCGGTGTTCGACATTCTCGCGATCTAAAAAGAAGCAAATATTTGCATTGTAACTGGCTACTTACAGTAGGTAAACAACTTTTTCATAGTAACATGGGTTGAAATATGCCAAAAAATTTTGTTTTATTTTGTTACTATGAGAAGGTTGTTTACTTACTGATTCTGAGTGGCTTCAGAAAATATGGGTACTGTTTAAAAATTTATTTATATTTATTTGTTATATTATAAAAAAAATCTCTTGCGACATTGGGGATGCCTTCTACGATGCTCATCGTAGAAGGCATTTAGGTTGCATTAAACGCATCGTTCGATTATCGTTCATTCAAAACTGGAAACAATCTGGTAACAATGTTACTATATTTTTACGAAACATCTTTTCTAAAATGTAGCCACTTTTATGTTTCTTAACTCCCCACTTTTCGTCGAAGTGTTAAAACTAGGAAGTCACAGCTTCTATATTTGTTACCTGTGTAGTATTATAAATAAGTAACAGTTTCTACATACAACCGAAATGGTTGTACTATTATTAGTTATTACTTAAGCTAGTCCAATTCAAAACATGCTAGATAAGCTAAAAATACATTGGATTGGTATTTTTAGCTTTTGATTTAATAACAATAAATTAATTTGTTAGGTATATAATTAAACGTTAAATTAGCACTAACCTACTTTCACCAAATATATGCCTAAGATACGGGTAAAGACATTTACTTAGTTTAGGTATCATTTAGATTATTTTGCACTACTAACCTTAATATTAAAACTTCACAATATCAGCAGTAACTACATAATAATATTTAGTACGTATTAGTTATTATATCCCATTGTAATGTAAAATAAACGATATTTTATAAGGTTAATGTAAGTATATCTTAGACTAAGTTTTATACTCACAGAAAATAAAATTGTTATTCTTATTCTTATATATTGCACAAAGAAATTACAATACTCGTCAATGGAATTATTTAATTTTAATTTATTTGCTATTTTCTGTTATTTACATAAGATTAATAAAACATATAAATTGCCATCTGTGACGTAGTCTTTCTTATACACATGAGATGTATCACTATAGGCCCTTTTAGGCTTATAAAAAAATAAATGTATGTGTTTATTAATAATATATCATATTATAATTTGATTTACTTCCTATATTTATTAATTTATTCTATGTAGGTATACACTATCTTTTGTTCGCGGCTTTGCTCACGTGGGCTACACGACTGTTTATTTGTAATAAAAGCCAAACTTATTAAAGGTAAATATCAAAATGGTATAAGTAAAGTGTCTAACACAAAACAACGTAATAAAGATCACGCTGTATAAGTAATTTTGGTCCGTTTTGAAACCTCCTGTACAAATTGTCATCCCCTACTTAAGGGATCATTTTCCAAAAATCCTGAAACACTTTACAATTTCTTACCAGTCCAAATACCGAAATATAAAGAATGAGATTTCCAGACAACTTTCAAAGCTTATTTCACCTCTAGGGGAGATTTTTCGAAAAATGCTAAAACACGTCGTTCTTTATTTTTATTGAAAAATCTATAGATCGATTAAATAATTCATTTTGATAGGTATTACTTAAAAAATAACGATTTCCCTAAAAAAACTTCTTCCCTTTTTTACTCTTTTAAAAGAAAATAAACAAAATTCCTGAGACACGTCATTCTTTATTTCCTATTAAGAAGCCAAATACCATTTTTCATGTATTTTACTTCAACACTGACGGACTTTCATAGAAACTTTCACCCCCTATTTGACCCCCTTAGGGTGTGATTTTCGTAAAATCCTTTCTTATTGGCTGGTTACGTCACTCTATTTACCCAGTCCAAAATTCATCTAATTAGCTTCAGCGATATAGGCTCGGCGATGATGAATCAGTCAGGCCAAGTCATTATATGTATATAGATAACTATACCTAAGTATTGTGGTGGTTCAACCCTTCTAGTGGTCGTCTAGTAGAATTTATAACCTATACCGAGTGTGCTTTGCCGGATACAGAGATTCTACATTATAGGAGAGCCTGATTATCTTGATTGTACTACTTCCAATCGTCATTACACATGTCTATACCAGTACTCCAGTACATTAAATCGAATGGATAGAGAACAAACATCTTTCCATTCCACCTAGCTTGCTTCAACTTATGGCGAGTCTTCAGCCTTCTAAGAAGTCTAGATAGGTTGTTAATCTTTAAGCTGAGGTAAGTGCATATAGTCGCTTTAGTGAGTGCTTGCATTGAGTTAATTTAAGAATTATAGACTAGCCATATCAAGTGACACGCAATCCGCGTAAACCGATGTATTGAACCTGTGAGGACTCTGGGCCCTCCCCCGTCAAAAAACCAGTCCGGACCCATGTCAGGGATCCTACTTGCGAGGCTCACCGCTTGGCATAGCCAATTATTGGGGCAAACGTCCATATTTACCCTATAGGTACGCTGCGAAGCGTGTAATGTTATTTGCATGGTGCTGAGCGCTTCTTTTCTCCCTTTTTACCATGGATTTGTCAGTTATTCAATTATCAAGTCAATTGTATGTTAGTCTGGCCAGACTATAGAAAGCAAGGACCGTTTAAGAGAAGGACTCATATTTATAGACATCCAGGACTGCTGCTACCCAACACGATAATGTTCTGATTTCAATTATTATAATCCAGGCTTCGCATTGTGGCGATTGCCTTACTCTCAATTTAATAATTGTGATCGCGTCCTCCTAAATATCGCAAAATCTCTGTACTAGTCCTATATAATCCTACATCCCTGATTTTACAGTAAATACTTCCTTCCTTATATTTCTATTACCTTGTCCAATGTCTGCATCCGCTTTCTTTCCCGCCGTTCAGCTCTGCATCTTATCTATTATTGTCTACCTGAGCTCTAATTATATATTTAATACGTGAAGCAAAAACTTTGTACTCGTTTTTACGAAAATTGCGCGGACGGAGGAGTATGAAATTTCGCACACTATAGTTTATATAGAGAAGGTTATCCGAATGTTAGTATTTTTTTTTATTATGCATACAAAATACATTAAATCAACAAAAACAATATTACAAACACTACCATGTTTTGACACACACGTATTGTTTGTCTTTAATGCGGCCGACATTTGTCAATGCCAATCCAAACTAAACACATTCTATCTTTTTAAATTTTTTATTGCTTAGGATACACAATCCGTGCAGCCTTAATAAAATTACGGTGGAATTTTGACCGCTAGGCGACCACTACTACTACAACTTAAATGCTTCCTTTTGAAAAAAAAACAAAGTGTTAAAAAAAATCGGAGCAGGATTCAAATCCGCACCCCATGCCACGCCGGGTCAGGTGCACTGCCAAATTGTAGTTTGTGCGTAACAATATTTGTGTAAAATTATATGTAAATAATCTTAAATGCTTCTGTTCTACAAGAACCTATCCCACTCTTTAGTTAAATCGGATTTCATGTCCAGTTATAGTTATTAGATTTATTCAGACTAAGTGCATCAGAACACTTGTCCATTTAGAAAAGGATAATATAATATTGTCTGTCTACATGAAATTTGGAATTTACTGCCATCTATTGTTGCGTATCGAGTGAAACAAAGCCTTAAACAAAGGTCAGAAATATAAGTATATCAATAAAACTCAAGACATCAGTAAATCACTTCATTTATTTACATAGATCTACCCAACTTTGATTTATTTAGTTATTTATTTATTTGTTATTATTTTGGTTTCTATCTACTTATTTGCCTATTTAAAATAGAAACTACGAAACTCTTTTATTATTTAGATCTTTTAAAATCGTTAGACCCAACCGTTCAGTTCCTAGGTCGTCGACTTATGAGTGAAACCTGCCCGGCTAAACAAAAAACCTCATTTGACCGACCTAATTACATTTATAATAACTAATCATGCAAAAGCTATGTACAGGAAACTTTCTCGACGCACACAAGTGTTTTCAACATTTTTGTTTTTGTAATTCTTTTCCTCTTTAAGCCACGTGTACTTAATTAGGGTACGAATGGTCTCCCCGACTTATCCCGTTACACAACCTGCGTTTACGTATTTGATCATGATTTTGCTGGAATCTAACGACGTGAGCCTCGGGTCGATCGTTAAAATACCCAATACATCATGCTATTGGGAGCACGGGTCGCTCATTACAATATTTAATACACCACCCTATCATACCCTACTACTATTTCACCCTACAACTAATAGAATTATGATTAGTATTATTGCTAACGCTATATAGTAGCCCCGTAAAATAGGGTGCCACTGATTTATGTCTATATTATCGCATACCCAAGGAATATCGTCATCCATCTCTGGCTAAAATGTAATATAGCTCCCAAAGGTTAATTTTAGTTAGCTTGTGTCGTGAAAGCTTCTGTAGTAAAATCTAACAAAACTATGGTTATAAGAATACAATAAAATGTTAACTTTACCTAGGAAATTCAGCTCACTCACGCAGTGATTGAACAGTTACTTATTATCACTCTAACCTTACTCTTCTTACATGGAAGAAGATAACAATCAAATCACAAATTCACTGCTTCTATTTATAATACGCGATTTGGCTATCAAACAAGTCAGCTTGCCGCTTCTCCGGATTTCGGGTCCAGACTGTTCCAACTACCAAAAGGCTCTGTGTTAGGGGTCTATAGAATACGTCCCGCCCGGGTTTCTTAGAAACCTCTCTTGAAATGCATGTGTGATGTTTCTTCCTTTTTTTTCTACTTCCCACGGTCCAACTTTATGGTTTACTTTTGTTTATTTAGGTACTTTCGAATGTCTGCTAGCATTTTAGTTTTCTTTCCAATCATTGTCGCGTCTAATGACTAGGCCATAACTTTAACTTTTAATGGCATACTGTCAGATTTGTTCTTTGTCTTTTCTAAATATATTATTCAAATTTAAATAGCCAAACCCCCCGTTAATGCGAAAAAATGTTCGTTCCGCATTTCTATTGCATTCATTTTAGGTTTCATGTATTGCACTTGTTTGGGACGACTGTTATTTATTTTTAGTTGATGGAATTATTTTCTCGATGGTTAAATATAATTTTGATTTATAGTGGTACATGCTCTGACCACCTCAGTATTTACTAGCAAACTATTTTGTTTGTAACAGTTATACAGATTTATTTAGCAACGAAGATAGTAATTATTTGTTTCTTAATTGCTCAAACCAAATAAAAAGTTAAGACAGAACTCTGCGAACAGCGAAGTGAAGCCGGGTCAAACTACGCCTCGCCGTGTACATACACAATTACACGCACACACGTACAACGAAACTACGCCTTAACTTGTCAGTGTAGGTCCGCGGCTCGTGGGAGCAAGTCGTTTTGAAAAATCATAAATTTATCTGTGAAAATGCCGAATTGTGTTGTGAAAGAGTTTAAGAATCAATCTTTAAAAGATAAAAAGCGAGATGGAATCATATTTCACACGTAAGTAACTTGGAAACCAATATTTTTCAATGAATCAAAATAAAATTTAGACGTCATTGCTTGAAACACAAGTGTTGCCATTATGAAATGTTTTTGTTTACCCTATTATTGGGTATTGTGACGTCTATGACACGCAACGTAACGTTACTTGTTTCTTGTAATGCTTATCAGTAATTTTTTACCGACTTTAAAAAACGAGGTACCTCCTCGTACTAAGTACTCAATTCGACTGTATTTTTTTAATGTTTATGAATACGCGACGCGATATCTTCGCTGTTAGTGAACTGATTAACTATATGTTTTTTTTTTCGTTAAATAAAGGCCGGCAGCGCGTCGGCGATTCCTCTGGTTTTGCGGGTGTCCATGGGCGGCAGTGATTACTCTCCATCAGGTGACCCGCCTGCTCGTTTGCCTCCTTCTTTTATAAAATAAATTAATAAATAAATATCTTAAGTACCCATCCTTCTCCCTCATCCCTTAATTATGTTATCAAAATTGGTTCGGTATAATAGCAAATTAAAAAATTGGACCTGACATGAAGTCAAAGATGCAAAGCGATTAAAGAAAGTAAAAGGAAGCATATAAGAAATTAATTAAACATAAAGGTTTTTAATTCAATAATTTGAATAAATAATGACAAGTTTTATTCCTGAAACACTTTTTCCATTTCTTTTCTCCTACCGCCACCACTTTTTACCAACAGCTTACGTCGGAATGGATCATTTTTATTTATATCATATGATAACGTTATTCACTAATAACGTTAAAAATAATGTTGCTAATTTTTAACGTTATTTTTGTACTTTGGGGTAATTAAATTATCATGGCAACACCCGTTTAAACACACACATTTAAAAAACCGGCCTCACTTTGCTGTTCACAGAGTTCCGTCTTAACTTTTTATTTGGTCTGAGCTTAATTGACACAATACTATTATGATTATTATTAATATAGATATTTGAATGATTTCTCCGTGATTTATTTTTGATTTCGCAATATTTCCAGATCTAAGCGACCAAATTAGACGCTGTGAAGAGCAAATTTTATCTTCATGAAATTTCTCGGGTTATATAACTATTTATTTTAGTAAAGATTAATATATTGTGCCTAATAAGTACTCTTATTATCGGAGGCCAAGACTCAGTTTGGGTTGCTGCGCCATTCCAGTTAGTTAGTTAGTTTGTCATACTGCTATGCTATCTAATCATCAGTAACAAGTGGCTTTTTTAAAGCGCCAATGATGTTGTCAGGTTTCAGATAATATTTGGGTGGTGGATGACAATGATCTTCGAAGGCACATCTGACGAAATTATTGCTGTCAGTGAAGATGAAGGCTTTGCAGTTCTCGAGGTTGGAGCAGACCCACCGATTCGTAAAAAAAAAACAAAAACATGATAAGAAAGAATCCCGTCAATAAGTACTCTAATAGAAAATATATGTTTCAAATTCCTCACCTTCCTGGTAGCCGTCGACTCTATCCACTCTCGTCGTCCTTTGGTGATCATGTTTAACATGGGACATGACAATCTCATCATCAGAGTTCAAGCATACGAACGCTCCACAATTTTTATTGACGGAACTTAGCCACTTGTCTCCAACCTTTGTAGAGTATACTCTCCTATACCGATGGCCGATGACCTAAAAGGGGAACCTATTAAGGCTCGAAAAGGAAGAGGAGAGTCAAAAACAAAAATAATCATATCATCATCAATCATTAAAAATTATATAAACAAAACAAAAACATTTTATAAATAGCTTGCCTACTTCTTAACTGATCTTTAGTATTTGTAAAAATGTTATGATCGGATGTTAACGACGGTAGTTGTTGACATTGAATGGGCGCCTTTGGCTTTCAAAGTAAAAAAAGTAAATAGTGTTGAATAATTTCGGCGGGTTGGTTAGAACCACGATAGTTCAATTGGGAGAACACCTGACCCGGTATGTCAAAAGGGTGCAGGTTCAAATCCTGCTCGTGGAAATTTTTTCAACATTTGTATTTTTGTAATTTGTTTGGCATCAAAATTTGTGTTAAAAAATAATATAAACAAAACAAAAACATTTTATAATCATATTTAAATTTTTTGTTGTTATAAAATCTAACCGTGAACTATATACCTAAAATGCCGGCAAAAAAATACTTGCTAAATAGTTGCTAATACTACAATAACTATTGGTTAAATATTTTTTAGGTTACATTACTGTAAAATAGCTATAAAGTATAGGAAAAAACAGACACCACAATGTTATTTAATAGTTATTAGTTTTATACAAGAGTGCAAAGTTGTTTTTTTACCGCGTGCCCAATTTTGATGACCGAGCAAGCGAAGGATTCTAAAATTGAATCACGAGCGCAGCAAGTGATTCCAAAATTAGAATCCTGAGCGTTAGCGAGAGAATCAAAGAGCACGAGGTGAAAAATCTTTGCACTCGAGTGCAACACGTAACTTTTCATCCCACCTCAGCGAGGAAATTACTAAATCCAAAAAAAAACATTTATGTACAATCACGAGATACTTTTATTTCAGTTTAGGTATTAACTACTACATCATGATAGTTAGGTAAGTATTACAGAATAATCTTTAAATTATAACAAATAATACTTACTTACTTACTTATCTATCTAACTAATATTGTAACAACTCATGTATACTTATGGAGAGCAATAAATGATTGAATTGAATTGAATATGTATAATTAAGAAAAATTGAAAGTAACGTTGCTACAGTTACTTAAGTTGAGTGTAATATTTTTGTTGTAGGTACTGTAATGTTGGTGTTAGTGACTTGTGTACTGATAAATTCGGCACCATGGAGGTAGAAGTAAATAAGTTTAATGATGTTTTAAATTCACAAACTTAGTGCACACGATGTTCTAAATTCAATTTACTTTATCCTCTAGCGGATAAAAACGGCTTTTGCACTCAGATCATCATCATCATCATCATCAGCTCATTTTATGTCCCCACTGTTGGGGCACGAGCCTTCCCTATGGATGGATAGGGAGAACGGGCCATAAACCACCACGCGGGCCCAGTGCAGATTGGCGGTTGTTAACGACTGCTAATGCAGCCGGGACCAACGGATTTACGTGCCTTCCGAAGCACGGAGGAGCTCGAGATGATAAATTTTTGGTCACCCATCCGATGACCGGCCTTTGCGAAAGTTGCTTAACCTCAGCATTCGCAGACCGGGCGCGTTAACCACTGCGCCATCGAGCTCCACTCAGATATCGAAGAGCAAAAGTACTCTTTCCGAGATGGGGGGATGAAAAATTTATAACGCAAACCATACAACCTAATCGTTTTATAAATTTTATTTTATTTATTTCCCTTTTTTATTATATTAATAACTGTACCTAAGTATCTACTTGAATAAGAATAAGAATAAGAATAAAAGAAAACTAAACTACTAGAAATACTTGCAAACTATTTTGTTTGTAACAGCTATACACAGTTGTTTAGTAACGAAGGTATTAATTATTTGTTTCTTAATTGACACCATAGGTTATTCAGTGACAAATTGATAACATTATAACAAATGATTAACACGGTGACACTTTAAAACGCATACTGTTTATTGTCATAATTTTGATTGACATACATCATATGGCATAAATATCAAAAAGCATAATATTATTTGGCATAATATTTTATTATGCATAAACATAATAACGCAGAATTTTTGAAAGGCATAATGTAAAAAATCATAATCATTAAAATCTATATTTTTGTTTGACATAATTTTATTAAGCATACTTTAAAACGCATAATTTTACTATACATAACTGTTAACATTCATAATTTTGTTTTGACATAATTTTAAGTTGTTTTAAGGGGTTATTTCATTTCATACAATTACAAATGAACTAATTTCAAAGGATATAACGTTCATTGCATATAATTTTTACTTGGTCTAAATACACTTCTTATAAAAACATTACGTATATTATTCACTTGCTATAATTTTACTAAGTTAAATTATGTTATTTTTAATAGAAATATCATTTAAACCTTAATTTGATATAAAATATAGTCTTAAAAGTTAATACGTTGTGTTTTTAGTAATGTTGTGCTACAAAAGTCAGTGACAGAAACGAATCGCTACAAATCCGATTCCACGTAGTCTTGTCTGCCCTACGCTGGAGTGTAATTTAGAAGCGCGTAGGCGCGGAGGGGCGAGGCGGCCCGCGAGCTGAGGAGTAGGTGGTTGCAACGCTCGCTGACGCGGCTGAGGCTGGCCGGCGAAGCCGGCCAGCAAGCCGAAGCTGCGGTGGAGAGCGAAAACCATCTGCGACGATAAGCTCGCGTGGGACCGCCGGAGCCCCGCAGCGCCGGAGCCGTGACAGAAACCATGCCTGCTGCATGTTGCATGCTTGCTTGCATGGTTCATGCTTGCTTGCATGCTGCTAACTTGCTTGCATGCTGCTAGCTTGCTTGCATGCTGCTTGCTTGCTTGCTTGCATGCTGCTTGCATGCCGCATGCTTGCTGAAGCTTGCTTGCTGCATGCTTGCTGCTTGCTTGCTGCATGCTTGCTGCATGCATGCATGATAAGGTGTAGTAAATAAAACAACATTTTAAATCAAATGTATGCCTTTTGAATATTATGCCTTTTAAATGTTATGGCAAATTTAAATTATGCCTTTTGTTAGTTATGGTTATTGCAATTATGCCTTTCCATGATTATGCCTTACAGATTTCGGCCATACATATGATGTTATGCGTTATGAAATTATGCTATAAAGACTTATGGCAAGTGACGATTATGACCATGAACATTATGCATTTTCAGTTTATGCCTAAAAACGTTATGCGTTTCAATAGGTAACCGATTAACACAAATTATCAATAATATTATAAATAAAATATAACTAAGACTTACTTATAAACCGGGGTATTTACCTTTTAAAACTTTTATGTTAAACGCTCGAAAACATTTTTATAAGATACTTGTACATAGGAGTTTAAAAAAAAACTATTTATAAGTAGAGTTAATTAGATCAATCGTGTAAACCACGTCTTTTTTTAAACGTGCATTCAAATTAAGTTCGCTGACCAATTAAAGCGAATAGTATCATATAAAAAGTACTTAATTATACCTAGACCCTATCGAACACAGCAACTCGAGGGTCATATTGACATTTAAAGATAAGAAGTTCATCTTAATAATGACTTAAATTATAATATAACTTACGATAACACAAATTAATGAATTAACGGAGAGTTATTCAAACCCCTTTCTTTTTAAAAAGTTACATTAATATATAATACAAGCTACGTACAGACAATAGTATAAAAATATGTAGGTACATTAGATACTTTTGAAGTTCTTTCATAATAAGAACGAGTACTGTGTAAGAACTTGTATTAACAAACTTCAAAAAAGGAGAAGGTTCTCAAATTGTGTGCATATAGGTATATATTTTATGTATGCCATCTCATATTATACACCGATGTGGATGATTATTTTGATCGTAAGTTTTTTTTCAAGAAGGTCGTATTGTAAATCTTTCAAGACGAGTAAGCACATTGCCTTCTTTTAACTTGATATTAAGTGGTCAAAAGACAAAAGGTGGAAGTGCACTACACTTGCCCCCCAACCGCCTAACACTCTCGCTTTCGATCGCTTTGAAAGCGAGGCCCTCGCCCCGCTTTCTAATATAATATCGAAATATAATATCGAATAATATCGAAAGCTTATAGCCTATAGCTTTTGATAGTGCTTTCATATTGCTCTCGAAATGACAAGATGACGCCTCCTCCTCGCCTCGCCTTCAAAGCGATCGAATACGAGAGAGTTAGGCGGTCGACCCCCTGGTTGTCATACTGCTATGCTATCTAATCATCAGTAACAAGTGGCTCTTTCAAAGCGCTAATGATGTTATCAGCTTTCAGATAGTATTTGGGTGGTGGATGACAATGATCTTCTAAGGCAGATGTGATGAAGTCATTGATGTCAGTGAAGATGACGGCTCTGCAGTTCTTGAGGTTGGAGCAGACCCACCTGGAGCGACCTCTCTTGCAGTACTGCTTCCTATAGGTGTACTGACGGAACAACAGCATATCCTTACCTTTGCGCGATGTGATGACGACCGCTTTGTCTGTCAAAAGATGTTGAGAAAGATTAGACCAGCGCCTATTGCGAGATTTAATCACTTTTCGATAACGTTAGTAAATAGTAAGTAAATAGCCTATAACTGTCCCACTGCTGGGCAAAGGCCTCCATCATTGAAATCAAGTTATCACTACAACTGATGGGTAATGGCTTAATCACCACGTTTTTCAAATGCGGGTTGGTGATCAGAAACCCGGGCTATACGTCGAAACACAATTTGCCCGACACGGGAATTGAACCCAGAATCTCATGATATCGGGCCGCGCACTTTGCCATTTGGCCACCGTGAAAATTAATATGACACTGAAGCAGCACCTCCTGTGTATTGCGGACTTGGCTTTCGCCAGCCAGCCACAGGTAGGTAGGGGTTCGAAAATAAACGATTATTGTTATGTAACAGCCGTTTACTTAAAGCCTTATATTCTTATGGCCGCCTCACGTCTTATTGTCCTAGAATCTAACTATTCAATTAAATTAGCCCCATACTACAGTACTCTAATAGAAGATATATGTTACAAATTTCTTACCTTCCTGGTCCGCGTCAACTCTATCCACTCTCGTCGGCCTTGGGTGTTCATGTTTCAAATGGGACATGACAATCTCATCATTAGAGTTTAAGCATACGAACGCTCCACAATTATTCTTGACGGAGCATAGCCACTTATCTCCAGCCTTTGAGGAATATGTTTTCCTATACCGATGTCCCTTATACTGCAGGATGACTTTACCTCTTCTCGATTGCACAAAGATTGCTTCTTCCTGGTCACTATCGTCGTTTTTCTCTTCAATGTCGTCGTCAATTTCGAAGTATTGAGGCTCTTCATATTCATGTTTGAGGTCTTCTGCCGAGAAAAAACATCGTGTTATTTCCAACAGTAATATATATATATTTTTTTATTTATTAGGACTAACCAACAGTTACAAACATGGTAGTTTGACATTATTTAGCATTATATTAGCATCGTATGAAGGTATAACCAACTAAGATAATTTATGTAAAGGTTCATGTATATAAGGTCACTTTTTATCAACTGCAAATATTTTGACAAAACATCTAATTATATCAGAGAAATAAGGTCCTAGCATTTAAAAAAAATTCAAGCTAGTCTTTTTTTTACTTTTCCCGACACAAAAATTGTAATATTTTTAAGAGCGGCCTCTCTGTCGGCTCTTTTGAATGAAACTAGGTGCACGTGTAAGCGGTGAAGGCATTGCGGCCTCTCTGTTTCGGCTACTTTGAATTGAAACTACCGAAAGTGCTTTATTTTTCTTTTTAATTGAAATGTCTTTTGACGTTTTTCTTGAAAACTAGCGTATAAAAATTTAAGGTTTTTTCATAAAAATAGTTTATATATGTTGTTGAATTTATCCTCAAAATATTTGCAGTTGATTAAATGTGACCTTATACACATATAAGGAGTAAAAAATATAGTTATTAAGGTAAGTGTAGTTTAGTACTGTAACACCCCGCTGGGTCGTTACTTAAGGTACCGGGGGTTGTACAGAATAATAACGCTTTAAAAGCTTTAAATATTTATATTGCTTTCAACATGAAATAATAACAATCAAATCGTCGTCGCGGCCCGTCACCGAGTCTCCGATGTTCTTCTTTTTCTCTTCCATCTTTTCTTCTACTACGTTTGAATTGAGGCCACGGCGGCAGCCAGTAAGTATGCCCGAGCAAGGAGTCTCGATTGCTACAGTACACACGCCTGCACATCAGAATAGGTACCACAAACTGTCAAATTTTCTCATTAGACTTTGAGCTCTTGAAATGAATGCAACTATTTCAACGAACCATTTTTCCCGTGGTCTATAACTCCGTTCCAGTAATGATCGAGTTAATGAACCAAGACAGAATGTATATCAAGTACTACTGGTACAACTATCTGAACTTCCTACTCTAATTTTGTTATTCTGCTAATAACGTACGAGCAATGGCTCGTGACTGAAAAATATGAAACGGGAGACAGACCTTTTCTTAACATATAGGTACTATAAGGCTCTTGATAAATAGATATACGTGTAAATTAAAATCTGATAATACCAAAATAATCAATATATTCTTTTCACAATTTATAATAGAACCAATTATAATCATAACACAGTTTAAAAAAGAAAAAAAAACTCAATGACAGACATTTTATTTGTTAACAAAATCAACATACTAAATCGAAATTAATTACAATTTAAAAAAAAAGCTTTCCTAGTGCTTGTTTTATTCCCCCGCCCGATCCTCTAAATGTCACTACACATTTACAGAATACACCAAACATGCACACTAGCTTAGGTCCAAGACACCGTACTCGTAGAACAAGGGTACAAGGAACCGGTTCACACGCGCTCTATACCAGGTACAGACATGTACCTGGGCGCTTCTCTCCTCCTCCACGGCCCGGTCTACCCGAGCCGAGGTCCGAGCCTTTAGAAGCGCCCTCGGGTGGTTCCGCCCCCCGATCCGATCCGAACCCTTCGGAGAATCTAGTAGGGCACGGGGACGCGCACTAGTGCGCGATGCCGTTCCCTCTAGAAAACCTCCAAAGGTGATTCGTTTCACACGGCTTGAGGGACCCTTTACGTTACTCGCCGCCCCCAAAAAAGCCCGGTGAAGCTGAAAATGCCGTCTGAGGCAATCAGCAAACTCTCTCAAAAAAAAAAATTGTTTTATTCACTATCCGATCACAAAAAGAAAAAGAAAACTTGCATGGCATTGATGCAGCGCCTCCTGGTGACAAACGAGGTGAGCCGCAAAGCCATACTAACTTCCGTTTTCGCTAATTTGATTGAATGGCTATTAAAACTCGCACTAGACACTTTGATAGCCAAGAAATTTGAGATCAGCATGTACTTACACATTACGGCTCAGCCACGACCTTGCCGCTGTGAGCGGCGTCAAAGCGCAGGCCACACCGCGAGCTACTAGCTAGCGAGCAAGCAAGCTAGCTGACGGGCGAAGCGAAACGAGGGAAACGATACAAACCAAGCGAGGTTTTGGCGTTAGGTTTTACACCGAAGACCGAAAACTACGGAGGGGCGAGCGAGCGGGCGGGAGAGCGAGGGGAGGGTCGGCTAGTCCGAAGGCGGGCGCGCCAGGCGAGGCGGACGGGCCCGCCGACGATATTCGCCCGGCTCTCTCGCTCGCTCGCTAGCTGGCGGTGTGGCCTGCGCTTTGACAAAGCACGGGAACGACGAGCGATAAAAACAAATGTTCTTACAAAAATGTAGCACGCCACGCGCCGCCGCCGCCGCAAAACACTAAGCCAAAAGTCGTGGCCTGGCCGATAGGTACCTAATTTTAAAGTTACACTTAAATCGTTTCCTGATTTACCAGTACCTTAACAATTTCTTATTCCTCGAAACTTCTGCAAGTTTTGTGAAATGTGTGTGAAATAAGGTATTGGTAACATAGGGCTTTTTTAATTTAGCCGTTTGGTGTCGGACTGCTGCTGTGCGTTTCCACATAAGAGAGTGCGCAGACGACGGACTTTCGTCCACTTGCTTTGTTACTTTCAGTTCTTGGTGTGCGTTAGTCGATGAAGTTGTAAGCGATTTGATCAAGAAAGTCCGTCATCTGCCCAATTCCTTAAACGTAACCCCACGACAGCCGGTGGAACGAGTCTGACGCAAACGTCTAACTTGAAAGAGCCTGTCTTACATTATCCTGTCTTGAAACATGCGACATAATATTGGTTCATGTGTATGAGTATTTGCTATGAGAACAACTTCGAACTCTGCGTTGACGTAGACGAAGACTCCACACTCGTGGTGCCTGGTTTCGTTGCAGCACCATTTCGTTCTACCTTCTTTCATTTGGATCTCTTTTCTGAAAGTGTAGCCGTTCACTATGAGCAGAGTTTTACCGCTGGACAGAGTGACGACTGTAACTAAAACAAAAAAGACATAATAATTTGGCGTCTAGCACAAGAATCGACGTATTTCCAGTTTATTTATCAGTGTCCACCAGTAATTTATAATAACAAATAGCTAACTACAACCACACTGCAGAAGGTAACTATCATACAAAAGCGCTCGAAAACGCACACATAGACTACCTCTCATGGACTCAGGATCTCGCAACAGCAGCGCTCGGACTATTCCGAGCTGGGGCTCTATTTTTGATTCCTTCGCCTCGAGTCGAGCGCTTGGTTTCTACTGATTTTCGTTCGACATTTGACTTTCCATATTTTTAAATCGCTCGACCCGCAACGAGTGCCCTCCCTCACCCGCTCGTTGCAGTCGAGCGATACAAAGCGATTGATAGAATAACCGTCAAAATCAATGTGTTGTGTCAATGTCACGTCACTCGTTTGTTTGTGTCATTGATAGATGTCAAAAAGCAAAGTTTTTTTTAACAGCCAATAGAAACATGGACATTACGTTCCGTTTTCATTGCGGTTGTTACCGGTTTTCTCTAAATTCTGCGTGGAACGGATAACATCCAACATTTCGTATTATGTTTGCAGCACCGGAAACGAACGATTCAAAAATACGTAAAATCGGCGTCATGCGACTTGGAAGACAAGTGTGGCTTAAGTTGCATGCGACAACACAATGTCATAAGTGCGATTCAAAAATAGATCCCCGGTCCGAGATTCAGTGTTCTTCAGAGGGTCTATGGCGTTGCTCGAACGCTGTGTGTAGCTTACCTTCCGCAGTCTTATTATTTTGTGCTTCAACTAATACAACTTTTATTCAAATGGCTTCGGTTAGAATCTAGACTAAACGCAGATAAAAATATTACTACCTTCTACAAAAAATTGTATAAAATATTACAAGAAAAAAATATATATTGAAAAATATAAATACAACGTGTAACAGAAAGGTGTGGTAAAAATGAAAAGATCTAAACCGATCTAGATCTTGTATGTGTTGTTAATAAGACATAATTATTAACTTTAATTTGTCATGCAATTGTTAATCAAATATTAATATTAGTGAAGTCATGCGCATCAGGCGCACATAAAAAAGCAGTAGTGATCACAAATGTAAGTACACAAAGGTTCCTAAATCCCTAGGGCTGTGAAATGTTTATTTTGTGACGTCACAATAGAAATATTCAATTAAAATTTGCATAACAAATAAATTTAATAATTATGTCTTAGTAACTCTTCATACAAGATCTAGATCGGATACTCATTGGATCTTTTAATTTTTACCACATCTTTTTGTTACACGTTGTATATCATTGTGAATGAAAAATTCAAAATAATTAAATTAAATACTTTTAGAAACTACCCAAGGTTGATAAATTATATAATATATCTAACATAATAGTATGACTATGAATAACTTATATAGCGTTATATTGTAACATTTAACAAATATTTTTATAGGTAACATTATTGTTACAACGTAGGTAAGTAAGAGAAAAGCGGATCTTTTATTTTTATTTAAACCATGCTGTGAGTGAAGTTCTAGGCATACTTTTAGTATATAATAATAAATAATAAGTACAAAAAGTTTATATATGCATAAATCCTTCGAATATAACACAGAGCCTATTGTCTGTTTATAAAACTTGTAAGAAAATAACTTTGACACTGGCTTTAAGTGCTAACCGCATCAACTAAGAAAAAAAACAAAATGTGTCGTTACAATTTCACATATCGGCCATCTTTTGTTTTATAAATGTTCGGGGCTAAATGATTGTGGTTGCTGTCATAGACTATAACTTTTCCGTGGATGTCGAAACGTATTTTCGCCTTGCATTTGACTGAAGTTCGTCTTGAGCATGACCAGTACCGGCTGTCTTGCGTCAGTTGGTAGAAAGTGTAGTTATCTACCATAAGCACGGAGCGCTTGCTATTTTGCGACGGAATGAGCGTGAATCGTAAATCTGAAATTATAAGTCAGTTAACAAACAAACAGCTAATACTCGTACGTAGTTTAATCCGCAGACAACATCACCATCATCAGCTAATTTTATGTCCCCCCCCCACGGCTGGGACACGCTTTGATATTGGCTTACTTTAACAATCGCAGATCAAGCGCGCTTTTTAGGTAATTAAAGTACAAATTGCTAGTTTAATATTGAAGAGCTTGGAAATGGTTTCTTATTTATTTTAATTCAACTCACAACGCTTAGTTTACATTCATTAACATAAAACTTAGTGTTATCAAAACTAAACTAACGATTTCGTATACTTGGTCCATATTAAATATAGTTTAACATTCATCTTGAAAAGTCTGTTATCCCTAGCTTATCTAACAAAATCTACTTCTCCATTATGTTTAGTCATAGATTTGTTGATTCGTAAAATCTTAAATACCTATGTATGTACATAAATCTAACATCTACGGTATACAAACCACAATTTAAATATTCGTATGAAAATAATTATTTAATCATTTATGGCTAGGCCCTTAGATTTAAATAACAAGTTTAAATAATCATATGCTGTCTTGGTCACTGAATAATTTATATATGAGCCGATAACTTATAATTTAATAATTAAAATAACATAAAAGAGTAAAGATAATATTATATAGCTATATTAAATCCAAGCTTACACTAATAGGTACTTTTTATCATTAGCTAAGCTATGAAACTAGCAGAACAATTTAAGTTTTAACTATGTAGGTACTCCAAATCTCTACAAAATAAATATCGAGTAAATTTCGGAGTTGACGGAAAGCCATCAATAGAAAGCTATAAAAGCTGTTTTTTAACTTTAATAGTAGGCCCTCAGAAGTCATCAAGTTTATAACACTATAATTAAAACGGGCACGCACAGCATAAGCAAACGATTTGTTACGTAACAAGCAACGAACAACTTGTATGCAGGGCGTACCACTAACGAGCATTGAACATTTGTATTATTTTTAATTTTGTATTCACAATGAAAATTTTACCAGATGAAAAAAAAAAGGAATCGCATTTCTTTTTTGTAAAATTTTATCATTGAACATAGTCTATACAGAAACTAAATGTTCGCGTTCGAATGTGCGTGTCCGCGGTATTTTTGTTCGACTGTGCATGCCCACCTTTAAGTTTCAGTGCGTATGAAAAAGTTTAATTACAACAAAAAGGTTGGTAGCTGTATTTCACGGCACCTTCTCCATATACAACCCGTCTGGAGTTTTATCATAGATCGGTGGCTCATGCGGATGCTCATTGGAGATGCAGACCAGCTCGTAGTCATCATTGACATGGAGACATACATTGCACTTCCACCGTTGCCTTCCAGAGCAGTACCACCTCTCGCCGCCACTGATGGGCGAGGGGTTGGAGAAGGAGTAGCCGTTCAGCATCAGGAGGGTTGCGCCGTCGATAGCCGTCACCACAGACACTGCAATGTACCGAATACTAACCAGTGGTAGGTCTGTACAACATTATCGAGGCAAGGGTTAAAAAAGACCTGGGGGCAGCCCTAGGTTATGTGGGATTCTCCTCTCCTTCCCCCTGACCAGCTACGGAAAGCTCGATAGAGGGAGGGAATGTCTACGTACACGCTATAAAATCTGGTACCATCCCTTCTATACCACGGGGATGGCTCAGGACCACAAACAGCAATTACCGAGTTCCCCTAAGGATTGCCAACCTACTGTAAAAAACTGATGTTCTTCTAGATATAGTTGTTGATGTTGTGAAATAAACAGAACTTACTTTTCTTATGATATTCTTGGTAGAACCGTCAGTTCATGTAGGTAACCTTCTTGCTTATCTAAAATAAAGTTAGGGATTAAAAAGAAAAACAATTATTTTGTCTGTGATCAGTTTATTCTAAATATTAAGTTTAGCTCGATAAACGTAATGGGGTAAAACATACTTAAGTATTCTCATTTTTGCTAATAAAGGCAGGTACAGATTGAAACCAGGAATTTACGGAACGTAATTAATTAAAAACGGAAAATTGAAAATTAAACTATAATACTTGGTTATAGTCGGCAACAAATAAAAAGATCCTGTGGTATTTGCCTCCACAGGGAAGGCTCGTGCCCCAGTAGTGGGGACATAAAATGAACTAATGGTGTTAAAAAGGACTCTATGCAAGTGACAAACTAATAAGACGACCAACAACTCAGTCTCCTCTAAAAAGGGTTCGAACCGTCACGATAAAATAATGTGTAAAATAAAACGCGACTAAATTCGTAAAAAGTGTTTATTTCGATGTGTAGTGTTCGCGTCAATTCAAAACCAAATTAGAAACTTACAACTACTTACTTACTTTTCTATGTATAATAAGTATGTATTTAAGCATTTAAAGTATGTTTATCCGTTGTCTAGTAACCATTTAACGAGTTTCATAATGAAGCTTCTCTTGGGCTAGATAATTGGTGTGAGTGTAGGAAAGTTTATTTATTTATTTATTTTATTTATTTATAGTAACTACTGAATACTAGAAATAGCATTATATAAAAGTCAGGAAAAATATGAAAGAATATAAAGCGAGACACGGAAAAGATGAATTGAAAACTCAAAGCAAAAATTCAAATCCAATTCCAAAAATAATAACTTTTGAAACTTTCCAACATTAGAAAATTACTAGAATACCTAAGTACCTACTCAAAAATTTCGGTTCTCATCCAACAAACAAACAACAGCTCACCATTTTTTAGTTAATTTACCATACCTACTGCCTTGATGGTATAAAAACTACGTTCCATCATAGTAACAAGTTTCCTTGAGTAACTTTTCCACCAAACTGTGCGAAGTAGCTTAACGGTGCGCGATTAAAATTCCACCAATAAGATTACTTAATTTTCCTTGCGGTGTAAATATGGAGTATTACTATTGGTAGGTATTCCTTGAGCACCGCTTGACCACTTCGCACAGCTCTGGTGGAAAATCACGGTATGAAAACTACGTTTATAACAGTAACAAGTTTCATTAGACACGTTTCTTTGCACATTTGCTTTGCGGTAAATGTTTATGTTCGTACTTCATCGCCAAGAACTGTCGCTTGTGGTCAGTATACACCCTGGCCTTGCAGGAATGCTGCCGGTTGCGGGAGCAGTACCAGCATATCGTGTGTAGGGTAGTGTGGTGTTTCCAGTAGGTGTAAAGTCGATGCAATAGCAATGGCCGCCCCCGGTTTGAGTTGACTAGGGAAGTGTCATCTAAAATTAAAACTTTTCGGTAATAAACTGACGATTTATTATTATTATATCAGCCATAGCTGTCGCACTCCTGGGCGAAAGCTTCTTACACTTTTTCAACACTTTCCGGTCCCAAGGTCGTCCCCTTATCTTCGTCTACCTGGTCGCCTTTTCGCATTATCTAGGGTAAACTGACGATTTACGTAAAAAATTAAAGGGGTTATTATATTTATTAAAATATTAAATTAATCGGGGTTCAATCGCCGTAGCTCCAGACTACAGACGTGAACCTAACCCGAAAAAATGCGTAAAGCTTTTCTAGATGAGTCAACAGAATTATTATTAATAATGTTCATAGCGCAATAAAAATAATATTTAATAAAAACGTACTTTTTCCAAGCAATAACGCCTTTTTTGTAGAATTTGCAATTACTTTCAACACCAAAAGGGGCTGTATTAATTTATTACAAAGTATTAGGATACTTTTTATTATTTTTTATAATTAGCGGTAGATCGAGCTCAGCGGCATGCATTGAGATTGAGAGGTCTAATCAGTAGTCCACTGTTACTGCTGACAGTAGTAGGCATGTCCAAAATATTTTTTAACATTTTTTAACAAATTATAACAGCCGATGACGCTCTATGCAAGCAAACAAGTGTAGAAAACCCTTTTGAGTGATTTACCATTTACCATTACCAGTAGCACAAACTAAGACTGCTCTCACGGAGGAGAGGATGTGTGCGTTGCTCGAGCTCGTTTGTATGGAGCTTACCTTCTGGCGTCTCCTTATTTTGTGCCAGTAGTCACACACAAATACACACAATATACATCATAAGAAGGAGTTCATATAAAATCAATCAAAAGTAAAAACTTATTTTATATTTATTTATATTATAATGAATACAATCAAGAATTTGCATGATTAGAAAAAAAATAATTTTAACACCTATTTTTTTTGTTGAGAAATGAATCTGATTACGAAAATATACTTAAAACTAACTACAAAATGTAGGTACTTAATTAATTATTGGAAAGCCTAACTGCAAATTTTATCATTAATATGGATAAGATCAGTAATTCAATAACAAGTTATTTAAGTTTATACCAGACTTTGCCGAGTTTCTTGCAACTTTTTATCCACCGTAGGGTTAACGAAGTCATGAGTTTAAAATGACGTTCAAAAAATACTTATAAAAATTTCGATTTTTCATTTTATTTTTTTCTTATCATTCATTTTTGTCAGTTAACCATTTTTTTATGAAAAAATTATTTGAAATTATTGCCCAATAATATAATCCTATATCAAAATGTCGTTGTTAAACCAGTACAAAATTGCACTACCTTAACTAATTTGAAAAAAATCACTAAATAACTAGTTTTAGAAATAACAATTTACTTAATTACTAGTAGCCAGGCAATAGGCTCATAAAATAATAAAAATATGTTAGCAACCACAAAAATCACCAAAAAAGTTCATAATGATACTCCTAGTCTTACCTAGGTTGTTACTTAACATTAACAAACTAATCACTTTTACTGTTTTCTAAAGTGTACGCGAGCACTATACATTTAAATAAAACAACTTTCACGTATCAACTCAAAAAAATTAAATCAAAGTGTAAAATAAACACGAGTAGACGTTGTTTAAATAATTAAATTAAAAATTTTAGATTTGTGAGGTATTTCTGGAATAAAAAACTACATTGAGGTAGAATAAACTATAAAGTATACTAGTTATGAGCAAGTGCTTAAATATATTTAATCGATAGACAGACTATGTTCATAAACTCAAAAAAGTGTAATAATGTTACTTTAAAATTTGATAAATGATCATGATCAATGATTGATTGATAAATGATCATGATCAATGATTAAGAGGAGCTCGATGGCGCAGTAGTTAACGCGCCCGGTCTGCGACTGCTGAGGTTAAGCAACTTTCGCATAAGCCGGTCATTGGATGGGTGACCAAAAATTTATCATCTCGAGCTCCTCCGTGCTTCGGAAGGCACGTAAAACTGTTGGTCCCGGCTGCAATAGCAGTCGTTAAAAACCACCAATCCGCACTGGGCCCGCGTGGTGGTTTATGGCCCGTTCTTCCTATCCATCTATAGGGAAGGCTCGTGCCCCAGTAGTGGGGGCATAAAATGAGCTGATGATGATGATGATGATGAATGATTAATTGATCATGATAAATCATCAAATAATCATTAGGCGTCTAGACGCCGCAATACATTTTTACATTATTAAATATAAATGTCTTACAATAATTAGACTTTTATTATATATTTTTTTTACATTTGTAATTATCCAGATGAATATAGACTAAGATATTCAGATAATTAAGTATGACCTGACACGACCATTTTGGTGATGCATTTTTGTTTCGGATCCTTAATCTAGTACTATCATTGATCAAAGCTAATAGTACATTGTTCACCGAGAGGAGAAAGTGACCGATTACCGTCGAGGGTGTCGTTTGTTTTTTGTTTTGTTGTGTCGTCCGAGATCGGGAATCGCAGTTTCTCTCGAGTGATACATAGTGCTTTATACTACACCTGCTTGGAAAGTACCTTGATATTTTATCAAATTTACGGTAGACAAATATGCGGGGAGAAAACGCATCTGAGCGGGAGAGAAAAGTGTATGAAAATCCATTTCTTACGTGGTTTTGCAATGACGTACTTTCTACCGTAAATTTGATAAAGTAACAAGGTACTTTCCAAGCAGGTGTAGTATAAAGAGTCTTTATACTACACCTGCTTGGAAAGTACCTTGATACTTTATCAAATTTACGGTAGAAAGTACGTCATTGCATATCGAACAAATATGCGGGGAGAAAACGCAAAAACCACGTAAGAAATGGATTTTCATACACTTTTCTCTCCCGCTCAGATGCGTTTTCTCCCCGCATATTTGTTCGATATGCAATGACGTACTTTCTACCGTAAATTTGATAAAGTATCAGGTGTAGTATAAAGCACTATGTATCACTCGAGAGAAACTGCGATTCCCGATCTCGGGTGTTTTAAAGCCCTCGCCTACGGCTCGGGCTTCAAACGACACCCTCGACGGTATTCGGTCACTTTCTCCTCTCGGTGAACAATGTACTATTATTGCCTAGCCTGCCCACTGTCTTTTGTTAATTTTATCAAAAACATCAGACAGTCGTAAAGTAAACGTGCTTCGGTTTGTCGCCAACTGTCGTCGTCCTGCCATGAGTGTGGCTTCGCCTGGTCAGCACCACGTTCAGGTTATCATCAGTGGTGATGGTAGCCTTACACTCCTCAGCTTTACTGGACGTGCACTTCCAAACTGTGCCCTTCTTCGATTTGGCCGACCTTGAGTATGTGTAGTTGTTGTAGAGGAGCATATACCTCCCTTTCTTCACTTTGATGAGGACTGGACCTGAGGGAACAATGGTTGTATCACCAATGTGTCTGTGTAAAGTTGTGGACGGCTAGTGAGGCATAATCTTGCTTTACAGGCTGTCTTCGTATTTTTTTTTATCCACTCCACCTGATGATAAGTAGAGACGGCGTCCAGACGCGAGGACAACTAACTGGTGCAGCGTGAAAATAACGCAGCATCACCCTCACCCTGCCGGCGCCGGCCCACAAGGTGCCTCTTCATCTGGACTCCGCTTCAGATTAACATCAGATAGAGCGGTGTCATTTGCTTACTTGACTATTAAAAAAACTGTATCGTTGATATAATTTAAAAATAATGTAGTCAGATGACGACAATTCACACAATTTTAGTAAACATCAAATTGCAGCCAAGAAAAGTATTCGGACAAAACAATAAAATTAAAAATTGAATAATAAATTATTTTATTTTATTACAATATTAATAAATAAATAACAAAATCTTGTACATAATTGACAATAATGGGTGAACTGAAGTTTAAATATTATGCAAATCCTGAAATGTTCGATCAGTTCGACAAAACTTGGAGATTATTTTTTTGTTGTTGTGCTATAATATTTTAACAACTTGAAATATCTCGCATCGTCATTTTATTACAGAGGAATGTCAAAATTAGGCTATTATTACATAACACTACATATATTTAATATTCAACAAAAAAATCATACGTTCAGTGTGCCGCTTCTTTCCAAAAATGTATTAAACAACATTATATATGTATTATACATAGAATATACCGTGATTTTAATGAACTACTAAAGAACGAAAAGGGAACCTCTATAGTGCCTAACAATCTATTATAATGTAATCTTTAATCTTTATCAATTTATTTAACTCTATTTTTAACATATGATTTTTTTTATTGAAATTAACATAATATTAATCATATTTAATTTCATGTAAGTGTTACAAATGTATTGTATTGTATTTAATTGTTTCACAAATTTTATAATATTTAAATTGCATGCATTTTTAATTGGGTCGAATTAAATACAAAAAATATATTATAAATAACCATGACACACGTTAAAGAAACTACAGCTCGTTTGTGATACTGTAGAAGTGCTGGGTGCCAAGCTAGTGTGAGTTTTGTTTACTATCAGTATCGATATTCGATTACGTTTACGAAAACCAAAATTAGTACGGCATTCGAGCAGCGCCTCCTGGCGACATAGGAGAAGAACTAAAATTGCCATACAAATTCTCGTTTTCGTTAACGTGATCGAATGGCGAATCAAACTCGCACTTGGCACCCAGTTGTATTCTGTTTATGTACCGAATAAGTAAATAAAATAGCAAATAGAAAATAGCAACTAATGTAATTATTACATAATGTACAATCGGTTACACAAATCACAAATGTGGATAACGTAGGGTAGTGGACTAGTGGCACTAGTGTCCGACAAGAACCTGATATATTTATTTCTATAAATCATTGAAAATAGGGTTCAGCATCTTATTTTTGACTTTTGTAACAATTGAATACAGACCACCCACTTCTAAGCTGTCATCCAGTATACTCGTAATTTCAACTAAATGTTAATGTATTAAATTAATATTGTATGATTTGGTAACGACATACTTTTTTGATGTGTAACATCTTTCCGCTCGCTTTTTATATAAGCAATTTGTGGGAGTGATTTCGTTAAATGGGACGGAAGCATGTGTAACAGTGTAACAGGACGTCGGGGAAGCGCGCCATTTTGTAAATTTAAAATCGATATTATGAACATGATATATTATTATTATATGTGACATATTGTGTAATTTGACTATCAAAGGTCATTTTGATATGTCAAATGTCTTCTAATGAGTATTTACTGCTTTTATTTTATAGTTATAATATGACCCATTTTTGTCAGAATATAATGTTAAAATTGCTTATTACTAAGGTGAGATGTCAAATGTTACACATCATATGCGATTACTGTAAGGCTCGTTGGTTTTTTTTTATGTACCTAAATGCTGTTTCTCCTATTAAAGCTGTGGAGTTTCTCGTGTTCATTCTTCTCCACAGCTAAAACATAGATGTCCTGAATGAGTAGTAGGTAAAAAAATGTATGGACGATTCAAAAGCACATTTCTTAAGTTTATTTGAATAAAAAAAATTGACTTTGACTTTGACTTTGGCTACAAAAACTTGTGTCGAACACTGGTGCAACTAGCTTAGTCATAAAACAAACATTCTAAACGGAATCTTCTTTAATCGGGTCCTCCGATTCCTGATCAGAGAATTCTAATACATCTTCCGCGTCATCGTCTTTAAACATTTTCTTCAGCTGTTTATCTGTGACTCTGACATAATCGCCTCTCTCGTTAAGGTAAAATATAGGGGGTGGGTGGCTGTGTTCATTATTGATGACGAATAACTCGCCTTCGTTCGTCAAAGCCACTTGAGCGCAGCATTTCTTTGAACATCTGGAGGAGCAAGCCCAACTAACGCGGTTCTTACTTTTGCAGTTCCGTGCGTAAGTGTACTGCTCATACACTAACAGCTTGTAGCCTTTCTTTGATGTAATGAAGTGGATTTCTGTAATGACAGAAAGGAGTTTGAGATAATGTTGTTTGGATGTTTGGCAAGCGTTATTGTAATTGTTAAAGCGAAATGTATATTTTAATCAAAGGCTTTTCATTCGGTTGGTAACCATAGGATAAGGTACTGTATTATGGTTATGGGTCTACGTGCATTATTAAAAAAAGTACGTAAAAGTTATGTATTACAGATGGGTGATCAATCATTTACATGAAGCAGTTTTTTTATTGCAGAATATAAAAAAAAATACTATAATCAGTCCAGTAGCACGGCACGCCATCATCGATCGTACGCCGTAAGGACTGAAATAATTTGAACGATATCTTAAATCCCAGAAAAAAATATTATAACTTGAGGAGTTTGCACTTTGTGACTTACAAAATTTCATAGAGACAAGGGTAGTTTGTAAATAAAAGCTTAGAGCAATAAACATTACAATTAACTTTATTATAAACATTATTACAATTAACTTTATATAAAAATATCGTTAACATTTAGATAGAGTTCACGCTGCTTTTTACTTTTCTAACTTTATATTTGCTAAGATATTGTAGGTACTTTGCATCGAATACTATTATCTAATAATTATTATAACCTGACGCCATTATCGTATATTATCATTACACACTATCTATCAATTCAATTATTAAAGCGTAAAATATCTAAATTATATTTTACATTTTTTTTCTTATTTTACTTTTTAGTAATTGAGTCATTCCGTGATACCACAGTTATGCTTATGACCACAAAATAAAGAGACCCAGAAGGTAATCTTAATACCGCGCTCGCGCAACGCACACAACTGCACGGAGACGGATCTAGGAACAGCTCGGAACTACTTTGACCTGAATTGTTACTAATAACAATTCCACTGCACCCATAGTAAGCTAACATGCTTGTGTTAGGTATGGGCATAAGAATAAACAATAACACAATAGGAACGGATACTCCGGCTCCGGACGGGCTCAAGGTCGCGATATGAGAGTACTTGTTAAACAGTACGCTCAGTCTGGCTGTCACAGCCGGCGTCACCGCACGTGCGTTTGCCTGTTTGTTCGCTCTGTACGATTTTGGAAACCAATTATAATGGCTTTGGAATATTATTTTCAGACGTAAGCAATATTGAACAGTAAGCAACCCTGGCAAAGCGCCTGGACGACAGAGGGGCGTCACGACGTGAAGGGGAAAGTAGGTATATAAATGGCGGCGTTTGGCACTCGGTCAAATAAGATTCCGTTCTACCGTGTTATTGTTTATTCTTATGGTATGGGTTCACGTCAGTAGTCTAACGGAGCAATAGGAGGAAATTAAAGCACGAGTTCTCACATTCAACCTTCGCATCTTAGTCCAATCACTTTAGCATAAAAAAGGGGTCAACCTCGGAATGACAGATAATAAGCTGAATTTTCGCATATACCCCCATTTTGGCGTTCTACAAGTTGTCTCAAAATTCTCATAAAATCTCGTGTATGCGCCGTACCGCGTACGTTATTCAAGGTCAAAGGTAAAAAAAAACAGATTTCCGCGATTATCTCGGTTTCTATTGCTCCAATGATGTTATCAATTATAAAAATTGTAGAGCATACAACTAAAATGACAAATTGTCATTTCATGTGCTCAACCGCTATTGAGACAAGAGTAAGGGTAAGCGCGCAGCGCTCAGCCAAACGTACGAACTGTAAAGCAAGATTAACCCTGGATATCTATATAAATACTACCTTGAATTTGGAATAATTAGTATTATTTATCGGTTAGTACATTGTATTAATAACATTTTTAATGTATTCTTTTTATAATACTTAGCTACTTTGTTTAAATCAAAACTCATTAAATGAAATACTTATTGTAAGTATATCTTAATTTATTAAAAATAGATTTTAATTAGAAAAATAATTAAGTATTATATCTTTAAAATGTGTAAGTTTTTAGATATACTTATTATTTTATTATATATTTTAAAGGTATATTAATTTATTTAATGTAAATCTAAATTAGAAGTAAAATGAGTTAATATATTTTAATTTTATCTTTATTAGTAGCAGCTGCACTTTCTTACGATTTAAATTGAATTGCAGTGAAAATCTATAAACCTTTAATAATTAAAAAAATAAAAGTACTAATTTTCTTCTCCATCATCGTCATCTTCTGGACGTTTGGGAATTTCTATTTCATTGTCATCATCACACTGGCTACAAGCTAAATTGAATTGCAACCCCGATTTTTTATATCCGTACTGTGGACCACATCTATTCTTACAATTACAAAATTAATAAAGTATTAAGTAATTCATCTTGAAACGCAATTCTTAAGTATCAGATTGGTATTGGATTCGCGTTCGGATTAAGAAGTTACGCATGAAATTGGCTTCAAACAACATAAGCAATAGTGATAACCATTAGGTTAGTTGTTTTATAGAAAACCATGAAAATTCTAGAAGAAAATAGCGTTAACGGTAAAAAAATGTCGTTACGGAGTATATTCCGAAAGACAAGACAATCAGCCAGACTTCAACAGAAATATTTATCTGACATAGTAATATCGAGAAAAATAGGATCATTCACTATCATATATTTTCATGACACGCACGCTAATATATTATCAAAAACTTGGTAAGATAAAAATATATACTACCTAACTGACCCGGTGGACTTCGTACCGTGCTTTGACAGTTTCCATCATTGAGTTAAATATATATCAATGGCTTTCATGACAATAAAACAAACAAAACATTCGTCCGCTTAAAAACACCACCCGTATCCCATGATGGACCACTATAGCAGCTCCACCTACCGGATCCAATAGTAAATCTAAACCTTTCTCGAATCCACTTGAACACACACAGAAAATTTAATCTAAATCGGTCCAGCCGTTTAGAAGGAGTTCAATAACATACACACGCACAGACAATTTATATATATACTAGCTGACCGGCGGACTTCGTACCTCTTTGACAGTTTCACGTTGACAGTTTCCATGACAACAAAACAAACAAATTATTCGTCCGCTTAAGAATACCCGTATCCAATGATGGACCCATATAGTAGCGCCACCTACCGGGTCCAATTGTAAATCTAAACCATTCTTGAATCCACTTGAGACACACAAAGAAAATTTCATCCAAATCGGTCCCGCCGTTTAGGAGGAGTTCAGAAACATACACACGCACAGAAGATTTTTATATATAAAGATAAAGATAAGTATTTCTTTTATGAGTTTTTAATTACACAAAGTAGGTAGGTATTTATTATTCAAATAATATATTGAAAATATGAAAATGTCAATAAATATAATGTATTAACTGATAAATAATACAAATTATTCAAAATTTAAGGCAGTATTTACAGATATTCACGGTAGATCTTCATTACAGTAAGTATAGCTCCGCGCTGCGCACTCACCGCCCTCTATCGCTAAAACGGTAGAGCGCATGAAAAAATGTATCAAATAATTTTTTTCAAAAATTGTATGCTCTACATTTTTTATAATAGATATTGGATAACTTATGACGCAGATACGTGATTTTATGAGACTTGAGACAAATTTTAGGACGCCAAAATGAAGGTATGTACTAAAATTAGAATTATTATCTCTCATTCCGAGGTTGATCGCTAAAGTGACTGAGACTACCTCCATTCGGCTACCGTACGCTCTTAAAGTCTTTAACGTCAAATTCAGTTTGCAAGTCCCTTTTCAAATTTTTTGGAACGTTCTAGAACGCGAAAGTTTAAAAAAAGGTAGGGATTGTTCCAACATTCTCAATCCTCAAACTTCACGTCAGCTGGTAGCTTGACTCTCCGCGCCGGCGGGTGGTTATGAAACTCCGCAGCATGCGTGATGATGAACGGCTTTTGGGACTCGTCGGTGGTGACGCTGGCCGAGCAACCCTTCTTCTGATGACTGGAACAAGTCCAGTAGTTGCCTCGTTTCTTCCGATTCCGCCAAGAGAACGTGTACCCCTTGTATAGGAGCATGCCGTTTTTACCGCTTACTTTGTACTTCGAAGGTATTATGTAGGCTTCTGGAAGAAACGATTTTTTTTTACAATTTATGCAGATAGCTTGAAAAATTGTCTAACGGGTTGTTGTTAATATAAGCAACTTTTGTTACGGGAACATCTTCAAAATGGCCAAAAATATAGTCTTGATACAAAATTGGATCAAAAGGTATGGAAGGAATGGGAAACCTGATCATTTCCGTTTAAATTACCATTTCGACTTTTGACATTCGACCATCATAAGTCGTTTATATTAATAACTAGCTTTTGTTCGCGGCTTTGCTCACGTGGGCTACACGACTTGTGTTTATTTCTAATAAAAGACAAACTTATTAAAGGTAAATATCATAAGGGTATAAGTAATAGACTACTAAACATGTCACGTCATTTCAACATTGAGATTTTAATTTTTTATCATTAAAAAGCCTATCCATACGAGCTAGAATTAGTAAAAAGTGTCTAACACAAAACAACGTAATAAAAATCACTCTGTATAAGTAATTTTGGCCCGTTTTGAAACCTGTACAATTTGTCATCCCATACTTAAGGGATCATTTTCCAAAAATTCTGAAACACTTCATAATTTCTAACCAGGCCAAATACCGAATTTAAAGAATGAAAGATATCCATTTAAACTTTCCACTCTTATTTCCCCCTTCTAGGGGAGACTTTTAAAAAAATGCAAAACACGTCGTTCTTTATTTTTATTGAAAAATTTAAAGATCTATTAAATTATTCATTTTTATAGATAATACTTTAAAAATAACAATTTTAATAAAAAAACAGTCAGGAAAAGTCATTATATGTATATAGATTCGGGTATTTTTCATTGTTTTTTGTGAAATTCGCCATGTGAGCTTGGTCTATTATGTTAATATTGGATGAGCTGCCATACTGATAGGTTGTTGTTAATAAAACAACGTAGTTATTTTATTTTTGCACTTACTTAAGGTTCCTTTATTAATTAAATCATTAACAATAACATAAACCTTATGCAAATAAGGAGCTTTGGGTAGGGGTTATAATCACTATTATTATTTTAATATATAAATAAAATTTGCTAAAAATAAAAAAATATAAATATGCATATCTATGCTCACTATAATAACTACGTAAAGGCAACTGTAAAAAAATGTTTTTCAAAAAAGAGTATGTAAGCATGCAATTTAAAATAGTAAAATTTAAATTAAAAAAACAGACAAGTACAAACAAAAAATACCTAATCATCATAAACTTAATCACAGTAATACAATTACGATAACATTTTAGCATCATTGCTTGTAATAAAATATCATAAAACAAAATCAATCATTTTAAATGAAAACTTAATTAATTCACCATTTCTTATTTTTTTATGTTTATCAGTTAACCATGTCCTCACAATTTTCTCACAGTGATACGATATAAATATGAAAAAGACACAACTTGTGGATAAAAGCTACTTGACCATATTAAAAGAATTAGTGACACTGGTCCAAACGCTTTCCCAACAAAAGGCTTAGGATAGTAGATGGTAAGTAATTTGGAACAGTTACAAAGACACATAGCAATTTATATTTAAATATAAATTTAATGATATCCTTATATTTTCTAATGTGACTTCACTCAATAAAAATATTTAAAATACACATTCACATAAATGCTATTTGCACATCTTTATAACAATAAACATACATTAAAAGAGAACTAATATATCATCATCATCATCAGCTCATTTTATGTTCCCACTGCTGGGGCACGAGCCTTCCCTATGGATGGATAGGGAGAACGGGCCATAAACCACCACGCCAGGCCAGTGCGGGTTGGTGGTATATAATATAACTAATAATTAATATCGAGTTCTCTTCTTTGGCTTGATGACTGGAAGAGATCGCTTCAAAACGATATGACCGTCTAATTGCAACTGTGTAGTATTGCAACTTTCCAAGTTATTTCTTCAATGCGATATTTTCTGGTGATACAATAAAAGTAATATCTATCTATCTATCATTATTAGACAATTTCTTTGTTGCTGAGGTTAAGCAACTTTCGCAAAAGGCCGGTCATCGGATGGGTGACTAAAAATGTTAAATCTCGAACTCCTCCGTCCACCACTAATTTGCACTGGGCCCGCGTGGTGGTTTATGGCCCGTTCTCCCTATCCATCCATAGGGAAGGCTCGTGCCCCAGCAGTGGCGACATAAAATGAGCTGATGACGATGATGATTTGCGGTCGAGTTTTTCTCTACCATTGCAAACAATTTAAGCGTGGCCGTCGGTAGCCGAAGGAAAAGATGCTCGGGTTTAACCCACCTAGCCCTAACAGGTGTATAACACCTCTAAAAGTATTATAAATGTACGCACGTGTGCACAAACTATCACAAATACCAGATTTCCTCAATAGACTTTAAACGTTATGCCTTAAGAGGAAACACTAAGGTCGACAGATTATATGAAAAGTAGACAAAATCAACGTTTCGTAGTCCCTTGTTTCCTCCTCCAAAACTGAACCGATTTAATTACATTTTCCATTAAACATTAAAGGAAGGCTTTGGCTGTGTTCCTATGTTTTCCTTTTTTTCATAAATTAATTATTTAAAAAGATATGAACCTTTAAAAACCCTTAAATTGGCCAGATTTTTGCTGTGTTCAGACATCCAGCAAACAAATTTGACGAGATTATATAAAAAAAAGCAAAACATAGGACCACAACAGCCAAAGCTTTTCTTTAATTTTTAATGAAAAAATTAATTAAATCGGTCCAGTTTTAGAGGAGGAATCAGGGGACTACGAAACGTTGATTTTGTCTACTTTTCATATAATCAGTCGACCTTAGTGTTTCCTCTTAATCATATGGTTGAAAATGTATTAAAGAAATTTGACAGTTTTGCACATCACCGCAAGCGTCTGTCTGTACCCTAATATCGTGTCTTTATCTATGAAATTGACGTTTTTTTTCTCACTCATTAATAAGTGTATCAATTCTAAAACTCAATACCGGATGTTGATATTTTTATACACCTTTAATTAAGATTATGTTTTAGGTCGCGCCAAACTTCTAGTCCCCTCTGAAGTTGCTTCGTTGCGCAGCTGTACAGTCAGGGTAGGGCCAACCGTACTCTAAAATAGAGTATTGTACTCTATATCATGTAGGCGTACTCTATAATCTATAACACTAATAGAGTATGCTAAAATACCCTTTTTTACACAATGTTTACTATACTAGTGCCAGTCATGTAATATTATGCAAACCCATTATCAGAACTAAAAAAGTCCAAAAGAGCTCTTGATCTATATAAATTTAGAGTTAGAATGTTTGGACTCATGCAATTCTTTTAAAAACCATGAAAAATTGTTATGTGCTGCAAAATGTACAAAAACTACCTTTTTTAAAATAAACAAATGATACTCTTTTTTGTAAGTCTGTACTCTTTATTTGCCTCCTTTGAAATCAGATATACTCTATTTCTTCTAATAAAAGTTGGCAACCCTAGTCAGGCCCTACCGCTCGTCCCCGCCCTCGCCCTACTAACGCCTATTTTTTACTACTGCGACGCGAATCGCGCCAACTTCAGAGGGGACTAGAAGTTTGGCGCGACCTATTACTAAGGCTTCAGTAATAACAATGATTTTTAATTATGTCTTTATGGCCCAATTTTTTTTTTAAATTGACTTCCTTTTTTTTGTTAGCGGAATTGACCTTTTGTTTCATTGTAGCTTTGAAGGGACTTGATTTTTTTTTCTTTTTAATGTCTGCTATATTTAGCTAGTGAAACAAACGCATTGCCCTACAACTTTTATAGTGTTAACATAAATAGATGCTAAGAAAATTTAAAAAAACGTTAGTATGAAAAATATAATTTTATAAAAAATCATCATACAAAACGTCAATTTCATAGGTAAGGACCTAATATAATACTTTTAGAGAGGGAGATCTATAATAGTTATCAAGGTGTTATAACACCTGTAGGCTTATTCGCTAACTCATTTGACAAGTTACAATGATGATGATCATTCATTAAAGTTATCAACTGCGTCTCTGCCCCCCAACTGCCTAACACTCTCGCTTTCGATCGCTTTGAAGGCGAGGCCCTCGCCTTGCTCTCTAATATAATATCGAATAATATCGAAAGCTATAGCCTATAGCTTTTGATATTGCTTTCGAAATGACAAGATAACGCCTCCTCCTCGCCTCGCCTTTAAAGCGATCGATAGCGAGAGAGTTAGGCGGTCGACCCTCTGGTCGGCCTAAGTGGGTAAGTTCTGTAGCTTAGTTAACACTACTGATGTTAACTCATGGGTACCTTACATAAGCATATTATCTTTCTAGGTGGACTTACAAGACTGTTAACAAAAGTACATTAATAATAAACTTTAAAAAAAATCACATTCAACGATAGCGTAATTAAAGATGAAAATCGCTGCGTTTTTTTTTTCACCAAAGAGTATTTAGGTACAGACGCCTGGACATCAACCTATCCAAATCTGTCAAATTTCTTAAACTCATTTTCAACTATACGTCTTAACAATAAGGTTTAAAGTCTATTGAGGAAATTTGACAGATTGTAGTTATCTGATGTGCAGGCGTCACACAGCCAGCCTATTTTGCATTGTGCCTAGGGTTGCCAACTATTTTTCAGGAAATTCAAGTAAATCTATCACTTACTATTATAAAAAAAGGATTAGAAGAAAAAAATACAGTATTTTCCAAATTTATTTATTTAAATGTTACAACAACTTTACCATTTCTTTGACAGTGACAGTTTATAAATAGCGCGTTCAGAAATTAGCGTTGCGTTTCGTTTCACTTCACCTGAGTTTGAGTATCATTCAGTAGTTCAGAAATTAAGTCAACAGGAATATTCCTTTCAAACGCACGCATTACGTCAGAAATAAAGTATTTTCCATACTTTATTTTTATTAAAAAAAATAAAGTATGCGGATGGAAAATTACGTAGGATACGTTATTTTAAAGTATGATTGGCAACCCTAATTGTGCCACAGTATAATATTGTTAGAACAAGCGAACGAAATGACTCTTTTTGAATCATGTTGTGCGATACATTTATTACCTACCTACAAATAATCGTATGCAATCATAAAAACAGTTCGCCGCGCCGTGGCTCTATACCTATAACCTACAGCATCCCAATGTGACAATAGTAATAAAGAGGATTGCAAAAAACATAATTAATTCCTAATTAAAACATTCTCGTAACGTAAAGAAATTTAAACTTAGCTACTTAGGCAAGAACTTTCTTTTCCGCTTAAACTGAACTTAGCATTTTAAACAACAATATTTAAATACACTTAGGGCGGATTTCACCAAGGTAGTATAAGTCTTATTCCGAGAGTAAATCGCTAATTACTCGAGAGTAAACGAACTTTTCATTTCACCAACGTTTATCATAAGGATAAATTCGATTATGATCGAGTTACCTTAAACGCGAGATGCCAACGAGAGCGTTATTCCTAAACATTAGATTTGCCAAAAAGCTGTTTACCCTAAGCGAAAGATGTCAATGAAGCAGTATGCCTGAAATGAAAAATTTACTAAGAAGCAGTTTGTCTAAAATGGACGCCTACAAAGAACAATGCCTACTTAGGCAAACTACTTAGTTTAGACAAACAAAACTCGATATTTTGTTAAACAGAAGGTACAAGAAGGAACTGAAAATGTTAGAAGATCACGCTATAACTCACTTTGAATTTCTAACAAATGTATCTAAGATTAAGAGACAATTAAAAGATTCATATTAAAAATACACTTAGTGTGTATAAATAGTGATAAATAGTGACGTATAGCATATAAATAGTGATACTATAAAAGATATTTCAGTATCTTGGTGAGGCTGCTAACTTGACGTCAAGTTAGCAGGAGCCCTAAGAAATACAGTTCGTATCAATGTGATTTTTATGTCAAAAAACTGTGCATAAATTGTGAATCGTATACGCAAAATTTCAATAATAGTACTTCCATACAAGCCGAGATATTACGGTCTTAGGTGGGCTGCTAACTTGACGTTTCTTGCGATGGCGATTCCAGAGAAACGGGTACAAGTTTTAAACAAATTAATACATGAAAAAATTGTGCGTGAAGTTGTAAATCTTACGATATAAATAAAAAAGAATTCTTCTTTGCTATTTTCCAAAAATCTAATGTAAACTTCTACCATACATTCGATTTTAGGTACAATCGTGCACAATTTTATTTATAGACGTACTGACGTAAAGAATTATTTTTAATTCCAGTCATAAAACGACACATATATATTTCGTTGTAATGTCAGTTTGAAATTATTTCTATGGAACGACACTCTGACCGAAACATAAGTCAAGCAATTGTCATTCTATTGACTCGAATTAAAAGTCGGATATTGGTGGAAAACGAGTGTTGTTCAAAATCTATCAGTAGCATACATAGATAGGCTGAAATGTAAAAAAAAATGTTTACACAAAAAAACGATTTAACAGATTTGATTCGTAGTTTAATCATGACCAATCAAAAAAAACCTAACCAAACCTAATCCAACAAAACAAATCAAAGACAGCAAAATTGGAAGAAGAAAAAATAAACTTTAATTTTTTTTATACAAAACGGACTGAAATATTACAGAACATGTACCAAAAAACGGCTTATTTCCAACTCGACTGATTTTCAAGTCGTCGTTAAATGTACAGTTGATTACACATTTTCTCATTATTTTCCTCAAACAACATATATATCATCTTTTGGAACCAATACTAAGTATAAGTAGTTAAGTCAAAAACCTTTATTTCCTAAGAATTTAAGTATACTATTTCAGCCTGACTCTTTCGTCTCATCACCTTCCTTTCTTTCTTCCCGTGTGAATGGATTATTCCGTTTGGTGTTTGTATTATATGCGGCTTTGAGTGGTTATGTATGCCTCTGACCTGGACAATGTGCTCGTTAATATCTGTGGTCAGTATCGAGGGACACGAAGCCCGGCCGTACATAGCGCAGTACCAGGTCTTGAAGCCGTCTTTTGAAGGCTTGCACTGTCTCCGATAGATGAAATTGCAAAACATAAGGAGCTTAGCCCCACGCGTGCTTCTTACGTATCGGGCTGTAAAACAACGCGGTGTGTCAGATATAATTATCATCGATAATTATGAACAATCATCTATCTACGAGTACATGAAAACTTCTACAAATAGGTAGACAGGATAAATGAATTGAACCAGTATTTTCAAGGGTTTTTGGTTTTATTTTAAAATATATAGTTTTACAGTTGAGGCAGTACAAACTATTAATTATCCATAATGGAGTTAATACTATCTTTTTATTGTAACTTGATAGACTTTTCATCACGTCATTTAAGATACTACAATTCAACTTTTAAACATAATAACAACACAATAATCATCAAAATGTATGTTACTTACTTACACTGTACTTGAAAGAATATATTTTCTTAATATATTTATTTATAAACCACACCAACACCACACACCAGTCATTAATGTTCTTACTTACAGTTTAACTTACTACTTACATATTTAGAATTAAGATTTGTATGACATTTATAACAGGCATACATAATATTAATAATAATAATAGTATTAAGTAACAAAAAAATATATGCAAAAAGAGGACAAAATTAATTATTGATTACCTTGTAATACATAGATTTTGCACTTGTAATTTATAAAGTGATAGAATACAAAATAATTTTACTTAATTGTTAATAAGTACAGGTGCCTATGATTTATTACAATTTTACACATACACATATACATAAATCTTAGTGTTTTTTAAAGTTATTGTCATGTTTGTTTTTGTAATAACTATTGGAATGAATAAATAGTAATAAATAAATTTAAAAAAAACCATAATTTTTTAAACAAAAACATTAACTTTTGTTTGTTGAAAGAACTTAAAAACTTTAATCTCTATGTAAAACCACATTGGTACTAATTATAATAAGTTAAAACACTTACCCAATAGTTTTTTCAAGTGATGTATTGAGCTCCCGACGAATAGACTTACCTGGAAAAGAAATATAATACAATAAATCACATTTACAACTTAAGTTAAGTAACGTTATCTAGAAACATATTGTTAGATAGGAACACTGACATTTGATACTTTTTTTTGAGGGAGTTTCATGATTGCCACTGGGCAATTTTTCAACTTCACGGGGCAAGAAACTTGAAACGAAGCACCGTCAGAGGTTTTCTGGAGGGAATGGCATCACGCACTGTGTCCTCGTGCTCTACTAGATACTCCGAGATCGGATCGGGGAGCGAAAAACCACCTGAGGGCGCCTGTAAAGCTCAAACCTTGGCTCAGAGTTAACTGGGCTGTAGGGGTGGAAAGATGCGCCCAACTACATGTCTGTACCTGGTATAGAGCGCTTGTGAACCGGCTCGTCATACTATGGTTTTACGAGTACAGTGTCTTGGTAGGCCCAACTACAGTGTGCATGTTTAGAGTATCCCTATTGATTTAGAGGATCGGGCAGGGACATTTGATACAGCACACAGCTCATGTAACCATCAGCCGAAGTTGAGATAGACCTGTCATATACTTTCCTACATCAAATATAAGTGGAGTAGGTAACTCTCGTAACAGAAAAAAGCACTAGGAAAGAGTGTTTGTTATCATGAAGATGAGAGGACACGATAGAGCTAAGATAATTTATCATCATCATCATTTAATGCCATCATACTAAAGTTTGCAGATCAGTACCTACCCAAAACTCTTATGTTATAGTCTCATGCATGGTTTCATCTTTTAATTGACAATGTCCAATATAATATGTACATATTATAACTACCTACTACTAATCATAATTAAATTAATACAACAATGAAACGATAAACGTATGGAAGTATCAATATATAATACTGCTCAACAGGTCAAATGAAGTAGTAAATAAGTTAATTATGTTTTGATAAAAATGATTACTGCCCTTCTACTAAACTAAACATTAACTTACAAAGTATGTATATCTTCAATGTTTTAGCATGCTTATGTAGTTAGAAAATAATGTGCTAAAAATATTTGAAAGTACTTGATTAAGTTTTTGTCGTTTTATTTGATTTACAAAAAAATACGTATATATTTAAAAGAAGGCCACAAGAATTAGAAAGAAGGGTAAAGATACACACGCTTCTAAAAACATTTGTTGTTTTAAGATATACCTACTATAAAGTAGGTAAACAACCCAATTCCGAAACAAATTTGATACATACCTTATTGGAAGAGGTTATAAGGCGAATTTTGTGATCGAGCTTAACACTAGTATACAATTAACTAACGATCTCAATATTTAGAGGTATAGTTATTAACAAAATAACATCACTTCACTGCTAACTCAAAATACACTGATACAAACAAATATTTTAGTTGAACTTATTTCTTTAACTTTTAGATGAGGCTTAACGAGAATAATAACACTTCCGCCTTAAAGTAAAGAAAATTGTAAAATACACGTTTAATACAAATACATAAAACATTAGCTAAATGCTTACATTTACAAATACAAGAATTCGTACTTAAAAATAAACAATAATTTGAGGTTATGATAATAGAGTGACGCCAATGAGATTAAGAGATGACGAATGTCAAAGTAGTACCAGGACACTCCAGGAGTACAAAAGAGCAAATTACAAGTATCACGTGACGTGTCATTTGATATTTATTTTTTTGATATAAAAACAAAAAAATAAAATTTCAATAACTAAAAGATTTTTAAAAACAAGCTTTTATTTAAATAAAAACGTAACCCAAAAAATATTTAATTAAAAGTTAAACATGAAAAAGAAAAAATAACGCGAACTAAATAGAAAAAAATAAATTTTAGTTACATTTTCCATACACAGCGTTGCTGAACGTTTATAATAATATCCCTTCGCCCACATTCTCTATACCTGCATCACCCTGAACAATGTATGTTGGACGACTTTCCCAATACTTATACATAAAATTTTATGATAGTTAGATTCTAGGGACGTATAAAAATAAATATAGATTTTTTCAAATGTAATCTATATATAAATTTTAGATTTTGTGAGTGTATAACGGATAGCTTACATCAGTGCCTCAAGCTTTAAAAAATTATATATAGATTACATTTGGAAAATCTCTATATTTATTTATATACCTATGTATTTTTTCATATATAACTTAGTTATTCTAAGATATATAAGTAGTTGCTAACTTGTAAATAAAACACTTACTTATAAATTTGTAAAGTTTAATAACACAAAAATTAAAATTCAAGAAATCTCGTAACAAACACAATCACGGTCTTTAATTTAACTATGCTATCTTAGCTCAATTCAACTCGCCGAAATTAATTAAATAAAAAAATTAAATCTACTCTTATGGCACGTATTAAGTTGTTAAGTAGGTAACTAAATTTTAACTTAACTTTAAGTAATTAATTGCATGTAAACACAGAATTTAGTAGCAAGTTGCAAGTTAAAATTTAGCTAACAACTAAACAAGATATTTAGAATTTTGTCTATTTTTCGGTTAACTTGGAGGGCGGGGCTTGTCACATGACACGTTTGGACGGGCACAATATTAGTTAAATGCATAAGTGTAGTGAGTGACGCGCTCGGGTTCAATTTTATTGTTCGTATTAAATTATTTATTATTGTATTAAACATATTTACTCGAAATAGAAACTCTAAAAAAATGAGATAGACTGCGAAAACTTTTGCCAGTATTGAGAAAATATATTGTAATATGTAATTTTAATTTTGCATCTAATGCACATCGCATTACAGTATCTTTTTTTTCTGTATTTCGTTTTCTACTTTAGATAACAAGTAATTAAAGGAGTCTTCTGCCATCCGTGGCGCATTAAAATATACTTGTTCAAATCTTCATTCGCTAGCTCCTCGAACGAAGTGGCACTTCATCTTTGGCCATACTGATCTCTTCTATTTATTCAATTTCTCACCCAGTTTTTTGGGTATGGTTGTTTCCCTAATTATTTCAACTTTGACTTCATAACAAATTTAGCACAGAATTTATGACTTCATGACGTGGTTGATCGTCCATCTTGAGTAAACTAAAGAGCTTAATTACTTAAATACGCATGGACATATACTTAAATATAAGTCACTTAAAATTAAGTTAAAATTTAGTTACCTACTTAACAACTTAATACGTGTAAATCAGCCGTTACTCTGTAAGCCGAAAGAGCCCTATTCAATGTCGACAACTACGTCATCAACATCTGATCTAAATATTTTTACAAATATTGAAAGATCAGTTAAGAATAATTCTTAGGCAAGCTATATTTATGATTACATATACATATAATTTTACGCAGATAGTGTGGTAGTGCACCTGACCCGGCATGATCGATGTCCACTTTTTAGCAAAAAGAGCGACTTTGTTGTTAATTATGCAAAGGAAGTGTCAGGATGCAGGAGGCCAATCGCCTTTTTTGATGCACTGGAGCATAATCCCGATTCACCACTTACGAAATGTTGACAAGAAAAGCTGGCTATTTTAAGCAAATTAAAATAAAGATAACGCACAAAAATCCCATTCAACTTCCAGCTGGTATTTCGGTTACGTTAAAGCATGAAAACAATTACAACATTTTAAGTAAAATAGAACAAATTGCTATTAATACGAAATTTTGAAACTTTTAATTCATCATTCCCATTAACATAACGTCATTACCATTAACACAAATCAAACGGTAATGATGATGATGGTAATGACAAACGTAGTAATTTTTTTGAACAAATCGTGAACTCTTAGCGCTACTATTTTGTGACCGCCTTTTTGAGAATTTGTCCTAGGAGTCACAATAAGTTCTAATGCTAACAATTAAAATTTATAGTTAGGTACCCAGAAAACGTAATTACCGGTAATGATGGAAATTCGTGACAACCAATTCCTGGACACATGATATGTAACAAAAAGTATTTAAAGAGCACTCACCGTGAGATGCGCTGTGGTACATTTCGTGCAAGCGACTGAGGAGAGCTGTGTGCGCGGGGACAGTAAGATATATCGCGTAGATCTTTCAAGAAAGTAAATTTGACGTTAGGGTGGATTCGCGTTTTGGATTTTTTCTGATTTATTTTGAAGCCTTTTTGTAAATTAATCTGAAATGCGTGCAAAGTTTCAAAAATCGAAAGAAGTACTATTAAGTAAAATCTGCTTAACAAAGGCACTCTTTTTTAATCAAGAATTTAGATAATATTTGATCTCAAAAAATAATAAGAGAAATGGTAATGACGTTAGGCTAATGGCAATGATTTTTTGAGGATGGTAATGATTAGGAATGCTTGGTAATGACGAGCTTTTACGGCAAAAATAATAATTAAGTACCTGATACCCATTTTAGAAGACATACCTATGTATTTTTTTCATATATAAGTAGTTGCTAACTTGTAAATAAAACACTTACTTATAAATTTGTAAAGTTTAATAACACAAAAATTTAATAAAATGTTCAAAATGGTTTTTAAAGCAAATTTTGTTGCGAACAAATTACAAAAACATAAATGTTGAAAAAATTTTCACGAGCAGGACTGGACGCGTTTGGACTGGCACAATATTAGTTAAATGCAGAAGTGTAGTGAGCGACGCGCTCGGGTTCAATTTTATTGTTCGTATTAAATTATTGATTATTGTATTAAACATATTTACTCGATTTAGAAACTCTACAAAAATAAGATAGACTGCGAAAACTATTGCCAGTATTGAGAAAATATATTGTAATATGTAATTTTAATTTTGCATCTAATGCACATCGCATTACAGTATCTTTTTTCTGTATTTCGTTTTCCACTTTAGATAACAAGTAAATAAAAGAGTCTTCTGCCATGCGTGACGCATTAAAATATACTTGTTATTAAATCTTCATTCGCTAGCTCCTCGAACAAAGTGGCACTTCATCCTTGGCCATACTGATCTCTTCTATTTATTCAATTTCTCACCCAGTTTTTTGGGTATGGTTATTTCCCTAATTATTTCATCTTTGACTTCATAACAAATTTAGCACAGAATTTACGACTTCATTACGTGGTTGATCGTCCATCTTGAGTGAACTAAGCAAACTAATTACTTAAATACGTATGGACATATACTTAAATATAAGCCACATAAAATTAAGTTTAAATTTAGTTACCTACTTAACAACTTAAAACGTGTAAGTCAGCCATTACTCTGTAAGCCCTATTCAATGTCGACAACTACGTCATCAACATCCGATCTAAATATTTTTACAAATATTGAAAGATCAGTTAAGAATTAGGCAAGCTGTATTTATGATTACATATACATAAAATTTTACGCAAATAGTGTGGTAGTGCACCTGACCCGGCATGTCATGGGGTGCGAATTCCTTTCGTGGAAATTTTTTCAGCACTGTCTTTTTTCACATATCTAATAGTTTCAATAGTAAGTAGGTGGAGCTCGATGGCGCAGTGGTTAACGCGCCCGGTCTGCGAGTGCTGAGGTTAAGCAACATTCGCAAAGGCCGGTCATCGGATGGGTGACCAAAAATTATTATCTCGAGCTCCTCCGTGCTTCGTAAGGCACGTTAAGCCGTTGGTCCCGGCTGCATTAGCAGTCGTTAACAACCACCAATCCGCACTGGGCCCGCGTGGTGGTTTATGGCCCGTTCTCCCTATCCATCCATAGGGAAGGCTCGTGCCCCAGCAGTGGTGACGTAAATGAGCTGATGTTGAATAGTTTCAATATGTAGTACTATGTAATATTGAAGTTTCATTTTTGAAAACGGCAACTACCTGAAACAAAATATTTATTTGTATGATGTATTTTTAAAGTTAAAATATGTATAGTGTATGTATGCATAAACCCACGACCATTATTCCCCAAAAGGTGGTTAGAGATCATCATATCCTATCCAAGCCATGGTTTGGATCAATGTCCACTTTTAGCAAATAGAGCGACCTTGTTGTTAATTATGCAAAGGAAGTGTCAGGATGCTGGCCAATCGCCTTTTTTGATGCACTGGCGCATAATCTCGATTCACCACTTACGAATGCTGACAAGAAAAGCTGGCTATTATAATACTATAATCCAGACAAGCACGGATAATTTAATATTTTTAGCAAATTAAAATAAAGATAACGCACAAAAAAACCCATTCAACTTCCAGCTGGTATTTCGGTTATTTTAAAGCATGAAAGCAAACAACGTTTTAAGTAAAATAGAACAAATTGCTACTAATAAGGAATTTTTAAACTTTGAAATCATCATTCCCATTAACATAACGTCATTACCATCAACACAAATCAAACGGTAATGATGATGATGGTAATGACAAACGTAGTGTTTTTTTTTAACAAATCGTGAATTCTTAGCGCTACTATTTTGTGACCGCCTTTTTGAGAATTTGTCCTGGGAGTCACAATAAGTTCTAATGCTAACAATTATACTTAATTTATAATTACCTAGAAAACGTATTTACCGGTAATGATGGAAATACGTGACAACCATTTCCTAGACATATGATTTGTAACAAAAAAAGTATTTAAAGAGCACTCACCGTGACGTGCGCTGTGGTACATTTCGTGCAAGCGACTGAGGAGAGTGGTGTGCACGGGGACAGTAAGATACATCACGTAGATCTTTCAAGAAAGTAAATTTGACGTTAGCGCGATGGTAATGACGAATTTCTGTTACAAACTTTTGAAATTTCGTTTTGACTATTATGCTGTTCTGAATTATAAACGCTATTTATTATGTTGTTTACGGTAAAATACAGATTACTAAACGTTTGAAAAAATCGGGTTTGGCGATCATAATTATTGAAATATATATTTTGAAAGTTTTGTGCACATATATTTTCTTTAGATGGTAATGATGTTTTACTCAGTTTTAATTAAATAAGAAAATGAGTTTTTAGAACACAAGGTTCGTAACTTTGTCACCTTACGTTAAATTATGTTTAAAACCTCGCTTAAACAAAAAAAGTAACTGAAAAATGAGATAGAATTTCTAATCAACTAGAAATAGTTTTTTTCCATGTTTCGCGAAATGACCCGTTAGCGGGTGGATTCGCGTTTTGGATTTTTTCTGATTTATTTTGAAGCCTTTTTGTAAATTAATCTGAAATGCGTGCAAAGTTTCAAAAATCGAAAGAAGTACTATTAAGTAAGATCTGCTTAACAAAGGCACTCTTTTTTAATCAAGAATTTAGATAATATTTGATCTCAAAAAATAATAAGAGAAATGGTAATGACGTTAGGCTAATGGCAATGATTTTTTGAGGATGGTAATGATTAGGAATGCTTGGTAATGACGAGCTTTTACGGCAAAAATAATTATTAAGTACCTGATACCTATTTTAGAAGACATACCTATGTATTTTTTTCATATATAAGTAGTTGCTAACTTGTAAATAAAACACTTACTTATAAATTTGTAAAGTTTAATAACACAAAAATTAAAATTCAACAAATCTCGTAACAAACACAATCTCGGTCTTTAATTTTACTATGCTATCATGGCTCAATCCAACTCGCCGAAATTAATCTACTCTTATGGCACGTATTAAGTTGTTAAGTAGGTAACTAAATTTTAACTTAACTTTAAGTGATTAATTGCATGTAAACACAGAATTTAGTAGCAAGTTGCAAGTTAAAATTTAGCTAACAACTAAACAAGATATTTAGAATTTTGTCTATTTTTCGGTTAAGTTAGTGGGCGGGGCTTGTCACTTGACACGTTTGGACTGGCACAATATTAGTTAAATGAAGAAGTGTAGTGAGCGACGCACTCGGGTTCAATTTTATTGTTCGTATTAAATTATTGATTATTGTATTAAACATATTTACTCGATTTAGAAACTCTACAAAAATGAGATAGACTGCGAAAACTATTGCCAGTATTGAGAAAATATATTGTAATATGTAATTTTAATTTTGCATCTAATGCACATCGCATTACAGTATCTTTTTTCTGTATTTCGTTTTCCACTTTAGATAACAAGTAAATAAAAGAGTCTTCTGCCATGCGTGACGCATTAAAATATACTTGTTATTAAATCTTCATTCGCTAGCTCCTCGAACAAAGTGGCACTTGATCCTTGGCCATACTGATCTTCTTCTATTTATTCAATTTCTCATCCAGTTTTTTGGGTATGGTTATTTCCCTAATTATTTCATCTTTGACTTCATAACAAATTTAGCACAGAATTTACGACTTCATTACGTGGTTGATCGTCCATCTTGAGTGAACTAAGCAAACTAATTACTTAAATACGTATGGACATATACTTAAATATAAGCCACATAAAATTAAGTTTAAATTTAGTTACCTACTTAACAACTTAAAACGTGTAAATCAGCCATTACTCTGTCGTCGTTGACACACGTCGACATTGAATAGGGCTTCCTATTCAATGTCGACAACTACGTCATCAACATCCGATCTAAATATTTTTACAAATATTGAAAGATCAGTTAAGAATTAGGCAAGCTATATTTATGATTACATATACATATAATTTTACGCAAATAGTGTGGTAGTGCACCTGACCCGGCATGTCATGGGGTGCGAATTCCCTTCCTGGAAATTTTTTCAGCACTGTCTTTTTTCACATATCTAATAGTTTCAATAGTAAGTAGGTGGAGCTCGATGGCGCAGTGGTTAACGCGCCCGGTCTGCGAGTGCTGAGGTTAAGCAACATTCGCAAAGGCCGGTCATCGGATGGGTGACCAAAAATTATTATCTCGAGCTCCTCCGTGCTTCGTAAGGCACGTTAAGCCGTTGGTCCCGGTTGCATTAGCAGTCGTTAACAACCACCAATCCGCACTGGGCCCGCGTGGTGGTTTATGGCCCGTTCTCTCTATCCATCCATAGGGAAGGCTCGTGCCCCAGCAGTGGGGACGTAAATGAGCTGATGATGAATAGTTTCAATATGTAGTACTATGTAATATTGAAGTTTCATTTTTGAAAACGGCAACTACCTGAAATAAAATATTATTTTGTATGATGTGTTTTTAAAGTTAAAATATGTTTAGAGTATGTATGCATAAACCCACGACCATTATTCCCCAAAAGGTGGTTAGAGATCATCATATCCTATCCAAGCCATGGTTTGGATCAATGTCCACTTTTAGCAAATAGAGCGACCTTGTTGTTAATTATGCAAAGGAAGTGTCAGGATGCTGGCCAATCGCCTTTTTTGATGCACTGGCGCATAATCTCGATTCACCACTTACGAATGCTGACAAGAAAAGCTGGCTATTATAATACTATAATCCAGACAAGCACGGATAATTTAATATTTTTAGCAAATTAAAATAAAGATAACGCACAAAAAAACCCATTCAACTTCCAGCTGGTATTTCGGTTATTTTAAAGCATGAAAGCAAACAACGTTTTAAGTAAAATAGAACAAATTGCTACTAATAAGAAATTTTGAAACTTTGAATTCATCATTCCCATTAACATAACGTCATTACCATCAACACAAATCAAACGGTAATGATGATGATGGTAATGACAAACGTAGTGTTTTTTTTGAACAAATCGTGAATTCTTAACGCTACTATTTTGTGACCGCCTTTTTGAGAATTTGTCCTGGGAGTCACAATAAGTTCTAATGCTAACAATTATACTTAATTTATAATTACCTAGAAAACGTATTTACCGGTAATGATGGAAATACGTGACAACCATTTCCTAGACATATGATTTGTAACAAAAAAAGTATTTAAAGAGCACTCACCGTGACGTGCGCTGTGGTACATTTCATGCAAGCGACTGAGGAGAGTGGTGTGCACGGGGACAGTAAGATACATCACGTAGATCTTTCAAGAAAGTAAATTTGACGTTAGCGCGATGGTAATGACGAATTTCTGTTACAAACTTTTGAAATTTCGTTTTGACTTTTATGCTGTTCTGAATTATAAACGCTATTTATTATGTTGTTTACGGTAAAATACAGTTTACTAAACGTTTGAAAAAATCGGGTTTGGCGATCATAATTATTGAAATATATATTTTGAAAGTTTTGTGCACATATATTTTCTTTAGATGGTAATGATGTTTTACTCAGTTTTAATTAAATTAGAAAATGAGTTTTTAGAACACAAGGTTCGTAACTGTGTCACCTTACGTTAAATTATGTTTAAAACCTCGCTTAAACAAAAAAAGTAACTGAAAAATGAGATAGAATTTCTAATCAACTAGAAATAGTTTTTTTCCATGTTTCGCGAAATGACCCGCGCGATGAAAATGACGAATTTCTGTTACAAACTTTTGAAATTACGTTTTGGACTATTATTTTGTTTTGAATTCAAAATGTGTATTTTATTGTATTAAATGTGTATTTATTACATACACACAAAAAACACACAATCACAGTTTTTTTTTTTTTTTTTTTTTTTTTTTTTTTTTTTTTTCTCTTTATTTGGGTTAACAAACGGTGTACACAATAATATATAAACAATAAACATTTAGTAATGAGCAATTGTCATTGTGTCACCAACAACATTAACCACATATTAACTAGACTTATTATGTAAAGAATGATAGTGTATACATGTATATAATATTGCTTATTAGAAAAAAAATATATATAAATATATTAATCAGATTTCAGTAAGTACTTGTGTAAGGTGTTTCTTAAATATACCAATTCGTGTAGCAAACATGTCTATGTCACTGAAGTATAGGTTAAATGTGTTAAAAATTCTATTTAATGGAGATCTTTTGCCAGCATTAGTGCGACAAAAGGATGTAGCAAACAAGCGTGCTGAATTACGACTATGTGTTGTGTGAGGTACTTTATAAAATATTTGATTATTGAGTTGAATACAATCATATCTGCAATGACACAAATCATACAAAAACATTGTCTCGAGATAACAACGTCTTGATTTTAGTGTTAGTATATTATACTTAGCTATTAACAAGTTATACGACAACTTACTACGAAAACATTTATAGTACATACTACGAAGAAATCGTTTCTGCACTGATTCAAGTAAAACAGTATACTTATCATAAAAAGGATTCCATACAGGCACAGCATGTTCCAGCTGGGATCGGACCAAAGATTTATATAAGTGAAGGTAGGTAGAAACTTGCTGAAATTCGGTACTCGAGCGCATGACAAAACCATACATTTTGAACGCCTTATTTACAATATGATCAACGTGAACGTTTAGATGTAATTGTGTATCTAATATGACTCCGAGATCCCTTATTTGTTCAACAGTTTCAATACGAACACCGCAAAGCATATATGGGTAATGGCTTACTTTTCTTTTTTTAGTAAATGTAATAGATTTACATTTACTTAAATTTAAACTGAGCTTATTACGAGAACAGTATTCAGTAAAATTATCCAAATCCTGTTGAAATTTAATATGATCTTCATGACTATTAATAGTGTGGTAAATTTTTAAATCATCTGCGTACAATAAGTAATGACAGAAGTTGAAGCATTGGCAAATGTCGTTAATGAATACGACAAACAACAAAGGTCCTAAAATGGAACCTTGTGGAACGCCAGAGCTTGTCGAAACAAATTCAGACTCAAACCCTTTAAAAAATTCATTTTGTCATTCATTTAAAACTGAGTAAAATGTTATGAAATTTTTAGAACACAAGGTTCGGAACTGTGTCACCTTACGTTAAATTATGTTTAAAACCTCGCTTAAACAAAAGAAGTAACTAAAAAATGAGATATAATTTTTTATCAACTAGAAATAGTGTTTTTCCGTGTTTCGCGAAATGACCCTTCATCCACCTACACTCTCACTGAGCCAACATGGGCCAACACGGGGCAACAAACAACGTAGTTCCTATAGCCTAGTGCATATCTTTTAATATCTTATAAAGATATGTTTTCGGTTCAAATTTCAATATTTTAAAAGTAAAAAAGAATTAAGACATAGTAGTAGTAGGCAATAGACACATTAACAATGTCCATAGGGATATCTTAGGTTTAGGCCACTATAACTTCGTGCTCGTGTAGACTCTTTAGACATTATTAACTACTATTATAAACTAAGTATAACTAGTTACTACTAACTATAAATACAAAAATTGCCCCTGATCCTCCCCTTGAGCAGAGTAGGTACCCAGTAAGATAGCAGCATTGCCTCCAAGGCTTTTATTCGCTGGAACCCATGCCGGGCCCCATGCACCTAATGTCTTAGGGTTAGGACAGTCCGTGGTGACCGAAACTGCCCAGCGCTGCCGCAGCAACATTGATGAGAGTTGATACTGAGGGCGCAGACCGCCCCGAGACGCAGGCCAGTGGCAAGGCGAAAAGTACTAATTTCCAGCAGAGTACCCGTACTAGGAGAGGGTAACGCCTGCAACCAAAGACCTGACTCCCATTTCCCTATTCCTACAGCTAAGAGGCGATACACTAGCGATCTCGCAGGGCTCGAAGACGTGTTGTTAACTACTGACATTCATACATAAGTACTTACATAACATTATACACGCTCGCTCGGTTCAGTTTCCATATATGGTTCGAAGTGATTCGAATCCAAAAAATACTGTATGAAAAGGATGTATCTACTGCTTCCGCTAAAATCTGTAGCACAGGTAGTAATATGTTAATTATTTTCATATAAATTCATTCTGATGAGATGTTATTAAGTGCGTTTAGTTACTACAAGGCAACCACCGCATTATTGTTATAACGAAACGCGCACGCACCCCAAAGTTTAGTTGTAAACACTTTGCTAACGTCAAAGTCGTTTTAATTTCGTTAATAATTATCCAAAATTTCGCTATCATTTGGTTAAATGTAGTTGTGTTTTAGTGTTAAAGTGAGAAAAACTATTAAAAATAATAATAATAATGTTGTGCATCAACCAAGTTTGTTCTGTTGTGACAATAACATAACCTAAAAGTGTGTTTGTTTAAGTGTTCTTTTAATGTTTTTGATGTATTTTAAGTCGTAAATTAAATATTTTATAAGTGTTGTCTTACTAAACAAAATGTCAGTGTTAGTATGTTAGTGAAAATAGCAGGCTCCCGCATAACAGCGAGTTGGTAAGTGAGTTTATTGTTTTGAACAGTCTTCAGAGAACAAACAATTATACTGAGTTCTGGTACGTTTAATTTGGCATCCAATTCATATCAGTTCACTATTATTACTTTCATGTGTATAAAAAGGTGTATAACATTTCTCCAAAAGGAAACTTTACTATTGATAAATTTCAGCTGTTTTGTCACTGTTTGTATGGTGGTGTTCTAATTTTTAGGTTTACTTGTAAATTTATTGTTGTTATTGAGTGTTATTTTCCATACACTAGAACTTGTTTGTGATGTATATTTAGAACTATGTTTTCAGACTTTAGTAAAATTTCTTATTTCAGTCTAGTAAAAGGTAAGTTTGTAAACATATGTTTCAAAATTGGAGTACACAGTATTAATAATTATTATTGTTGACAATAAAAACATCAATGGTAAGTTTACAAATGTTTGTTTTATTTTGAACATTATTACCATCCTTTATACATCAGGGTTTGATAACATGTCCAAATTAAGACTAAATATTGTTAAGTAAAGTTATTTCTTTAAAGTTAAATGGTAGTGGTAATGCAGGTAATGTTATCTACAAAAGTTACTTTTCATTAACCCCTTGAGCTTCGAGAGACCAGTAGGTAGCCGATAACAATTAAAATTCTACTGTGTCTGGGTATTTGACGCTTGAGCTCCTATCTAATGTGCTTTAGCCAATCCACATAGAGCGGTTTGTTAGTTTACCAGTAAAAATGCCACACAGGTAACAATGCTAAATATAACATTACTTATTGCTATTAACGTTATGTTTGTATGATAGAGAATAATTTTTTTTTACATTATTCAAAGCTTTGGCACAAATATTTAAAGATAGCAAGTAACAAAAATGCTATTCACATATATAATGTAATAATGATAAAAATTTGAAACAAAAGGAAAATACATTCTTTGTTAAAAAGTTTCTCAAGGTTCTCCTTTTTAGATACTTTTGATAAAATTTTTTCTCTTTAGAACAAAGTACAATCAATGCACAACTTGTTGCTAAGCAAATAGGTAACTATCACTATATATGAAGAAAGTCTGACAAGTGACACTTATTACACATTTACCCTTTTATATATTTGTTTTTACATGTTCGGAATAAGATTTCAACACTGGACTTTTATTTGTAACATTCACTATACATTTTATTGTCTATTATTCAGGGCCAGGAGCCTGGAATTTTAACTAGCCTGCCAAGAGGTGTGGTTTTAATATACGAAAAAAAAACTCTTTTTTAATATTATGAAGTTTGTTACTATTAATCTAAACTGTTTCAGAGAGATATGGCTACAGCTTCATTCCAACAAAGAAAGGAAAACAAATTTTGATGCTCAATGGATATACATACTCTCAGATATATAATACCACGAGATACTACTGTTTGAAGAGGAACCATGGTTGCAAAGCTAAAGTCAGCCTAAACACTGATGGCTCTATCAACACTGCAAACGTCTCACATAGCCATGAACCCCCCAACTATTTTATTACATCTTCTGGACAATATGTTAAAGTCTAAATGTAAAGTCTAAAACACCAAATTCTTTATATCTATTTGTACTAACTTATGATTGACTCCTTAACATTATATTTAAACACTATAAAAACAGACTAACCATGTTACTCACTGTCACTCATTTGGATAGGTGACACTTACACATTTTACACATTTCTTTAATTTTATATTTTTTCAAATTGTAATTTGTTTGCAACATTTGGGTACTATACTAACCATAATCATTTATATTTTTCGTTACATTATTATTATTATATTAAATTGTAAAATAAATGAGAGTAGATTCGTAAAAGTGGATTCAATTCAATGTGTAATGTTAGCGTAAACTTTAGAAAATAATAAATAATAAATGTCGCCTAAAATCCTTGTCTATGTGCTTAACATCCCTGTCTTCTACCTATGTGCTTATTTTGACAAAGGCCTTCTCCAACTGTGAACATTATTCCATGTCACTAACAATTCTGCTTCAGCGTTTATCACATCAACCCATCTTAAAATTTTAAATGTGCCATAATTAGATTAATTTATATTTTAAAAATTTATGTTTTTAAAAGACTTATTAACTGATCGCCTGTATGAGGCAACAGGTGACCGTAGATCAGATAATTTTTTCGCACAGCGCATTAGCTTGGCCATTCAAAGGGGCAAAGCCGCCCACATTTTGAGCACCTTGCCTCGGACAGGCGAGTTAGTTGAAGTTTTTTTTACTTATGAATTCGTAATTATTATTTTTATTTTTATTTTTTATTGTTTTTTATGAATAAAGCATTTATATTTGGATGCGAATAAATTGAAATTGAATGTAAATAAATATTCAAATCCAAAAAAATTTACACAAATTTATATTAATAAAAATAAAATTATATAGATAAAAAATATATTTTATTGTTTAATTTTATTATCCATAGTTTTGACGACTTTTATCTATGTGATGTTAATGATAATTTATACACATTAATAATTATTTCTTTTAACTTACATTATTGTAAAAGTTTAAATTAGTTTTAAGAGTGGGTTAACGTCGAACAAGATGTGCATATCAGGAGGCCTACACTCAGCAGTCGGTGACTAAAGGCTGAAGAAGAAGAAGAAGAACGTCGGTAGATAATAACGTTATCTTAACCTTCGATTATCTCATCTTTTGTTTCGAGCATCTCTTCGTTCGGCTAACGACTTTAAGAGACTTAATTTGTTTTTACAGCCATATTTATACATGATACATTATCAGAACAGGGACCGTAGCTTTAGGCTTGATGTTAAGCGAGTAAATCATGGGAACTAGACTGCCTTGTCTAAATCGTAGCCCACTATAACCACTCGCTATTAGTAGTATGGACGCCAACGACAACGTACGTACTTGTACCGTCGATGCGCGACTACGGTCCCTTTTAGTCATAATTAGTTAATAATAATAATAATAAATGAAAATTAAAGCAGAAGTCATTTATTTCGAGATGCTTAAACCTCATAGATCTTAGTAACAATTTTCCTAACTAAGCCTATGGTTGAAAAATCTTATTTATTCAAATTAAAAATTACTATGGAATTTTTAATACTCTTTTTTCCAATTCTTTCTATTCTGACTAACCATAGGCAACCATAGGCTTTCAATTTTATTAACTTACAAACTATTTGCAAACCTTTAACCAGCCCCCCAACCGCCTAACACTCTCGCTTTCGATCGCTTTGAAAGCGAGGCCCTCGCCTCGCTTTCTAATATAATATTGAAATATAATATCGAATAATATCGAAACCTATAGCCTATAGCTTTTGATATTGCTTTCATATTTCTTTCGAAATGACAAGATGACGCCTCCTTCTCGCCTCGCCTTCAAAGCGATCGAAAGCGAGAGTGTTAGGCGGTCGACCCCCAGGCCTCCGTCACTCCATGTACTTGCGCGCGTTAGTTACCTACCGAGGTCACGGTGATAGCACAGTATTACTATTTCATATGGTTTTAAAACTGTGGTTCCGTGCCGAGGCGGTGGATCGCCGGCGATCTAAAAGCCAGTAGGCTGTCGCCGCAAGTGCTCGATCGCACGCTCGTTCGCTGTGCACGTTGCATCATAAAACATCGGATCATTTGTATTCTGTAGTTATTATTAAATAAGTATTGTAAATAGTGAATAAGTTTAATATATATGTTGATTGACATTTGTGTGGTTCAGATTATTGTAAATAGTAATTGTGTGATTTAAAATCTCGTTTTAATAATACAAAACAATGCCGCCCGCGCCTGGCAATTTTTGTACAGTTGATGGTTGTAAATCTAATAAAAGGAATAAAAGCCTGTAATTTTTTAGTTTTCTTGTCGATGAAGAAAGTACCTACCTAATGAAACTCTTTTAAGTATACATTATAAATACTATATATTTGGATGAATTTATAGAATAGAATACGTTGGTTTTAATTACTTACTTTCAACATTAAAGGCGAATTTTGAGTCACAACATAAAAATATAAATCTAAAAATGTATGAAACAATGTATGTATGAAATCGATTCCGTTCTGACGCGTCGCGACACGACACGTCGGACAAATATAAATGACCTGTGACTATGTCTGCATTAAAGTTGTGACAACACGTTTGGTGTGGTGGTTAGTGACCCTGCCTGCCACGTCAGCGGTCGTGGGTAACCCCGTTAGGGGCAAATGTTTGTATGATGAATATGGATACCTATTTTATACTCGAGTTATAGGTGTTTATACTGTACTGTAACCTGCATGCCCAAGAAATAATTAATTCAAAGGCATGCGAAGTCCCCAATCCGCATTGGGCCAGCGTGTTGGACTATGGCCTTAATTCCTTCATATGAATGAAAATCTATATTCCGGCAGTGGAATATTATGGACTGATGATGATGAAGATTTATAACTTTAAGTAGGTAATTCATTTAATATCATAGGTAACATTATAATCCGAGTTCCATGTTATCGTGCTGATCATAAAAAAATGAGCTTTTCAATTTATCATTCATTTTAATTTACATTACAAATCTTAAACAAGCCATTTAGGCACAGATTAATTTAGGTACAAGTTATTGTGTGTGAACAATATTTTTATCGTAGCAGCAGCCCTAGCATTACTACAATGGCAGCGAGGCCGCGCGGCTGCGAATCGATAACAACTATAGTCGAGCCTATTAGGCATAATTTAGCACGCAGCCACGGTAATACTATTACCGTGACGCAGCGGTCGCCGACGCGTCACGACGAAAAGAAGTAGGCTATTAACGCGGTACCTAGGTATACGAATTTTTGTAGGGAGTGATTTATCTGTTACGTAGTAACTATTAACTAATCTGTGTTTTAACGACTAAGAATATTTATAGTCCTTCGAGCCTGATCACCAATAAGTTAAATGTTAGGGTAATTTCCAGAGTTGTTACGTGAAAAACGAAAGCTCCGGCGCCGTGCCTCTGTAACCAGTTTGCCTCCTCGATATAAAATACGACGTGGCACTCACTTGCCTGAAAGACTGTCCAAGCAAAGGCGGTGCAGGGTTGCAGGATGTAGCTTGAAGACCCGCGTGAAATGCTCTCGATGCAATATCTACTTGTGCTTGACGAAATATAGGAACTGCTTCAAGAAGTTTCACACGTGACTTTCTATGGTTATTTGTAACGGTCTGGTGTGTAAATATTCTATAAAGTCTATTTGAGCTTTAACCTGACTACATAGTACGAAACGGCTGTGACACGACTCAATTTTTTTTAAAAATAAGGTTGATTCAATTAAATATTTTGTTTTTCACGTGTTACGTCACTATAATGTTTCTATTTAATACTATGCAATTCTATAAGTAGGTGTTGTTTATTTTTGGTAACACTATGTCGTGGATTTTTTTTATACTGCTAGGTTCCGCCCATAAATGTTTATCTTTAGGCACAGAATAAATAGGGTGTCCGCTGCGTCAAGCAGGCGCACGGCGCGGACGCCCGCGCGGCCGGCGTGCGGTTTTGTTTTGTTTTTCTGCGTTGTTCATAGGTAGCAGAGCGGACGCTCAACCTTGTTTTGTTTTTTGTCGCTAGACGCTTAATATGGTCTAAGCTAGACGCTCATCTATACGAGCAGAGCATTTCGATCGCGACGGCAATAGGCCTGTTTTTTCTTCAATGCTCAAAACGAAAAATATGGCCCAATGCCGTTTTGATACTGATTAAATAATATAACTTTGCAATGTTTAATAAGAAGTCTTGCAATCAACTCTTTTTTTTAAAAATTTATTCCATCTTCTCTCAGTATAAATTAAGCATTACCATAATTAAATTGCTTCATTGAAATTGTACTATAAGACATGCCCTATCGTTTTTTTGGTCCTTCGAAGACGCTTCAGGGTTTACATACAAACACGGGCTGCTCGAGCAGTTAGCCAGTGATACAGATAACAAATAAAACAAAATTTTAATATAAAAGTTAGCAAAGGCGGTCAGGCAACGTTTGTGACATAGGACAAATAAGGAGACAATGAGAGGTAGTGTACCGAGCTGCTTACCGCCCGGAACTGTCGCAACTCGCAACTGCTTGAGCGGTTTACGCTTTATTTCATTTTTACGTGTGAGTTCATTATTGCTGAGAAATTAGTATCGAGAATTGAGATAACTTATGAGATGTAGCGATTGAATTATATCATTATGTGCAAAATGAAAGCAGTAAACATTAGCAGCAGCAGCGGCAGCGGCAGCTTCCGCTTTAGCTGTTGCTGGTGCAGGTCGAGTTCCAACCTCACGACCCAGTCAACCTGAGCCGAGGTCCTATCGTTAAGATGTCTCTCGATTCCATGCTTGCGTAACAAATTTGAATACACAAACATGTTTTCTGTAATCATTTCCGAATGCAATCGAATATTAATTTCCTTGCCAATAGTATTTCTCCTCATTCTAAAATAAATTAATAATAATTGAAAGGGGTAGTATCAACTCTATATATTCTATAACTGATAGAACTCCGACGACAGCCGAAACACGAAGTTTGCCGAGAGACATTAAGATAATAGATACACTGTACAATTGTACATGTTACATACATCGAATACTAGTATTAACTTTTATTTACAATTGGGGTACAAATATAATTACAGTTAAAGGATCCCAACCAGTAAGCAGCAATACCGGAATACGCGTAATCGCAATAATTAGGTATCAGTGAAATCTCTTATAAATTTTATATTATTTCCAGGGCTCAAGTACCAAATTATACCAACTAAGAAAGGCAATCATTTGATTATGCTGAATGGCTATACGTTCTCCAAAGATAGTAGGAGCCTCAACTATTATTGCTCCAAGAAACTCTTGGGCTGCAAAGGACGTTTAAAAGTGAACGCAGAGGGAACTATTGTGAAATCGTTTTTGAGTCACTGTCATGACCCACCGAGATATATGGTGACTTCTTCGGGTAGTTACATTAAATTGTAAACAAAAATCTAGTATTAATTATAGGCAAATGCAAAGTAAAAAAAAATGTTTGATTTTAATTACCTACTATTTGATTGATCGAAGCCAACAAATAGTCCGATTTAGATTTTAGGTTACATTGTTATTTTGCATTGCAATTAATGGAATTGTTTTACTAAAATTAATGATTGTTTTGCAGCAATGTTTGTATTTGTAATAAATATAAGTAGACACAATACTTTTGATTGCTGTTTATTATTCTATGAACAATCATAAACAAGGTTCCAAATAATCAAGTTGGTTTTCAAAAAAATAGAAAATAATTAAAAATAATATGAATTATTAAAAGTCGTAAAAAGTTGTTATCACCACAGAAACACTTGGTCAAGGTTTCAAAGTAGTAAGTGTGCTTTCAAAGTGCGTTATTATTAAAATGATCTCTTCCAGACAAACTTTGGATGCACAAAATAGTTTTTAGATTAAAAGTGGGATTTTACTTTAGCGCGTTGATCGGTGCCATAGATACTAGATTATTACCTACTCGACAGTGAAACCACAGTTATTATTTTTATGTTTCTAGCTCTCAAGTATTTAACAATACCAACGAGCCGAGGAAATAATTTGGTCATGTTGAATGGATACACTTTCTCCAAGCATAGTACGAGCCTCAACTATTATTGCTCCAAGAAACTTTCGGGATGCAAAGGACGTCTGAAACTAAATACCGAGGGAGCTATAGTGAAATCGTTTTTGTCACACTGCCATGAACCGCCGAAATATAAGAAAACTTCATCGGGTACTTACATTAAATTGTGATCAGTATCTTATCTAGTAAGTAATTAAGTACATTATATGAAAAGTGAAAGATTTTTTTTTGTTTTTATTACCTACTTACTTACACACCAATGAATAATCAGTTGATCATACTAATTTTATAAAATTCTAAATTCAAAGTTATTTATTCAGTTTAGGCTACAAATAGTTCTTATGAACGTCATTATTTATGCCATCGGTTCGTAAGTCTACTCTAGGCGGGAGACCTTGTACTGAGAAGAACCGTCAAGAAACTCAGCAAGTGTCAAGCTCTTTTCTTCCTTACAGCGTCAAAAATATTGGAAAATGCCCTATCATAAAAGGGCACTTTCCATCACAAATAAAAACACAAAATATTAAGGACAATCACAACATGTTAAAAAAACAAAAGAGAAAAAGTAATAATACATATCTAAATTTGCAAATTTATATCAGTTACCAGTTAAAATTTTCACAATGTCATGTCATAAAGTACTAATAAAGGTCAATAATTGTCTATGAAAAAAAAAAACAAAGTTAAACAATAGTTAATAATAATAAAAAGAAGAAGGGCAAGCTTGCTAAATACCTTGACCTGGCTCACGAGGTGACCGCTATGTGGGATGTGGATTCGACGATCATTGTCCCCATAGTCGTATCTGCAAACAGCCTTATAGCGAAGAGTCTCGACCAACATCTCAAGAGACTTTCGCTGGATGGCTGGATTAAAGGTCAGATACAGAAGGCAACACTCCTGGACACGGCACGCATTGTCAGGTTTCATTCTCTGCAGCCTTAATCGCCGGTAGCTTGAGTCCTGCTCCGTTGCTGGCGGTGTTCTAGGTTTAGGTTTTTATAAAAGTTGTATTTTTTTTGTTATATTTTACTTTTTATATAATTTTTACAAAACCTAGATCTTAGATTAAAAATAAATAAATAAAAATAATAGTATGCAAGAGCAGACCAGCCTCCACAGGCGGCACCCGTTCATGACTATGACATATGAATCAGGCATCGCTTCACTCAACCATATCTTAGGGAATGTAACGACCCGACGCACACACCCCCGCAGAGACAATAAAGAGAGTGAGCTATTCTAAATAAAAACTTAATGAAATGTTTAACGCAACATAAATATTGTTTGTAAACTGTAGGACACTGCTGATAAAGGCTATCATATCAGCGCTAAGATATTATTAAAGTAAAGATTGATCCCATCCCAATAAAGTAAAAAGTGGATTTTCTTATTATAACCATGCTGTTTTGTCATCTAAATATTCTTTGACTGTATAATAACCTTTCTTAAGTAAAGAAGATTTTACATGGTTTTTAAACTTATCTAAAGGTAAATCTTGTACAGTACTAGGTATTTTATTATAGTAGTGTATATCTTGCCCCAAGAAAGAGCCAAGAACCTTTTGCAACCTGAACAGTGGCATTACAAGTTTTTTCTTATTTCTAGTATTGAAATTGTGTACGTCACCGTGTTTGATAAATGAGTTGATATTATTATTAACGCACAAAAACTATACAATTATAAACAAATTGAGATGCAACTGTAAGAACACCAATTTCTTTAAAAATATTTTTAAAGTAGTTCGGGAACTTAGTCTATAGATGGTTCTTATTGCTCTTTTCTGTAAAATAAATATAGATTCAACATCAGCTTCTGTAGCCCACAGTAAGACAACATATGACATGATACTATGAAAATAGCTAAAGTAAACTGTTCTAGCAGTTTCAACGTCTGTTAATTGTCTAATTTTTCTGATAGATTAAGCAGCAGAACTGAATTTACCGGACAATTTCGATATATGAGGATTCCATTGAAGTTTTGAGTCAGGTGTTAGACTAAGAAGACTGTTGAGTCTACCAAATCTAATTTATCACCGTTTATTCTAATATCAGTTGGCTCAGTTTAAACATTAGGTAGTGTGAATTTAATACATTTTGTTTTTTTTTGCATTAAGCTGTAGATTATTAGCAGTAAACCAACTGAGTACTTTTGCGAGAGCATTGTTTACATCATCATAATTATTCTTACACCTAGTAATATTAAAAATGAGTGAAGTATCATCTGCAAATAAACCAATTTCACAGAAGTTCTCCACAAAGAATGGCAAGTCGTTAATATAAATTAAGAATAGGAAAGGTCCAAGAATTGACCCTTGCGGAGCTCCTATTTTTACATGAGATCCAGATGATTTAGTTCCATTTATATCGACAGTTTGTGTCCTAGAACTGAGATACGACTCTATCAATTTAAGTGCAAAATTATCAAAACCATAGTAGTGTATCTTCATCACCAGAGTCCGGGGCTCAACGCAATCGAAAGCCTTGGATAAGTCGCAAAAACTCCAAGAGCTTTTTAATCTTGTGGTAAAACGATGTGGTTATTGTTTTTTGAGTCCGCTGTAACCTTGTGGTAACGCGATGTGGTTATTGTTTTTTGAGTCCCGCTGTAACCATGTGGTAAAGCGATGTGGCTATTGTATTTTTTGAGTCCCACTGTAACCTTGTGGTAAAGCGATGTGGTTATGAGTCCCGCTGTAACCTAGTGGTAAAGCGATGTGTTGAAGAGTGCCCAGCCTGCTGCAGACATGCAGACGTAGTTGTGGTCATGCAAGGCGCAGTTCCGTAATGTGGTAATGCGGACTGTCTATTCCGACGCCCCGTCGGCGTCGTCGTCGAGTGGTAACGGCTGCAAGAGCCAATCACAGTGATGTCTCCCGCATGGGATCGCATGGTTATAAGATCATATTGTGACTAACGTAACTTCTTTTTGTTGTCAGTCAGTTCTTTTCCATTGTATTGTATCATACATAAGTAATTTGCGTAGGTACTTGGGTGCTACGCCTTTGGCCACGTATTATATCACGTGTTAATAGCTATAAGTCCGTATATCGTACCGTATATAGCGCACAACAGGCGCTCTTTGTATCGCGTCAGCGCATTCCTGTGTGCCTCTAGCGCACCAACTTAGAAGTAATTTATGTATTTAAGTACTACGCGTTTAGGCATGTACCAGGTCACGTCTCACATGTGTATGATTGTACGTGTTGTTTGTGAAACTTGTTCACAGTACGAAGCGATTGCCAAAACCAATATGGTATGAAATGCTTTATACGTACTATTGTGTATGTAGGTTATTGCGTTTTAAATGCAATTATGCATACCTTTGATATTTTTTTTTAACTAGAGCAGATGAAATGATGTTAAATATGCTCTCACAATATTTTTTTTTGTTTGCATACTGGAAGACGATAGAGCAAGTTGCTAGTTGCCATTTCTCTCATTTTATTTTTGTGATTTGTAATTATTTGTCAATTATACCTAGTACTGATTGCAGTGATTATATTAATGGGCATAAGGCCGCCCCGCTAGCAACACATATACATATTTATTGTTTTGCATGCTTTTGTAATAATATTGATTTTGTAACGATGTTTTTGTTTTTATTCGCTTAAAAGAATTGCGTAGCGTGGGCATTAGGCCGCCCCGCTAGCTAAGTCCAAGTAGTATGGCGTAATCAATATTTATTGTTTGGCACGATATTAGCGATAGACGTAAAGTCTAATGCGATTATTGTAGTAAATTTTATTGCAAACTATGTTGAATGTTAAAAAAAAGTTCCACAGGCAGGATTCGAACCCGCTCCGTCGGACAATCCGGGTCAGGTGCGCTTTTGTTTTAGGTATCGTGGCTCTGTCCAACCCGCCGGAATTTAAAAAGCGTTCTAATTCCGCTCGTGGATTTTTTTTCAACTCTTTACCAAATCTTACTACGTTGCTAAACGACATAACATAGTTTACGATTATAACGCTTACTTATGCTTTGTATTGTAAAATGTCAATAGTTCATTCTAAAACTTTCATAGGTATTTTATGTCTGCAATAGAAGTAAGTAATTCCAAATGAGTCTGCGCAAGATTCGAAAATATCCGATCGTTGGTCTGGTTTAAATTGATATTTATAAAGTTATTTGTCAATCCTTCATGTCAATCCAAAATAATAAAAATGTAAATAAATTCATTTATTTCATAATATGTTTAAATGCAAACACTCTCTAATCATGATCCAAGATTTTATTATTTTGTTTTCTACATTTTTTACGAATTTTTTAGAATTTATACCGGTCTCAGTGATAAAACGCGACAATCCAAGCCGCAAGTTACTTCTTGATGTACATAAACATTTTCCAGTGAAAATTCCTAATAATAAATCCCAGCGATGCAGGCAATGCGCGAAAAACAAAAAGCGGACAAACACAAGATTTATGTGTAAGAAATGTAATGTATATCTTTGTGCTGTACCATGCAGTGCTGATTATCACAAATAAAAAAACATGTTTTTTGTATACATTTCGTTTATTATTAAGTCACACTATTGTTTGTATGTACTGTACAGTGCATTTTTTTTAATGTCTTTCGGTAAACTTCGTGTTTTAGCAGTCATAGTGTATACATGTAGAGTTCCTACTACTCTTTTTACTTATTATTCATTATTTTAGAACGAGGGAAAATATTGTTGGTTCATACATTCGTAATTGATTTACGATTTATAGTTTGACAGCTCTGTATAGTTCACACGATGTTTTTGTTTTTATTCGCTTAAAAGAATTGCGTAGCGTGGACATTAGGACGCCCCGCTAGCAAAGTCTGTAGTATGGCGTAATCCATATTTATTGTTTGGCATGATATTAGCGATAGACGTAAAGTCTAATGCGATTATTGTAGTAAATTTATTACGTTACTGGTTAAGTTCAACATTTTTGTAAATACGTAACGAAGTAACTTAAGTATTTTTTGAATAACATGTTTAGAGTAAAAGATTCCACAAGAGAAACCAATGTAATCTTATTTCATACGTACAATTGACCAAGAACTGTAATAGTCTATTTTTTAAATTCGTTGTATAATAACCAGTCTGTAAATTCCGAGTAGCGCTTACAGGTTCGCTCAGCGCGAAACGCTGACTTAATAAATACGAGCGCAAGCGTTAGGTTTATCAGTTTGTCAATATAATAAAGTGCGAGTTTTATATAGAATTTTATGTTTTAAGTTAGTGAATATTCGTTTTTTTTTATTGACATAAATATTAGAAAGGGATGTTATGTAGGGAGGGACACACACATTGTAAGTTGCGCTGAATTGCGGAATGGGCACAGACTGAACGCCAGTGTAGTCCAGTAGCCAGTCGTCTCCCGTCACGCATCGCGTTCACTAGCTTTGCATTAGTTAACCTTAAGTTATAATAACTTCGTTATGTGTACAGCTATACAGTGCAATATACATCTACAGTGACTATTGAAGTTTTACTATTTGGACCTTCTGATACTCGATAAGTAGTGCCGGTCGGTAGCAGCTTAGTGACTTGTGCATCCTTGTCAGATAGAGCTACCGCCGCCCACCCTTACATTTTTTTTAAATAATGTATTATTGTTATGTAACTAATGATGATGTATCATAGACTTTCCTTGTATAACGTTCCGAGTTATATAGTTAATAAATCATTGTATTTCTATTCAGTATACCAACAAAGGAAGTTGTTTGGCAAATTTATGCTAGATTATTTTTTATTAAATAAAAATATATAAAAATATCACATAATATGTTAATTTAAGATATGTTTGTTATCATGTCATAAACCATCGAGATATAAGATGACTTCTTCGGGATAAAAAATTTTAACAAATAAAAGAAATAGTTAAATTATAGCGCTTTGGCTTGATTTTTATCTGCTCTTAATTGCTAAAAATATATCAATAATATTCTCGGCCTTTTTTGTTGTTACTATGTTTTAGCTCTAGTGTTACATTAACGTACGCATGCATGTGATTTTGTCTTATTTACACATTTGCCTCACTCCAGTTTTTGTTTTAGGTGTGATTAAATACACATTGATACCGACGCGTAAAGGCAACCATTTGTTAATGCTAAATGGGTATACCTTCGCGAAAGACAACAGGAGTTCCAATTATTACTGCTCTAAGAGGGGGGTCGGCTGCCGCGCCAGGGTGAAGCTGGGTGCAGACGGTAGGATCATGAACAGCTTGTACCACCATACCCACAAACCACCGAACTATATCATCAGCACCTCCGGGCATTATGTTAAGTTAGGCTAGAACTTATTGAGCAGTTAGTTATACTAGCATTAAGGAAGGATAGCATATACTACAATTAACAAGGTGGCAATATGGGCCCTCCTTATCCATCCATAGGGAAGGCTCGTGCCTCAGTGGACATAAAAATGAGATGATGAGGATGAGGAATTAACAAGGTTGTTATAGAATTTTATGCGGTTTTCTTTGGACATTCAAAAACAACAAATGTTAATAAGCGTGATACTCGTATTAATATTAGAATTGCGGGTTAGTCGCAATTTTACCTGTTCTCATTTTTTCCTAAGAAATTAGATTTAAACTGTTCCAGTGACACATTTTTTACCAAGTTTATGATTATACGAATAAATATGTTTTTTATTGAAATAAAAATCTAATTTATTTCCACATTCATACACAAGTAGATACATTTATTGTTTTTTAACAACTCGCCGGCCGTTGTCTATAATTTTTGACAAATTTGCTGTGGTGTTGACAAGAATATGGCCTATTTATTGATCTCGTATTATGTTTAATAATCATATATAAGTAGGAATAGATAATTGATGCAAATTTTGTTGCAAACTATGTTGAATGTTAAAAAAAAGTTCCACAGGCGGGATTTGAAACCGCTCTGTCTGACAATCTGGGTTAAATGCGCTTTCGTTTTCGGTATCGTGGCTCTGTCCAACCCGCCGGAATTTAAAACGCGTTCTAATTCCGCTCGTGGATTTTTTTTCAACTCTTTACCAAATCTTACTACGTTGCTAAACGACATAACATAGTTTACGATTATAACGCTTACTTATGATTTGTATTGTAAAATGTCAATAGTTCATTCTAAATCTTTCATATGTCTGCAATAGAAGTAAGAGTAATTCTAAATGCGTCTGCGCAAGATTCGAAAATATCCGATCGTTGGTTTGGTTTAAATTGATTATAATGTTATTTATAGACCATGTCAATCCAAAATAATAAAAATGTAAATAAATTCATTTATTTCATAATACATATGTTTAAATGCAAACACTGGCTAAACACGATCCAAGATTTTATTATTTTGTTTTGATATCTTTCTATTTTTTATAGAATTTATACCGGTCTCAGTGATAGACCGCGACATTCCAAGCCGCAAGTTGCTTCTTGAAATACATAAACATTTTCCAGTGAAAAATCCTAATAATAAATACCAGCGGTGCAGGCAATGCGCGAAAAACAAAAAGCGGACAAACACAAGATTTATGTGTAAGGAATGTAATGTATATCTTTGTGCTGTACCATGCAGTGCTGATTATCACAAATAAAAAAACATGTTTTTTGTATACATTTCGTTTATTATTAAGTCACACTATTGTTTGTATGTACTGTACAGTGCATTTTTTTAAATGTCTCTCGATAAACTTCGTGTTTTAGCAGTCATAGTGTATACATGTAGAGTTCCTACTACTCTTTTTACTTATTATTCACTATTTTAGAACGAGGGAAAATACTGTTGTGTCATACATACGTAATTGATCGCACCTCCATAAGATGGAATAGTGTACCAGCACACGTTTTCCCTCCTTCCTATGATATGGGGTCCTTCAAAAGAGGCGTGAAATAGTACATTGTTCACCGAGAGGAGAAAGTGACCGATTACCGTCGAGGGTGTCGTTTAAAGCCCGAGCCGTAGGCGAGGGCTTTAAAACACCCGAGATCGGGAATCGCAGTTTCTCTCGAGTGATACATAGTGCTTTATACTACACCTGATACTTTATCAAATTTATGGTAGAAAGTACGTCATTGCATATCGAACAAATATGCGGGGAGAAAACGCATCTGAGCGGGAGAGAAAAGTGTATGAAAATCCATTTCTTACGTGGTTTTTGCGTTTTCTCCCCGCATATTTGTTCGATATGCAATGACGTACTTTCTACCGTAAAATTGATAAAGTATCAAGGTACTTTCCAAGCAGGTGTAGTATAAAAGCACCTTGTGGGCCGGCAGAAAGAGGTTAACTGGTGCTACGTTTGTTTCACGCTGCACCAGGTGGAATGGAGTTATTTGCCTAGCTATCTATAAAATAATAATAATAATAATTACGATTTATAGTTTGACAGCTCTGTATAGTTCACACGAAAAATCAAACAATACAACAATAAAGTACGTTATTCTGAATTCCAATTATTATACACTAGCGGCCGCCCGCAGTTTCACCCGCGTGGTTCCCGTTCCCGTAGGAATATCGGATTAAAAAGTATCCTATGTGTTAATCCAGGTTATAAACTATCTGTATGCCGAATTTCATCTAAATCCATCCAACGGATGGATTCAGCGTGAAGAAGCAACAAATATACACATACACACAAACTTTCGCATTTATGATATTAGTGTGATTAGCATAGATCGGAATAGGCAGACTATATTTACCTAAACTTCGGAGAACAGAGACAAATAAAATAAAATAAAATAAAATAAATAAAATAAAAGGTAGAGACTTCCTTATGACTACATTTTTTTTCCCGGAATTCGGGAAAAATCTTAAATAAGTTGAAAATAAGCGTTATTTAAAGTGGGTAGTCTCTATTTTCGCCTAAACTTGCAATTAACAAATCTTAAGAATTTTCACTAAAACTAATCTAACTCAAATCATGTATTAGAATTATCCTAAAACTGACCGTTGTTGCATCAAATCTTTCAATACATAACATTTGTCAAGATGTTACACCAGTAAAACTAATTTCTAATTGCATAAAAGGGACTTCGATATGTATTTCAAACGTAGGTACTGAAGATTTACGAAAATTCTTCCGGGATCATAAAACTATTGCATTATCATTTTGTGAAATACACAAATTACTTATTTACTCTTTCCCTAGTTAACTACTATGCCGGTGCTCCTGAAACTTTCTGACACGAATTTCGTGTCACAGTTTGAGACTCAGCAATGCAGACACAGGATTGAACAATTTTTTTTAGAGGTATATACAAAATAGAAAAAAAGCATTACAAACATGGATATAACAGCTTTATATAAATCACTTTATTATTTAATAAAAATAAGTTAGAATATAAGTTAAGTTTTACGGTCTTCGAATGCGTAAATCTGTTTGAAATTTTAAACTATTTTTTTTCCGAGCATTAAAGGCCTATTGTTCTTGTTAGCCACATCGCTAACCACTAGAAGTCGATTAAAAAGGTATCAGAGCAGGTACCGGTTTCTATTGTTTAGCGAAAGAGTGAATGAGGATCAACCTGAGTGATGTATTTTATGCACTAGTTATAGTTTAGTTAATTTGTGTTCATTTTGTACATAAGTAGGTATATAAGATTTACTCAAAAAAATGAAAATTATTCACTGAACATTTGCTGGTTTTATTTAACACATCCATGCTTCTTAACTTGATTTTCATACAACAGGAAAAAATTCTACAACTTTTATAGCAATTAGTTGTACTTAGCTTTCATTATTTGAATAATGAATATGAATATTGATAAAGACATTAAAAAAACAAAGGTTGTTTTTATCATCTGTAAGAACATTTGTGTGGAATTTTATTACAATAATTTAAAATCCCAAGGTCAATGACAAACTGTTCCATACAAATGTTTTGTAGACTAAAAAAAATTGTGCATGTTGCATAAAAAAAGTAAAATATACCTACTATACTTATTGACAAAACGTCATGTATTCAATGATTTCATACAACGGTTAGTTTAAGGATCGTAAAAATAATTCGAAAATTTGGTAATTGCAAGTTTAGTTAAAATAGCCTTTACCCATCATAAATAAAGCTTATTTTTAACTTATTTTTAGAATTTTTCCCGAATTCCGGAAAATAAAATATGGTCGTAAGGAAGTCTCCACTTTCTGTCTCTGTTCTCCGAAGTTTAGGTAAATATAGTCAGCCTATTCCGATCTCTGGTGAATAGTATGATTATTAATCCTATAATTAATGGTAATGGACATTAGTATTCGGTTGCATTTTGAAATGCGATGATTACTGAGAGACATTAACAAAATAGAAACACTCTATGTTAACTAATCGTATGGCTAATCTGTTTTTAAATTTTCAGGGAATATTCCATATACTTTTATTCCGACATCGAAAGGCAAGCAACTTTTAATGCTAGGTGGATATACGTATTCTCAAATGAATGCCAGAAATTACTATTGCTCAAGGAAATATGCGGGTTGTAAAGCTAGACTGACTCTTAAACCAGATGGAAATATCAAGAATGTAGGCGACAGTCTAAATCATACACACGATCCTCCAAAATATATGCGGATGCCGTCGGGGCAGTATTTAAAAGTGTAGAATATTCTAAGGTGATTAACTGAGCCTTAAATGTAGTGTACGTACCCTTTTAATTTTTTTACAATGTAAGACGATCCAAAACGCAATAAACTGTAGGTGAAACCTGTGAAAACGTGAAAAAAAACAAGATGTCAACAAGATTATTGACATCTTGTTTTTTTTTCACTTTATAGATAGACCTTAATAATAATACGCGACAATCAACTTGGCCGCAAGTTACTTCGTGATGTGTACATACAACATTCGCATTTATAATATTTGTGTGATACTGCGACATATACATTTTCCAGTGAGAATTCCTAATAATAAGTGCCAGCGATGGTAATACGATATATTATAAGGAATGTATATCTTTGTATTGAGCCATGAATGACGTGCTGATTATCGCAAATAAAAAAAAATTGTTTTCTGTTCGTAACATTTCACTTACTCACTTACTCACTCACTTACTTATAGACAAACATCTCATATGTACCTATATGAAGATGTGTATCTCTGTATATGTTTTATGATACAATATGTCCTATAAGTTATATTTGGTGATAGTGATAGCTCCGGGTACATTACATAATGTATGTGCTAGGTTGCAGCACGATTTGGTTGGATCTGTGTCTCCTTGCTGATTGCTTTACGTCTCCCGCCCACGACTGACTCTTTGTAGGGCCGATAATCGGACCGATTTTTTCGCCGAGGTTTTAGTACCGATTTTGTGACCATACCGCGCTCGGAGCAACGCTTTGCATACGCGCGGATCTCGGAACAGCTTGGGACAGTCCGAGCGCAGCAGCTGTTGCTAGAGTCCGGTGCGACTCAGATATTTTAAATAATGTTGTTTTAATCAAATAAATAAAATATAAATAAAAATACGTTTGTTTTTCCCATCACAAAATAGGTCCATTATGACTTAGGCTAATATCTAATAATTAAGGTAGCATAGCATTAGATTAGATTATTAGTCGTCATTTTACCTGTAACGCGTGCTAGCAATCCGGGCCTAGTTGACGAGTTTTTCTACGACTACTTATTTAAATGTCAAAAGATTACAATTAGGGATGCAAAGATACCGATGCCGATAATCATAAACCGCAGGTAATCGTAATTTTTGACGATCATTCGTATCGTAAAAAGTGTTACGATTTATAACGATTCTTAAAACTAGTTTGTAGTAATTTTTTTTTCGTGAAAAAGAAAGCAAAATAGCTTTGATGTTTGCGCTGGCAACACTAATGACAGCCATCTTTCATATTTTTGATGTTTGCCACTGACATTGTGATATTTGTTTTGTTTCACGCGCGAGTAACTATTGTGTTGTGGTGTTTATTGTTTTAGTAGAAAACCATGCCAAAAAAGGCACGAACACAGTGAGATATGGAAGCATTTTTCTAAAGCTGTATTACCTAAAGTCAACTGTCAACATGACTTTAGCAGTACAATGGAGTAAAATAAACAGTATTGTTGAGATTTTACAGTACTTTGAGAAGCAACAAAAACACTAAGCAAAGCAGATGTTACTCTTTCGTTTTTTTTTGTAATAAATTATGACATTTGTGTGGTAAATTGTCTCTAAAATTTTTAATAAATGTTGATTTTACTCAATTGTCCCGTTTTATTATATGTAAATAAAATAATCGTAATGCATTCGTTATCGTATTCGCTATTCGTCATTCGTATCGGTATCGTAATAGACATATCGTTGCATCCCTAATTACAATTAATAAACGCAACCTTATTGTTTATAAAAAAGTTTTAATCCCGAATGAACTTACTTCAGACCTTAGAGCATTAGTTGGTTAAATGCTCTAAGCTTCAGACATCACTGAGCATTAGCTCATACCCGTATTATGCTTATGAGCCAGGGCCCATTTGCGTTACACACTTCGCTTTCTTTATTTTACTCTTTTTGTTTTATTTTTAATCTTATCTTTGGTCCTGTGTTTTGTCTAAGTTATTTCTATTGTTTATCATGTATTACCTATGTTTGCTAATAAAAGTTTATCTTTCTTTACATTGACTGTATTTCTATAATACCAGGTAGTATGTAAAAGTAAAACTTATTAAATCATTATTTAAAATCTTTACTGTTTTTTTTATTTCCTCGTATACTTAAAGAAATATCTGTAGATTTTTTATATGCTTAAAGTACCCTGTACTTTACTACATACAAACACATTTCTATACTAATCTTATAAAGCTGAAGAGTTTGTTTGTTTGTTCGGTTGAACGCGCTAATCTCAGGAACTGAAAAACTATTTTTGTGTTGAATAGTCCATTTATTGAGGAAGGCTATAGGCTATATTACATCATGCTATGACTAATAGGAGTGGAGCAGCAATCATTTATATGGCAAAACAACGTTTGCCGGGTTAGCTAGTTTTAAATAAATTATAATTTACATTGCAATACATTACATCTGACTCCGATGTTTAAAATCATGTGCACGCGTCTGCACAACTACACCACCACAAACTGTCAAATTTTCTCGATAGACTATGAACTCTATGTCTGTGACATTATGCTTGAGCATTTATTGAAGAAATTTGACAGTTTGGGATAGTCTGCTGTGCAGGCGCCTGTACTTAGCACCCCTAGATCAACATTTCTAAGCCCTTTGAACTTTAAACTGAAAATATTTTGATTTTCAGAAAAAATTCCGTATTCTTTTATACCGACACTGAGAGGCAAACAACTATTAAAGCTCGGTGGATATACGTATTCTCAAATCAATAATTCCAGAAATTACAATTGCTCGAAGAGATATGCAGGTTGTAAAGCTAGAGTGACTCTTAATCTAGATGGGAATATCAAGAATGCAGACGACTTTCAAAATCATACGCATGACCCTCCAAACTTTGTGTGAATGTAGACAGGATAGTATTTAAAAATTTAGAATAGTATTCTATGATCATAAACTTAGTCATAAATGTATGTATTATAACGTGCTACATTTAAATTCTTTTGTAAGTATAATTATTTTTTTATTACTTTACATATTCATAAAGGCCTTTTTTCTGTCTTGCGGATAGCAGCAGAATAGAGATACTGAAACTTTTTTTGAATAACAATTTATAACTTAAATTATATTATAGATAAGTACATAATATGATAAAAGCTTAATGACATGATTGTAATCACTCTCATTCATATGTATTTATACATTGAATCCACAATACACTGCACACGAGAAATAGGTACCAACGTAAAAGGTCAAAAATCTTAGTTACTAAGCTTTTTCTGTAATAATTTAAACTATTTTTAAAAATTAATTACTTTTAACTAATTAATTACTTACCGCTTCGATTACTTACATAATCTAATTCTACATAATTTGTCTAGTATAAGTTTACTAATATGTTACGGAAGAGCGGGGCCTCAGGTATTCTAGAATGCCTACTAAGTAGGTCCCATGTACTGTTTATAAATGTAATGTTTATTAATATAGACAAAAATAAATATTTTTAATTTTTGATTTTGATTTTTTGACTGTTGATCACTGCCGATGCCGTACGTGTATATTGACGTAATAAGTAGGTTTATTTTTTTAATAATTGTTTTCATTTTATACGTATAACAAGTAAGAAAATATATTTAAAGTACCTTTTTGTCATGGAATTAATTAATTTAGATATTGTTATTTGTAGACATTACAATAGAACTATGTTTTTAGTAAACAGGCTTTTTAGCAAAAAAAAAACCAGTTGCTCAAAATGACAGGCAATTATGACATTCTAATGCCTAGTTTACACTACTTGTCCCATAAGTTTTTGATAATTATTTTGTAGTGAGAATAAAAAGCTGATCTACTATAAAAGATGTTGAATACGACCCCAAAACGCATTAAAATGTATTTTGTTTTTTTTCTTCTTGACATATTACTAATTTTTTCAGCATGTATACCAGCGATGACAATAATTAAAAGCGATCATTCAAGCCTCAATTCACTTCGTAATGTACATAAACATTTTCCAGTGAGAATTCCTAATGGTAAAAACCAGCGCTGTAAGCAATGCGCGCAAAAGAAAAAGAGAAAAGACACAAGATTTATGTGTAGGGAATGTAATGTGTTTCTTTGTATTGAACCATGTAGTGCCGATTATCACAAAACCAGCTTTTGTGATCTTTGATATGTACTGGTTAAATTTGTTCCACTCTATGTTTGTTAGTTAATATTTTATTTAGTTGTAAAACTAGCCTATTGTAAATTTCGATTAGTACTGGTTAAGTTTATTTCACTCATAACTTGTTTATTAATATTTTAGTTACTAAAACTAAAACTATAAAGTAGAATTTATCAAAAAAAGCGAATATTGTATTCTGTTTTGAGAAACGAATATCTTAAACCGTTAAAGAATACATGTCGTGGCAGCTTATAGTTTTTGTTGGTATGTTTTAGCTAGCTGTTCTTAAATAAATAAATAAATATGTTTATATTCCGTGATAGAGACAGGGGATGCAAAGCTAAAGTCAGATTTAACCCTGATGGAGATTTGTGTGCAGATTATACACACTCTCAAATTAGTCCTTCACGATACACAGATAGTCAAAGGTTAAGCTTCAGCCACAAAATAAAGGAGGCTACAGAGTAAGCTTCATATAAATGTGCTCGAGCAATTACACATAGACAATCTCACACGAAGACGACGAGCAGGCGGGTCACCTGATGGAAAGTAAACACCGCCGCCCATGGAAAGCAAAACCAAAGTAATCGCAGATGCGTTGCCGGCCTTGAGGAAGGAGTTGGATCTTGAGGAGGGAGTACGAATTGGGGGGGGGGAGGGGTGAGACATTGACCTCAGGTACTTTCACTCACCGGACGAAACACAACTGCAACGAGTGTTATTGTTTCACGCCGATATTCTGCGAGAGGGTGGTACGTATTACGCCGGGCGAACCGGCCTATTTCGTGCTGCAACGCAGCGTGGCTCTACCACTTGACAGTGTCACTCATTTAGCACCACCCAGGGGTCACGTCTGGGTCTCAAGGGTAAACCTACGGGCGCGAGTAACTTTAACCTTCAAACTACAAAAGGTCTATGTGTGCGTTGTTCGAGCGCGGTATGTATTGAGTATTGAGCTTGCCTTCTGGGTCTCCTTATTTTGTGCCTCAGCCTCGAGCACAAGCGACTTCATTCGCAACGCATCTGCGATTCCTCTGGTCTTGCAGGTTTTCATGGGCGGCGGTGATTGCTTCCCATCAGGTGACTCGCCTGCTCGTTTGTCTCCTTCTAATATAAAAAAATAAATTATACATCGACAGTCATAGTCAACGGTGACAGAAAAAACGCAATTAACTAGAAATCCAATGGTTGTGCGTGGCCGAATGGTAAGAGCGTCCTGTCTTGCCTTATTACATGCTCATATTTGACTTGTCGACTATAAGTGAGTCTTGTGACGTTGTGACTCGTGCGTGATTTGGTTATTAATAATATTCGAAAGTGATTTGTATCGTTCCTTATATTAAAAGCTGCGCGGGCTTGCATTCAACCCACGCTGTTTTTGACCTGCTTTTTGAGTGCGTAGGATTATTAAGACACAAAATAATGAGGACTCAGAAGGTAAGCTTGATACCTACACGGAATCTCGCAACAGCTGCGCTCGGGCTGTTCGGAGCTGTTCCGAGGTCCGTGTCCGTGCGCGGATCGGTCTATGTGTGAGTTGCTTGAGCGTGTTTCTACGAAACTTAATTTCTGCAGCCTCCTTAATTTGTGAATAAGATTTGTTTAGACATAAGCTTGAATCATGTAGACCTCTTTTTAAGAAATTAAAACTATTTACTTTGACTCACTCTATATTCTGGAAATGGGACTCTTTGTAAGAAAACAACTAGAAAGATTTCAAAGAGCTAATGTTAATTTAAAATGTTCGTCTAGAGAGACCCGACTAGACTTCTAGTGCCCAAGTGTGCCAACCAACTTTTCTATTCATGAGGGTGCGCACATTCTCGACTACTTATGTATCCGAGTCACTTGGTATTGCCGTCTTGTTCAACTGCGAATCTTTCATTTTTATTTTTTTATTTTATTTATAAGGACACATTACAGGCAACAGTTATAAAAAGTATCACAATTTTTATGAAAAGCTTACACATTAAACTATCATCTAAAAGCATGCATCCCTGACATGAGTATAATTTAATGGTTTTACATATTGAGATATTAGGTATATTGGTGCCATAAGGCCGTTAATATTATATTATTATTTTATATTATTTTATTTTAGGTATTTTGTTTAATCAAATAATAACCCTGAGGCTCTTCTTGAAGACATTTGAACTAGAGGTAAAAATATTTATGTCATGATTGCTTTGAGTCAACTCGATGTATTGGCGACACATACGAACATCGTCATAGAAATTGCTATGTTATGTTATGTATGTTATGTTAAGCTACCAAATGTTATGAAAAATTTGCCTGTAAAATAATTTAAATGTGCGTTGTATAAATTACTAAGAGAGAAATGTTTTTATAGACCAAACTTTACTGTTGCAAAATTTAATTCTATTTTTAATTTTATTATGACATAATTTGGAATTTAATTTAATTACATATATTGTTAATTATGGAAATGTTTAATTGATTATTGTTAATTTTTATTGATTGTTACCAATTGTTTGTTTAAATGTGAGATGCCAAAATAATGTTACAACTTTTACCCACCACATTTACAGCAATAAAAAACTATTATATTCTATTCTATTATATTATAGATCCGCAAACTTCAGTTGAATAAACATTTTTAAATGTTTTTTACTATCTTTATAAACCTCTGTAATTTATAAGCAAAAAATTAGGCTATTAGTTTAACAAAATAAGAACTTTGAAGTTTCCATGGGATATCTAAAATTATCAACACGTACGTTTCAATGAATATATCGTATAAACAAAAAGAAATTTATGTGTGGCAAAACAGTGTCTCACAGTTCTTTGTGCTCTTTTGTGATATTTATTATCACAAAAGAGCACAATAATATATGTATATACTTTAAATATTATTTTTTTGTTATGGCGGCTAAACTTTATTTTCACTTTCAGGAAAATTTCCATATACTTTTATTCCGACACCAAAAGGCAAGCAACTTTTAATGCTCGGTGGATATACGTATTTTCAAATCAATAATTCTAGGAGTTACTATTGCTCAAAAAAAAAAAAAGGTTGTAAAGCTAAAGTGACTCTTGGTCCAGATGGAAATATCAAGAATGGTGACTATTCTCATGCGCATAGTCCACCAAAATATATGATGATGCCGTCAGGGCAGTATATAAAACTTTAATTTTTTTCTAGCATCTTATCTATTTTATTTTGATATTTAGAAAGTGTTGGAAAAAAATAACTGTAGGAGCGAGGGGCTTGTTGTAACAATTTTTGATAAAATTAATATATCTTGAGATGTATTGTTTAAATTACTGCCAACTAAACATTGATTGATGCTCCAACTATTCTTCTATTAAGTCAAATTGAAAAAATATCAAATCTACAGGTAATTCTTTCACTATTAAATTTTTTATTAAAAAAGGGAGGTGTTACAACTTACCCCGTGCTTGGGGTTTGTTGTAACATCCATTGGGGCAAATAGTAACAATAATAAAAACGAGAATTAACACCATTAATAATTTATTTTTTTCACAAATTGAACCACTTTTGTTTTCAACAGAAGAAAATTGTATTTTTAACTGTATTATATAATCTTAACAATTCTTAACATACCTTTTATATACATAATCAACAAATTCGGGAATACTCATAGACAGGTGAGAATTTCTGCGCATTAAATTTTGGAACCAGTCAGGACAAGCACTCTTATTTTGATGCCAAGAAAGGCATTTTATATTTTTAGCACCAAGTTGCACAGCACATTGGTAAGCTAGGTTCCTTACTTCCATAGGAAGTAATTCAAAATATATTTCGGCACACTTAAGGCTCTCCTAGCTTTGTGTTGCCCGCTCCGACTTTCTCTTATTTATACTCTATCATTCTAAAACAAAACAAATTAGGTAAATTACATTATAAATAATAACCGTAACATACAGCAATATGGGGGCAAGTTGTAACATGTTACAACAAACCCCAATATTTTGTTACAATTAACCCCAAGGTATAGTTCTTAATATTTATCTGTCTGTGACACAACATCATAAATAGATAAATTTTAACACCAAATAAAATACAGAAAGCTCCAATTAGTCGATAATTGTAAATGTAACCAAAAATTTACGAAAGCAAAAATATACGTTACCTGGCAACAGTAAAGCACTTGTGCACATCCACTAACTGCGCCGCCTGGCGGGACACTTGCTGTGATGTCGTGGCGCGGCGCGGTATAACGGTAAGATTCAGTCGTAGAAATACGTTAAAAAAGTTTAAATTCCTAGTGAAAAAGCCCTGTTACTACTTACCCCTGCTACAACAAGCCCCTTGCTCCCTATTGGAACCCGCACTTGAAGGTAAGGATTCCTTACCTTCAAGTGCGGGTTCCAATTACCAGGAGGTAAAGAACGACAAAACATTATCTAAATTATTTTAACTTATTTAGCGCTAAGATACTCAATATTTGTCGCATTCTCAATACATATTGTATTATTATCTGCATCGTACACATTTTTAAAACGTAAAATTGTATTTTAAAAAGCTTATTTCGATTATTTTCAAAGCAGCTCTTTTTACAATATAGGTTGTCCCAAAAATGGTACGTCAGACTGTCACAGGACATATCTTAGTTCTAGAAATATCCTATATCCATAATAATAAATGTCTTAACATTTATTATTATGATATAGGATAGATAGATAGATATATGTAGGAGAGGCAGGGGTTTTAAGATTTACTAATTTGGAATAGCTTGGAGTTTTTGATACACTGTTTAAATCTGGCTGATCGATTAACACTCCTACTATAAGATTAGTAATCCTAGTGACTTCTCTTTCAATCGAACTTTAGAACAAATCACTTCATATTTCATACATAATAAGAAGCACCGCACATTTCGGAGTAACTTATACTTGTGGTCTTGCCTCTTTCTTAACTAACACTTACTATTGATATTTTGTTTGTTGTACATACATATTTAGTTTCTAAGTTACTTGACAAATTAGTTATATAGTCTGACTAAACGACGCGCGACGGCGAAATAATATGTTCATATTTTAGAAATAAAGATTAACTCACTCTACATGTTTTATTATTTCGGTTTGTATAGCGGAAAGCGGATACAGCAACCGCAGATGTTTGCTTAAAACCTGTCCTTTCCTGATCAATCTTTGGCCTCATGGTGTCATTTATAACATCATGTAAACGATGTTATAAATGACACAAATTATTTGACTAAACATTTTTTTTATTTTTTATATATTTAAGATGGCCGAGTTAAAGCAAGTTGGATAAAAAAATACTGCCGGAGAATAAATAATTTTGAATGTCAGTGTTCGGTCTGTTACGCAGTCTTGAAAATGGCTCGAGGATGTTATGGCAATATGAGACGGCACTTTAAAAACAAACATCCTTTTGTGTACCTACGAGAAACTTCATCCAAAAAGTCCAAAAACGGAAGTGATAGTGACACAGAATACGCCGTAGAATACATTATTGAAGAGGATACTTCAAATGAACTCCTTGTCGAAAAGAACTTTGCGAATGAAGATTATAATTCTGATGAAATTAGATCTGATGACCAGCAAGTAACAGATACAGAGGGCGAAGGCGAGGTACAAAACAAAAAAAATAAGAAAGTGGAGCAGTTTGTAGAGCGTAAATGTAAGTACATTTATAAACACTATAGTTGGAAACGCTTTTATTCCCTCTCGAAACCCTCTGACGGCAGCAAACTTTCTTTAATTCTTCTTCATCTTTCTGTAATTCTCGTTCTTTCTATGCCATTCATATGTTAAAATTTCTGAATCCATATGCCTACTCTTGACTTTGTAAAGACTTTTTAGACCATCTCTCCTCAACTTCTATGCCTCTCGATCTTGGTTATGATCATTGGCTAGTCACGTCTCATTCGCCCAGCGACTGCGTGACATATCATATGTAGGAAAGGATAAACATAGTGGTATTATTGTTTTATTAGAGTGTGGTGCGGCAGCATATTATTACTAGCAATGTCAATTTCAATCATATTTAAAAAACCTTTACTCGTTGGAAACGGTACTATAAAATGCAACAATTTTGTTTGTATATTAGTTAAAATGATGAGTTAGTTAGAATCCATATAAAAACATTGAATTTCTACTATTTCAGCTTCTCAGCCCAGAAAGAGTTGGATAAAAGATTACTGTCAGAGAATCAATAATCAAGAATGTAAATGCTCAGTATGTTATGCGGTCTTAAGAATGGCTCCAGGGTTTTATGCCAATATGAAACGACACTTTAAACGCAAACATCCTTTTGTATACATAAAAGAAACTTCATCCAAAAAGTCCAAAAACTTAAGTGCTAGTGACACAGAATACGCCGTAGAATACATTATTGAAGAGGATACTTCAAATGTACTCCAAGTCAAAACGAACAGTGCGAATGAAGATCATAACTCTGATAAAATTAGATCTGTTGACGAGCAAGTAACAGATACAGAGGGCGAAGGCGAGGTGCAAAACAAAAAAATTAAGAAAGTGGAGCAGGTTGTAGAAGTAAAATGTAAGTACATTTATAAACACTATAGTTGGAAACACTTTTATTCCCACTCGAAACCCTCTGACGGCAGCAAACTTTCTTTAATTCTTCTTCATCTTTCTGTAATTCTCGTTTTTTCTACGTCATTCATTAGTTGAAATTTCTGTATCCACATGTCTACGCCTGACTTGTAAGGACTTTTTCGACCGTCTCTCCTCAACTTCTTTGCCCCTCGATCTTGGTTATGATCATTGGCTTGTCAGGTCTCATTCGCTCAGCGACTGCGAGACATATCATATGTGGAAAAGGAAAACCATAGTGGTATTATTATTGTTTTTTTTATATTGGTTATAGGATATGATTGAAAGTAACATTGCATAATACGCTGCCGCACTACACTCTAATAATCAGGTGAGGTGTGGTTAAATGCCTGATTTAACCACACCTCACCTGATTATTAGAGTGTAGTGCGGCAGCGTATTATGCAATGTTACTTTCAATCATATTTAAAAAGCCTTTACTCGTTTTAAACCAATCCATCATTTTAACTAATGTACAAAGAAAATTGTTGCATTTTAAAGTACCGTTTACTTTAAAATGCAACAATTTTCTTTGTACATTAGTTAAAATGATGGATTGGTTTAAAATCCATATAAAAACATTGAATTTCTACTATTTTAGCTTCTCAGCCCAGAAAGGGTTGGATAAAAGATTACTGTCAGAAAATCAATAAACAAGAATGTAAATGCTCACTATGTGATGCGGTCTTAAGAATGGCTCCTGGGTCTTTTGGCAATATGATACGACACTTTAAACGCAAACATCCTTTTGCTTACGACCAATTAACTTCATCCAAAGAGTACGCCATGAAATATATTATAGAAGAGAACACTTCACACGAACTACATGATAAAACAAACAGTGAGAACGAAGATGAAAAATGTAATGATGGTGAATCTGGCGACGAGCACGTTGAACCTACAAAGAGTCAAGAAAAAGATAAATCAGCTAACTTATAGATAGTAAATGTAAGTAGATTTAATAAGAAGCACACTTATGTTATTTTTTTATAGAAGTTTAGGCAAATGATGATGCTCTGTCTGTGTTAGGCAGAAGCAAAGTTCAGATGCGAAGACAGTGGAGCAGGATTGTGCCTACCCGTTCTCACTTTGTCTACCCTCAAAATTTATGACATTGTACTATTTTACCTCTTAGATTAAATAAATAAATATTACTAATATCATCGACTGATAGCGAAGACTTCATATTAATGATGGAGGCCTTTGCCCAGCCGTGGGACCATCTATAGGTTATTTGCTTTCATCATCATCATCAGCCTATACTGGTCCACTGCTGGACATAGGCCTCTTCTCTCCTCTCTTATTTGCTTTACCTGACTAATATATTTATTGTAATCCAAATTTTCAATCCAAGTCAGGTTTTCAGTTTAGAAAAGTCAATGCTCAGTCTGTTCTACGGTATTTAAAATGAAATGGAATGTCCAGGATTTTATCCCAATATGAGACGACACTTGAAACGTAAACATCCTTCTGTTTATAAAAAAGAAGTTTTACCGAAAGATGTAATACTACCTAGTGATTTTAACACAGATAGTCCCACAAAGACCTAATAAATAGCTTAGAGTTTGAAACATACCAGATTTGTAACAATACTTTCCTTTACCAATAGCACTTCGACCCATCGGGATCCTTCGTGAAAAATTTAATTTAAAATGCTATAATACAAGGTGGCCGGAAGATTGACGTCCAAAAGAAAAAATTAGGTCTCTCGTGTCGTGGGGTATCCGAATCACCCCCATGTATGTTCCGCGATTTTTCACGGTTTTCGAGTTATGAATGTTTTTCTAAATTTTTGAGAATTTTCGAGCGATCAACTTAAAAAATTTCTAGAAAAAAAAGTAGAAGACTTTATTGTATTTTTTTTTTGCAACGAAATCTTCATAAGTTGTACTTTTATGCATAAAACAATTAGCTTCGTAACTTTGATGAAAATTTGGAAATGCAGGTCTCAAGAATAAAAAATACGATTATTGAATTATGACTAGAACATTAAGATTAAAATTAAAAATCTAAACAGATGACTGCATGGTTTTTTAGTGATCCTAAAACATGCGACATACTCTCAGCTTTCATAATCATTAAAAAAAAGTAGTACTTAATGAGCTAGTTTTCCTAGAATCGGCCTTCAAAGACAGCCACGTGGTATTTTTTTTAAATAATCCATGTGATTAAAACAAAAAGTCTTGCTATTTTTTGGTTCCTAATGTTAAATTGGTTTGTTAACTAACCAAAAAATGCCTAAAAAATTGACATTTTGTTTAATTTTAGTTTTAAATTTTATCAATTCTGCGCGTTGCATTCTTGCGAATCATGGGTTGTAAAAGTGAACGCGATTATTTTACCTGCAATAACAATAGGTCGACCGCGAGGATAGAGACGGAATAATTGCCATCTCTCTCACTCTCAGTAGCGCGGGCGACAACCCAAGCCAACGCCAAAATGTTATCTCAGTCGTACTCACTTTGTGTTTACTGCTACTCGTGTCGCCATCGCTCACCCCAAATTTGCTTGCCCTACTTTTTTGACTACTTTGCTCGTTTACTGGACTGTTTTGCCTTCTGATTTGGACTTTGTTTACTTGGAAGTGAAAGAGATGAGTTACACATTAAGTAAATATGCAGAAATGCATTATTTTTATGGAGTTGCACAAGGCAACGGCCGTGAAGCAGCGCAATTGTATCGCGAACAACTTCAACGACGTGGTGGGCCGCAACCTGCACATTATCCCGACCATCGTGTTTTTATTAACACGCACAACACGTTGATGGCAGGCCACATTCCTGGTCAACGCGGTGGTCGTGAAGGAATCCCTCGAGTCGATCCAGATCGCAGAGAAAGAGTGCTCGAAGAAGTTTAGCGAAATCCGTCCACGAGTACGAGAAGAATGGCTCGTGCTCTGGGCATCCCAAGAACGTCTATTCAAGTCATACTTCACGATGAAGGATATCATCACCCTTTCCATATCCGACGAGTTCAAGCTTTGCTACCTGCAGACTACCCATTGCGCGTTGAATTTTGCCAAACCATGTTACGAAAACAGCAAGAAGATCCTGGATATTTCGATAAAGTTTTGTGGACCGATGAGTCACGATTTAAGCGATTTGGAATATTCAATATTCATAATTACCATTCGTGGGCAATCGAGAATCCACACGAAACGAGAGATTCATCTTTTCAACACCGGTTTAGTGTTAACATGTGGTCGGGTATCCTCAACGGCGAACTTATTGGCCCGTTTGAATTGCCATCCAGACTTAATGGAGAAATTTACAAAAACTTTTTAGAAAATGAACTACCATTGCTGCTAGATGTGAATCTTCAGCTTCGACGCACCATGGTTTTTCAAAATGATGGCGCCCCGTGTCACTACGCAACGCAAGTCCGAAACCACTTAAATGAAACTTACCCCAACAGATGGATCGGACGCAGCGGACCAATCAGATGATCTTAACCCAATCGACTTCTTTGTGTGGGGCTATTACAAGGAAATCGCTTACGCCCGAGAATGTTCGAGTGAACAAGAACTTAGAGAAAAGATTACAGAAGCCGAACGTGTTGTGAGAGAGAATAGGGAAGCTTTTAGACGATTAAAAGGCAATTTTTTACGAAGGTGTAGAATGTGCATTGCTGCTGGAGGTGGCCACTTTGAAAACCTTTTGTGAATTTAAAAAATTAATTTTCTTTCTGATTACCATCTCTGATTTATCGAAAACCACCTCTTACTTAAAACGTTTGTTAACTAATCTCTTAAGAATTTTTAGTTATCAGCAAATTGACAACCTTAAAATTAAAAACTCAAAATGTTATCTAATCTTAGCTTTTTTGCGGCAATTTTTGGTTAGTCAACAAACCAATTTAACATTAGGAACCATAAAATAGCAAGACTTTTTGTTTTAATCACATGGATTATTTAAAAAAAATACCACGTGGCTGTCTTTGAAGGCCGATTCTAGGAAAACTAGCTCATTAAGTACTACTTTTTTTTAATGATTATGAAAGCTGGGAGTATGTCGCATGTTTTAGGATCACTAAAAAACCATGCAGTCATCTGTTTAGATTTTTAATTTTAATCTTAATGTTCTAGTCATAATTCAATAATCGTATTTTTTATTCTTGAGACCTGCATTTCCAAATTGTCATCAAAGTTACGAAGCTAATTGTTTTATGCATAAAAGTACAACTTATGAAGATTTCGTTGCAAAAAAAAAATACAAAAAAGTCTTCTACTTTTTTTTCTAGAAATTTTTTAAGTTGATCGCTCGAAAATTCTCAAAAATTTAGAAAAACATTCATAACTCGAAAACCGTGAAAAATCGCGGAACATACATGGGGGTGATTCGGATACCCCACGACACGAGAGACCTAATTTTTTCTTTTGGACGTCAATCTTCCGGCCACCTTGTATAACTCTATCACTGCTATGATTGCTCTGTTCTAAGATTCCAATAAAATTCCTAATTTGCAAACTTTTCATGAAGAGCTATTTAATTGTAAACAATAAGGTTTGAAAAAGTTTGAGAGAAGTTGTATAGTATCTGTAATAAGAAATAACGGTTCTTAACTGCCATTTTGTCGTAAGAGAACTGCTTACTTGTTACAGTTAGCCCGCGACCGCGTCGGGTTTAAAGCAATAACTTTAAACCCGACGCGACAATAAATTTGACTTGAAAAGTACAATTGTGAGTAAATTAAAATTATTGTGGAGACTGGTGCCCGCACTAAAGTACAAGACCCGTTTTACAGGTCGCCAGGCCTCCACTTCCCGGATTAGAGTGATGTACAATTAAATATTTGTAAGCCAAGAAAAAAGTGTCACTATAACCATATTTAGAGAGTAACCATCGATCAGTCTAATAAATATAAAATACATAATTATATTTTCTTTTAATATTAGAAGTTTTGTATTCACATGCTATACTTACTGAGTGGTAATGTTTTATCTTATAGTAGTTTTTTGTCTAATAAATTTTTAAGTGTTAGGAGATAATAGTTAACAATGCCTCAGTGTCATCATAGTTTATTTGTAGCCATTTCTTTATTTCTGATTGAGATTCTTTGCGCGTGATTAGGTATACTGATAATATTACATTTATTTTATTGTATAAATGATCACCTAGGAAAAAATAGAATTTGTGTGCAAAACTCGTGTTAAAACGGACAGTGGGGCTTACGCTATGATTTCTCTTGAGATTCGTAGACAATTCAGGATTATAATCCAATTCCACATGCTTACGAATAGTAGTGTTTAAGATGAATAGCTGTCGGACAGTAAGCACTTCACCTTTCTGATACAGTTCCTTTGTTGGAAATAGGAATGGTAATCGAAGACCTACTTTTAAGACTGCTCTTTGTGCTCTTTCCAGGTAGGCTACTCTTGACGCAAACTCAATCTCAATACAATTCCAATGCGATTAATATGTATCGATATTGGGATAAGTTTCGCAATTTCGGAACTGCCCATCTCGATAATAATTTGTTCACTCAATTTCCACGCAATTTAATTCCAATGTAGCGCTATTATCGCTTTTAAGAGTGCCATTAGAATTTTTTAGATTTGGGATTGGAAATTGATTATTGCAATTGTGTTTCAAGAGTAACCCACCTGGTCAAGCATTGAGGTTTTAGAGCTACCACCCCAAGTGGTGATATAATAGGTAAGCAGAGATTGGATTGGTGCAAGATAAACGGTTTAAAAACGTTTAAAAGTTATGTCTATAATAGCTGACTCTATGTTAACTAAACGTATGGCTAATCTGTTTTTAAATTTTCAGGGAATATTCCATATACTTTTATTCCGACATCGAAAGGCAAGCAACTTTTAATGCTAGATGGATATACGTATTCTCAAATCAATGCCAGAAATTATTATTGCTCAAGGAAATATGCGGGTTGTAAAGCTAGAGTGACTCTTAAACCAGATGGAAATATCAAGAATGTAGGCGACAGTCTAAATCATACACATGATCCTCCAAAATATATGCGAATGCCGTCGGGGCACTATGTAAAAATGTAGAATATTCTAGGATAATTAACTAAGCATTAAATGTAGTGTATGTATGTACCCTCTTCATTTTTTCTCAATGTAAGACGATCCAAAACGCAATAAACTGGGTATCTTGTTGACACCTTGTTTTTTTTTCCACTTTTTATAGGCCTTAATAGTAATACGTGACAATCTACTTAGCCGCAAGTTACTTCGTTATGCAGTAGTATACATCTTTTCGTCCGATATACCGCAGTGTCTCAAGACGAAAGTCTTTGACCAGTGTGTGTTGCCAGTGATGACATACGGGACTGAGACGTGATCGCTCACTATGGGCCTTATCAAAAGACTCAAGGTCACTCAAAGAGCAATGGAGAGGGCTATGCTCGCGGTTTCTCTGCGAGATCAGAAATGAAGAGATCCGCAGAAGAACAAAGGTAACCGACATAGCCCGAAGAGTTGCTAAGCTCAAGTGGCAGTGGGCAGGACAGGAGTGGCGACCGCGTACCGGAAAGCGCAGTGTGGGCAGGCCTCCAACAAGGTGGACCGACGATCTGGTGAAGGTCGCGGGAAGCCGCTGGATGCGAGCAGCACAAAACCGGTCGTTGTGGAGATCCTTGGGGGAGGCCTTTGTCCAGCAGTGGACGTCTTTTGGCTGAGATGATGATGATGATGATAATGATACATTTTGCAGTGAGAATTCCTAATAATAAGTGCCATCGATGGCGATACGAAAAGCGGGTAAACACAGGGCTTATTAGGAATGTATATCTTTGTATTAAGGCATGACGTGCTTATTATCGCAAATAAATAAAAAATGTTATGTTTTCTGTACGTAACATTTCACTTGTTCATGTATTACAAAAAAAACATAACAATTACCTAAATATTTTGTTATTTGTGATAAATAAAAATTTATAGACAAACATCTCATTTGTATATGAAGATGTGTATATCTCTGTACCTGTTTTATGATACAATATGTCCTATAATTTATATTTCGTGATATTGATAGCTCCGGGTACATAACATAATGTATGTGCTACGTTGCTTGCAGCACGATTTGGTTGGACCTGTGTGTCTAAGACTGATTGCTTTACGTCTCCCGCCCACGACCGACTCTTTGTAGGGCCGATAATCGGACCGATTTTTTCGCTAAGGTTTTAGTACCGATTTTGTGACCATACCTTGCTCGAGCAATGCCTTGCATGGACGCGGAGCACGGAACAGCTCGGGACAGTCCGAGCAAAGCTGTTGCGAGATTACATAGTCCGGTGCGACTCCGATATTTTAAATAATGTTGTTTTAATCAAATAAATAAAATAAATAAAAATACGTTTATTTTTCCCATCACAAAATAGGTCCATTATGACTTAGGCTATTATCTTATAATTAAGGTAGCATAGCATTAAGATACAGGTCGCCTTTTAATTTGGGAAGTATTGGAAAAAGCTACCTGTACGATTTGAAACGCGTGCTAGCAATCCGGGCCTAGATGACGAGTTTTTTCTACGACTACTTAAATGTCAAAAATTAAAAAATTACAATTAACGCAACCATATCTATCTATATAAATAAAAATGAATCGCTAAATATGCTGCTAATCGCAAAACTCGAGAACGGCTGAACCGATTTGGCTAATTTCTTTTTGTTGTGTTTGATGAAGTCTGAGAAAGGTTCTTATGGGCAGAAAAAAGTTTTTAAACGTAAAAAATACGAGGAAAATAGTAAAAACAACATTTTTCTTTACCCATACAAACCACTCCCCAGCTGTCAAACATTTGACGTCAATCACAACAAAACAAAGGCACGTAGTATTTCGAATGCGACAGGCCAATAACTTTTGACAGAACGAAATCTGTCGGGGCAGCTATTAACATATAAAAATCAATGTAACTTTTTTTTTAGAGGGCAGAACAAAGTCTGTCGGGACAGCTAGTTGTTTATAAAAAAGTTTTAATCCCGCTTAAAGTTACTTCAGACACTAGTGAGCATTAGCTCATATTATTATTATGCTTATGAGCCAGGGCCCATTTACGTCACACACTTCGATTTCTTTATTTTACTCTTTTTGTTTTATTTTTAGTCTTATCTTTTGTCCTGTATATTGTCTAAGTTATTTCTATTGTTTGTCATGTATTATGTTTGCTAATAAAAGTTTATCTTTCTTTACATTGGCTGTATTAATTTCTATAATACCAGGTAGTATGTGAAAGTATAACTTATTAAATCAATATTTAAAATCTTTACTGTCTTTTTTTTTTCCTCGTATACTTAAAGAAATATCTGCAGATTTTTTATATGCTTAAAGTACCCTGTACTTTAAAATACAAATGCATTTTTTAAATAAATTATGATTTACATTGCAATACATTACATCTGACTCCGATGTTTATAATCATGTTGTGCACACGTCTGCACACCAGAATACACTACCACAAACTATCAAATTTTCTCGATAGACTATGAACTCTATGTCTGTGACATTATGCTTGAGCATTTATTGAAGAAATTGACAGTTTGGGATAGTCTGCTGTGCAGGCGCCTGTACTTAGCATCCCTGGATCAGCATTTCTAAGCCTTTTGAACTTTAATTTATATAATTTTTTTGTATCAACTAAATTTTAAAGTATTTTGATTTTCAGAAAAAATTCCGTATTCTTTTATACCGACACTGAGAGGCAAACAACTTTTAAAGCTCGGTGGATATACGTATTCTCAAGTCAATTATTCCAGAAATTACAATTGCTCGAAGAGATATGCAGGTTGTAAAGCTAGAGTGACTCTTAAGCTAGATGGAAATATCAAGAATGCAGACGACTTTCAAAATCATACGCATGACCCTCCAAACGTTGTGTGAATGTAGACAGGATAGTATTTAAAATATTTAGAATAATATTCTATGATGATAAACTTAGCTTTAAATGTATGTATGTAATGTATATATGAATGTGTACCTATAATAAAATCAGTGAAGAGGTTTCTTTTCTATTTACTATCTTGGCATCCACACATTGAATTTGTTAACAATAAAATTCGTAAACTTATTTGGATATATAAGGCACTTAAGCCTCGGTCACACACAGCGAATACTCGCTGCGAGTGCATTCGCTGCGAATAATGATCGCAGCGACAATTCTGCTGCCTGTCTGTCACACACAGCGAGTTCTACACGAGAATTTCGACAGTCTGTTGGTGCACAAATTCAAAATGTCATATGCTCGTCGCACACGTCAGTGTATTCGGTTGGCATGTGCAGAGTTAGCAAACCAAATGCTGATTAAGCTCACAACCCACAAGAAGCGAAAATGGGTTCGTAAATGGATCGAACGCAGAGAACAGTTTGTGGTTTCTAATACCCTACCCTTTCAAAAAAATTGGCTGCAGAAGAACCAGGAGATTAAAGAAACATAATTAATTAATTACGAAACGACCTGTAGCACAATCAGATACAGTACTAATCAGTACTAACGTTTGGCATAGGTTTTAATTATGCACATTGGGTTTCATATTTTTGGGCTAATCAGTTGCATTGTCCTTTAAATTCTATTTTTAATTATTAATTATATATATATCCGCTATCTCACGCCGCTTATACAAAGGAAAAAGATGAAATTGTTTGCATAATTGCAGATATTTATCAGAGTTGTACGGGATTTTAGCATGAAAACATAGCTATTTTATAAAATTCTTTTGCAAACGTTCAATACGATTGATATATTTATTATAACGTGGGTTCCAAATCTCCGACCCATATTCTAAGATACTTCTTACGAAGGTACAATATAATATTTTTAATGTTTTAATATTTTTGAAACTGGCAGAGATTCGCATAACAAAGTCAAGAGCTCTGAAAGCTCTCTTGACTATTGCATCAATATGACCCTCGAAGAGAAGCTTTGAATCGTGTAGGACTCCTAGGTCCCGTACAACAGAACTTTTGTGTAAAATATGAGGATATACTGCGATGGAACATTGTTACTTTTCCTCCTGAATGTTGTGATTGAGCATTTGGTAGGATTGAGGTCCAGCATATTCTGTTTGCAGTGATTATCCAGACGAGCTAAATCAGACTGAAGGTCGGATACATCAGATAGAGTTGAAGTTTCTTTAAATATTTTCATGTCATCAGCAAAACAAAGCAATTGAGAATGATGGAAACATGCTTCAAAATCATTAATAAATATTAAAAATAGTGTAGGGCCTAGAAGAGAGCCTTGCGGCACCCCACTAGGCACCGTAACTCGGCTAGAAATATAATTATTTATAACTACAGCTTGTGATCTGTTGTTTATATATGATTTAAACCACCTTAAGAGGTCGCCACATATTCCAACATTAGCCAGTTTTTTAATAAATCAATTGTGATCAATCCTATCGAAACATTTGCTGTAGTCAGTGTTATTACGTCTACCTGCTTACCTCCGTCCATCCAGTCTGTGATAAAGTCATTAAGTAAAATAAGGTTAGATGTTGTGGATCTTCCCTGAAGAAAGCCATGTTGATTTTCAGTAAAATATTCTATTCTATTATATTCTAGATCCGCAAACTTCAGTTGAATAAACGTTTTTTAAATGTTTTTTACTATCTTTATAAACCTCTGTAATTTATAAGCAAAAAATTAAGCTATTAGTTTAACAAAATAAGAACTTTGAAGTTTTCATGGAATATCAAAAATGATCAACACGTACGTTTCAATTCATATATCGTATAAACAAAAAGAAATTTATGTGTGGCAAAACAGTGTCTCACAGTTCTTTGTGCTTTTTTGTGATATTTATTATCAGAATGCCGGATACGCCATCAAAAAGCCTAACTATGTCCGGCTTTATCCGGACGCCAGGCAACGCTATATGGGACTGGGACCAGGTCATAAAGAAGGAAGGAAGTTTGACAAAAATAGAACTTTAAGTTTCTATGGAATATCAACATGTCCACTGCTGGACAAAGGCTTCCCAGAAACCAAAACAACAACAATCATCAACATAAAAACACAAATGTTGAAAAAATTTCCACGAGGAGGATTTGAACCTGCACCCTTCTGTCAGGGTCAGGTGCTCTTTCAATTGAGCTATCGTGGTTCTAACCAGCCCGCCGAAAATATTCAACACTTTGAAAGTTAAAGGCGCCCATTCAATGTCAACAACTACCGTCACTAACATCCGATCATAATATTTTTACAAATATTAAAGATCAGTTAAGAAGTAAGCAGGCTATTTATAAATGTTCAAATAATTTTTAACGCAAATTTTGTTGCGAACCAATTATAAAAACACAAACAGTTGTTGACATTGAATGGGCGCCTTTGGCTTTCAAAGTAAAAAGTGTTGAATAATTTTGGCGGGGTGGTTAGAATCACGATAGCTCCTACGACGACTAGAGGAAGAGCACCTGACCCGGAATGTCAGAAGGGTGCAGGTTCAAATCCTGCTCGTGGAAATTTTTTCAACATTTGTGTTTTTATAATTTGTTCGCAACAAAATTTGCGTTAAAAATTATTTGAACATTTATAATCATCAACATGTTTAAAAAAAGTGATTCTAATCTGTGTGGCAAAAAAGTGTCTTCACAGCACTTTGTGCTCTTTTGTGTTAATATATACTTTAATTCATATTAAATGTTTCTCATGGCGACTAAACTATATTTTTACTTTCAGGACATTTTCCATATACTTTCATTCCGACACCGAAAGGCAAGCAACTTTTAATGCTCGGTGGATATACGTATTCTCAAATAAATAATTCTAGGAGTTACTATTGCTCAAAAAAAAATTCAGGTTGTAAAGCTAAAGTGACTCTTGGACCAGATGGAAATATCAAAAATGGAGACTATTCTCACGCGCATAGTCCACCAAAATATGTGAGGATGCCGTCAGGGCAGTATGTAAAAGTTTAATTTTTATCTTATCTATTTTATTTTGATATTTAGAAAGTGTTGGAAAAAAAAACAACTACGATTTTAATCCGCACTTGAAGTCCTGGTAAAGAACGACAAAACATTATTTGAATTATTTTAACGTATTTAGCGATAAGATACTCAATATTTGTCGCATTCTCAATCCATATTGTATTTGTATCTGCATCGTACACATTTTTAATACATAACAAAAATGTATTTTAAAAAGCTCATTTCGATTATTTTCAAAGCAGCTCTGTTTACAATATAGGTTGTCCCAAAATTGGCACGTCAGACTGTCACAGGACATATCTTAGCTCTAGATCTATCCCATATCCATAATAATAAATGTCTTAGGGTTTTAAGATTTAGCTATTTGGAATAGCTTGGATGTTTTGGGACACTCTATATAAATCTGGCTGATCGGTTAACACTCTTACTATAAGATTAGTAATCCTAGTGACATCTCTTTCAATCAAACTTTACAACAAATCACTTCATATTTCATACATAATAAGAGCCACCGCACTTTTCGGAGTACTTTTACTGTGTGGTCTTGCCTCTTTGCTAACTAACACTTACTATTTCATATGTTGTTTGTTTTACATACATATTTAGTTCCTGAGTTACACGACAAATTAGTTATATAGTCTGACTAAACGACACGCGACGGCGAAATAATATGTTGTTTTATTTTATAGTAATGCAATTTATGTAGCAAACAAGTTTTATTAATCGCTATATTTTAGAAATAAAGATTAACTCACTCTACATGTTTTATTATTTCGTTTTGTATAGCAGAAAGCGGATACAGCATTCGCAGATGTTTGCTTAAAACCTGCCCTTTGCTGATCAATCTTTGGCCTCAGGTTAACATGGTCTTAAAAATGACACCATTTGTTTGACTAAACATGATTTTATTCTTTTTTATATTTAAGATGGCCGAGTTAAAGCAAGTTGGATAAAAAAATACTGCCGGAGAATAAATAATTTTGAATGTCAGTGTTCGGTCTGTTCTGCAGTTTTAAAAATGGCTCGAGGATATTATGGCAATATGAAACGACACTTTAAAAATAAACATCCTTTTATATACATAAAAGAAACTTCATCCAAAAAGTCCAAAACCGGAAGTGATAGTAACACAGAATACGCCGTAGAATACATTGTTGAAGAGGATACTTCAAATGAACTTCAAGTCGCAAAGAACTGTGCGAATGAAGATAATATTTCTGATGAAATTAGCTCTGATGACGAGCAAGTAACAGGTACAGAGGGCGAAGGCGAGGTACAAAACAAAAAAATTAAGAAAGTGGAACAGTTTGTAGAGCGTAAATGTAAGTACATTTATAAACACTATATTTATTTATTTATTTATTTATTTATTTATATATGGTGTACACAACAGGTAACAATCGTAGCTTATGCTAAATAGTAGCCTATACAATTATCTAATCTAGATCGAAACCCAAAAGCGTGTTCACACAGCATGACAAGCATTAGCACGTCAATAAATTATGATACAGTTGAAACAGGTGACAGACATGACTGGACATCGACTGGACATCTCAGTTCAAGATATTTTTTACCTTATATCCTCCGACGACCTCCTTGGTCGAGTGGCTTGCTCACCGGTTTTCATGGTGTCGCTATCTCTGAGGTCCCGGGTTCGATCCCCGGTCGGATCAATTTAGAAATACCTGTTTTTCTATATTGTTTCGGGTCTGGTTGTTTTCTATGTATAATAAGTATGTATTTAATTATATTAAGTATGTTTATTCGTTGTCTAGTTAACCATATAACGAGTTTCTTAAGGAAGCTTTTCTTGGGGCTAGATAATTGGTGTGAGTGTGGGAAACATTTATATATAAACGCGATGTGATTACTTATACAAATATCCAGCTCGTCGTGTTCCTGCGACAGTTCGTTGTATAAGCGACACATCCGAACTACGGGGTTATAGTATGAGGTATTGTTTCTATATGTTTGCAGTATAAAAAGCTTCTGTCTATTTCGCAAGAAAGATCTAGTGTTGAAATTAACTATTTTAAGAAGGTTGGGGGAATCAAATTCAGAATGAACAATTTTGTGCAAGTGAAGGAGTTCTTGCTGCTTGCGGCGTGTTTCTAGAGATGTAACTTTGAAATGACTACGCCTCTCTGAGTAGGAAAATAGTCGACGACCTACGCCTGAGCGAAACGCTGCTATTTTGAGATATTTATTCTGAATTTTTTCTATATTATCGGAGTGTACTGTGTAATTAAGAGACCATATAACACTGCCATACTCGAGGTGGCTTCTAACCAGACTATTAAATAGGTAAATTAAACTGTCAGGATTCCTGAAGTGCACAGTTGATCTAGCTATAAAGCCCAAAGTTTAATTTGGTTACTATAGTTGAAAACACTTTTATTCTCTCTCAAAGCCCTCTGACGGCAGCAAATTTTTTAAAAAAAATTAAAAAAAATTGCTGTAATTCTCGTTTTTTCTACGCTATTCATATGTTTAAATTTCTGTATCCACATGTCTACGCCTGACTTTATAAGGACTTTTTAGACCATCTCCTCAACTTCTATCCCCTCGATCTTGGTTATGATCATTGGCTAGTCACGTCTCATTCGCCCAGCGACTGCGTGACATATCATATGTGGGAAAGAAAAAACATAGTGGTATTTTTGTTTTGTTAGAATGTGGTGCGGCAGCATATTATTACTAGCAATGTCAATTTCAATCATATTTAAAAAACTTTAACTTGTTGGAAACGGTACTTTAAAATGCAACAGTTTTCTTTGTACATTAGTTAAAATGATGAGTTAGTTAGAATCCATATAACAACATTAAATTTCTACTATTTCAGCTTCTCAGCCCAGAAAGGGATGGATAAAAGATTACTGTCAGAGAATCAATAATCAAGAATGCAAATGCTCAGTGTGTGATGCGGTCTTAAGAATGGCTCCGGGGTTTTATTACAATATGATACGACACTTTAAAAATAAACATCCTTTTGTATACATACGAGAAACTTCATCCAAAACGTCCAAAAACGGAAGTGATAGTTACACAGAATACGCCGTAGAATACATTATTGAAGAGGATACTTCAAATGAACTCCTTGTCAAAACGAACAGTGCGAATGAAGATTATAACTCTGATGAAATTAGATCTGATGACGAACAAGTAACAGGTACAGAGGGCGAAGGCGAGGTACAAAACATAAAAATTAAGAAAGTGGAGCAGTTGGTAGAGGGTAAATGTAAGTACATTTATAAACACTATAGTAAGAAAACACTTTTATTCTCTCTAGAAACCCTCTGACGGCAGCAAACTTTCTTAAAAAATCTAAAAGTTTTGCTGTAATTTTCGTTCTTTTTACGCCATTCATATGTTGAAATTTCTGTATCCACATGTCTACGCCTGACTTTGTAAGGACTTTTTAGACCATCTGTCCTTAACTTCTATGCCCCTCGATCTTGGTTATGATCATTGGCTAGTCACGCTCACGTCTCATTCGCCCAGCGACAAGACTTATCATATGTGGGAAAGGAAAAACATAGTAGTATTATTGTTTTATTAGAGTGTGGTGCGGCAGTATATTATTACTATCAATGTCAATTTCAATTATATTTAAAAAAACCTTTACTCGTTGAAAACGGTACTTTAAAATGCAAAAATTTTCTTTGTACATTAGTTAAAATCCATATAAAAACATTTAATTTCTACTATTTCAGCTTCTCAGCCCAGAAAGGGTTGGATAAAAGATTACTGTCAGAGAATCAATAATCAAGAATGTAAATGCTCAGTATGTGATGCGGTCTTAAGAATGGCTCCGGGGTTTTATTACAATATGATACGACACTTTAAATATAAACATCCTTTTGTATACATTAAAGAAACTTCATCCAAAGAATCCAAAAACTTAAGTGCTAGTGGCACAGAATACACCGTAGAATACATTATTGAAGGAGATACTTCAAATGTACTCCAAGTCAAAACGAACAGTGCGAATGAAGATTATAACTCTGATGAAATTAGATCTGATGACAGGCAAGTAATAAATAAAGAGGGCGAAGGCTTGGTACAAAACAAAAAAGATAAGAAAGTGGAGCAGTTTGTAGAGGGTGAATGTAAGTACATTTATAAATACTATAGTTGGAAACACTTGTATTCCCTCTAGAAACCCTCTGACGGCAGCAAACTTTCTTTAAAATATTTAAAAAATTTACTGTTATTCTCGTTCTTTCTACGCCATTCATATGTTGAAATTTCTGTACCCACATGTCTACGCTTGACTTTGTAAGGACTTTTTCGACCGTCTCTCCTCAACTTCTATGCCCCTCGATCTTGGTTATGATCATTGGCTAGTCACGTCTTATTCGCCCAGCGACTGCAAGACTTATCATATGTGGGAAAGGAAAAACATAGTTATTATTGTTTTATTAGGGTGTGGTGCGGCAGCGTATTATATAACTAGCAATGTTACTTTCAATCATATTTAAAAAACCTTTACTTGTTTGAAACGGTACTTTAAAATGCAACAATTTTCTTTGTACATTCGTTATATTAATGAGTTGGTTAAAATCCATATAAAAACATTGAATTTTTTCTATTTTAGCTCCTCAGCCCAGAAAGGGTTAGATAAAAGATTACTGTCAAAGAATCAATAATCAAGAATGTAAATGTTCTGTATGTGATGCGGTCTTAAAAATGGCTCCAGGGTTTTATGGCAATATGATACGACACTTTAAACGCAAACATCCTTTTGCTTACGACCAATTAGCTTCATCCAAAGAGTACGCCATGAAATATATTGTAGAAGAGAACACTTCACACGAAATTCATGATAAAACAAACAGTGTGAACGAAGATGAAAAATTTAATGATGGTGAATTTGGCAACGAGCACGTTGAACCTACAAAGAGTCAAGATAAAGACAAATTCAAAAATATTAAGATAGTCAGCTAACTTATTCATGGTAATGTAAGTAAATTTAATAAGAAGCACACTTATATAATTTTTTTATAGAAGTTTAGGCAAATGATGATGCTCTGTCTGTGTTAGACAAAAGCAGAGTTCAGATGCGAAGACAGTTAGTGGAGCAGGATTGTGCCTACCTGTTCTCAATTTGTCTACCCTTAAAATTTATGACATTGTACTATTTTACCTCAATACTCGGAATAACTAAATAAATATTACGAATACCATCGACTGATAGCGAAGATTTCATATTAATGATGGAGGCCTTTGCCCAGCTGTGGGACCATCTATAGGTTATTTGCTTTTATCATCAGCCTATACTAGTCCACTGCTGGACATAGGCCTCTCCTCTCCTATCTTATTTGCTTTACTTGACTAATATATTTATTGTCCAATCTGAGATAAAGCCATTCAAAAGTTAGCTGGAGCTGTATTCTTTGAACACTACTGGCCTTGACAACTGATGCATGTTGTTGAACAAAATAAGCCCACTTTTTTGCAGCTGCATTTTGGACTACACCTCTTGCAATTGCAAAAAAAATTGCAAGAAGGGGTGTAGTTCAAAATGCAGCTGCAAAAAATTAGCTTCCAACCCCATTTTTCTGGATCCAGTGCATTGTCAAGCCACACTTGAACCTGATAATACACTCGATAGAAATATTGCTGAGCAGAAGCTGTAGTTGGAGGAAGACAAGCTAAGGATAAGTAACGATACTTATGAATGCAGGTGATTTTTGCTGGAGCTCCAAAGACTGAAAGAATAAAGCGAATTCCGAGAAAGAAACTGAATACAGCACAAACTTTAAAAAATAGTATTAGTAATTAGCAATAACCACGTGTTTTCCCTATGAGGGAACATTAAAGACTATTGGTATTTCGTTAGGCTCTTCGAATAGAGAGCAGGAAGACGAGTATACCCGAGTAGACAATTGAACAGCAGACAGATTTTGCTCAAGGCACGTGGTCACATCAAATAAAGGACGGATTCTTTTTAACTCAAATTCTCAGAATTACTCATTATAAATGAATTACACCCACTTGCAAGAAGCTTCACATTAAACCTTCTTTAGTTAATGCCACTTTATCACTAATGAAATCATTAAAATAATGATTTCGTTAGTTTGTTGCATCAAACTACTTTAGGCTAAAAACTTGATCCTTTAACTAATGAGAGCATTATACATTGTTGCCAATAATAAATTTAAAAAATGAATGGAATGAACGAGTGGTTGCGTTTTGTTTTGAAAAGTATTCAATAATTGTGTTTAAATTGGCCGAAAACAAGCCGCGTCTGGCACATAGATGGTTTGATAACTTTGACATTGTTCTTTCCAATACTTTGGACGTGAAAGTCGCGTTAAACTTGAATTATTTTGGTATTATTTTGTTAGTGAAAATGTCTAAAAAACGGAATAAAAAAACGAGAACGAGGTGCAAACTATACTTCTGGCTGCCTAGTGTGAGTTTTGTTTACTATCCGTATTCATTCGATTACGTTTACGAAAACGAAAATTAGTATGGCATTGAAGCAGCCCCTCCTGGCGACATACGAGAAGAGTTACCATTTTGCCATACAAATTCTCGCTTTCGTTTACGTGATCGAATGGCGAATGAAACTCGCACTTGGCACCCTGAAGAAAAAGCACTATTGGCTGATCTCATAAAACAGTAAATTTTATATTTTTGTACTGATTTACTTTGTTTTCTAGATATAAGTAAGTATGTTATTGAAAATAAAAGAACGGGGACAATATTTATCAACAAAAAGAAAGAGGCCTGGATTGAAATTACTAGGAAATACAACAGCAACTCTACGACAGGGAGCAGAGGGACAGAACAATTAAAATCTCTATACGATAACATGAAGCAGAAAGCTTGTAATAAACGTGCACCGAGCCAGGCCAGCGTGCTATAATATCCCTTATTTTTAGTGATGCATTATTGAACATTGATGGAAAAATATCCTTTTCTGCAGCGGAACATTTCAGCTAATGAGCCCCTAATGCTGTTGATCTTCACATGGGTGCAGTCAAGAGCTCCTGCCACACGTGGAAACCCATCAATGGCATAAAAATCTTCAGCTTCTTCTCGGAGCTTGTTTCTTTCAGGCATTTTGATATAGGTTGTGCAGCCAACTTGCGAGACACCTTTTGTACGGTCTATATTCGCCAGATCAGCTAGCACCATCTGGAAGGACTTCGTCGCGAAGAACCGCAAACAGATCAGAAGCTGTGTAAGACCACAAATGGCTTTACTAATCAGGGTCTGTGGCTCCAGATTGAGGCGTCAAGTTTTGACGTGACAACGTCTTATAATTCGATAGAGCCGGCTGCACGCACGAAAAAGTTCGGCGTTACCTCGCTCTGAGGCGTTCCATGTAAGGCTTGAAGTGCAAGCGAGAGCGCGGAACGAGCGACAAAGAAGCACAATCGGCTGAGTAGAAATTTAGCCGTGCTGCTGTGCAAGCCCGTGTCCGGCATCGCCACCGCGGTACTTACCCCCAACACCCCCCGACACCCCCAACACCTCCCGACACCACCAACTCCTCCCGCCTACCTGTTCGACGGGCTGCTGCAGGCTGCTGTGCAAGCTCGTGGCCGGCATCGCCACCGCGGTACGTACCCCCAACACCCCCCGACACCCCCAACACCTCCCGACACCCCCAACTCCTCCCGCCTACCTGTTCGACGGGCTGCTGCAGGCTACTGTGCAAGCTCGTGGCCGGCATCGCCACCGCGGTACGTACCCCCAACACCCCCCGACACCCCCAACACCTCCCGACACCTTCTTAAGACGTTGTTACGTTCAACTATCGTCAGTAAACCGACTTTACAGACAACCAATTTTTTGGAATAAATTTATTCTGTCTGGGATCTGGCGGCGAGGAACATCTTCTGGTTCCGATAACGACGATAGGCTGGTCTACGACATATTCAGCGAAAATACAAAATAAACACGACGTGAAATTAGTTTAATGGCCCATTGTCGACCCATTAAAAATTTTAACCTCTAAAATGTAATTTAATGAGGTCTGATACGCTAAAATCGCTTCGTGCAATACAAAATACCGTTAATGGGTGGTTTGACACTTCATTAGATAAATTTGACATTTCCATATTTAAATTTTAAAGGAGCTTTAAAATGCATCATAATTTCTTTCTTGCAATGCTTTTATGAAACATTAAGGTTTAAAGTGGCATTAAAAAGATAAAAATCTTTCTTGCAAGTGAGTGTTAGTCACGCAAACTTAAAATTTTACTTTTATTACACATCCAATAATGTTCAGAGACAGCGTAGTCATGCATATTATGGAGAATACAGCTCCAGCTAACTTTCGAAAGGCTTTTTCTCAGAAATGATAAATCTGAGAAAAAAGTATAAGGACAATTTTAGTAAATAATTACCTGATCTACAATTTTAGCCTGATATATTTTTATCGTAAAACTAACCGTTTAGCCAAAAAATCCAAAAAACCCAATGTCTCGACCTTTGATCTTGAATTAATTTTTTTGCACACACGGGGATCAATGGAGACTTCAGCATTTCATTAGAGTTTTTCAGTTTGTTGTGTATTAATGCAAGGGTCAATGTCTATTTTGACCGGGCTACCTGTTCTAGGATTCCAATAACATTCCTAATCTGCAAATTTTTCATGAAGAGCTATTTAATTTAAAAAAATAAGGTAACTCTTTCAAGAGTTTGAGAGAAGTTGTATGGTACTTACCTGTAATAAGAAATAACGGTTCTTAACTGCCATACCGCTTACTTGCAGTTAGCCCGCGACCACCTAAATAATTTAATTGTGATGTTAAAATAATGTTAAAGTGACTGTCCTACGTTTTGCCTAGTGCATTACTTAATTTAAAAGAATTACTAAGTTGTAACTTTGGTTTCTGGTATTATAAAAACAGTGTTAAAGTATAACGTCTTCTCATTTGAACGATTCTTACATCTGCCCACAAAATGTCTGAAGAAACACAGAAACAGTTCATAATTCTCCCTTTCCGACATATACATAGTAGTACCTATACATAGTAGTTTTCGTTAATCCCCGTTTTAATAACTTTAATCAAAATGGAACGCGTAAGTTTAATGTGAAAGTGTATATGCTTACTTGCAGTCAAGACCACATAATAACATACCCCCCGAATCTGTGGTCAAGACGCTGGTAATGACAGGTTTGTTTAAAAATGTTACTTTTAAATATTTTTGTAATGGACTACGTAGTAAAAACATTTAACGATCATTTAAGTCATTGGTGTAAAGTAAAATGTATAATAACACTTTCTATACAAATCTTGCTGGGAAGTTGTTTTCAGAATCACATTATTTTATAACAAAACAATGTTATTACAAATTACTGATTAAGTATATGATGGTTTTGAAAAAGTCCTGTATTACGTTTACAAAAAAAATATTGTTGAGTAAGTATTGGATATTCGAAAAACTTAACTTTTTTTTCCGCTTGTTTGACCGACACGACGTTTGATTTTACTGCAAGTTACCAAATGAATTATAGGATTAAGTTATCATCTGTGACATAATGTACAAGTACAATTAGCGTAAATATGTAATTTTAATATAATTTATACGGGTTTATAACCTTTTTTTACAGCATGTGCATACAACAAAATAACTTTTAAGTTATAATATATAATTTCTACCCTTTATGAATAGTGTGAGACAGTGATTGAATTTGTAAGCAGTGACTTAATAAATATACGGAAACTTTTTGTTTAAATAAATAAAGGTTAAAATAAAAATATTTACGTGTTTTATTAAATTCGGCCCTAATCACGGGAAACGGTTTACATGTATGCATTACTTTTTCAGATGACTCATCCAATTATAAGTATACCATGATACCAACAGGCCGCGTTCGTGGCAAATGTTTACTGATGATGAACAAGTATACTTACTCGCAAATGGGGAACAGCAGAAACTATTACTGTTCGAAGAAGGACATTGGATGCAAAGCTTGCGTGAAACTCGACGGTAATGGCATGGTCATGTATGCTACGCGGGTCCACACACATCCGCCTCCGAATTACGTAAGGACATCTAAGGGTTACATTAAAGTTTAAAGGAACTTGCAACCAGGCCTTGCAACCGGTACCGAAAATACAGATATCATATCAGTAAATACCTGTATTTTCTATTTCGGTTCCTGGATTACCGATTCTTGAATGAGTACCGGTATTGTACCTCAAAACTACCGATACCTACCTGCGATGTTGCCAATCTGTTTATCACGTGATATACTCACGAAAACTCGATATTCTGAACAGGATGCGGCGATTCTTTACGCCTGACCAGTTGTGCTTTTTGTACAAGACACAGGTACGGTCTTGCGTGAAGTATTGCTCGCACATCTGGGACGGTTCCGCAAAGTACCTTCTCGATGCTTTGGACAGATTGCAGCGTCGCGCTGTACGCATTATCGGCAACGCAGAAGTCACAAATACTCTTGAAACTCTGCAATTGCGTAGAGATATTGCGTCACTCAACGTGTTTTACCGCTTATACCATGGCGAGTGCTCTGAAGAACTCTTTGACCTCATCCCACCTTCTCCCTTCCTTCATAGGAGTACTCGTGCTGCTCTTCGGAGTCACCGCTTCACTGTCTTAAATATCCCATCGCGTACAAAGAAATTTGGTGACTCGTTTCTTTGTCGCACCTCCAAAAGGTGGAATAGTCTACCAGCACACGTTTTCACTCCTTCCTATGATATGGGGTCCTTCAAACGAGGCGTGAAAAGGCACCTTGTGGGCCGGCAGAGTGAGGGTAACTGATGCTGCATTGTTTTCACGCTGCACCAGTTGTCCTCGCAACTGGATTCCATATTCACTTAACATCAGGTGAAATGGAGTTATTTGCCGTGCTACGTATAAAAAAAAAGCACTGCGGCCGCGCGAAATGAACATAAACAGGCAAACTAATGATACGAGAGCGCTTTACGTGCAGTTAGCCAATCCAAGCGCCACTCATTTATCTAATAATGCACTAATCAATTTGGTTACCTGGTACCGAATTAGTACCTGTATTATGGTGTATAATACCGGTATACCGGTACAATACTACTTACCGGTACTCATCGGTTAACCTATATTATTAATACCGGTATCAAATCGTTACCGGTACTTTATTAAAGTCAAAGATACCGGTTATTGAAAATACCGGTATTCCAAGCCCCGCTTGCAACTTCTGGAGTAACCATGAGCTGTTATAGCAGTATTTTAGCTGGGTTGTCGCGGTTGTGAAAACTAGACGTGTGTAGCGACGTGTACCTACACACGCGTCTCATTCACAACTGCAATAATATTGCAGTAATACAAGAGCTTCATGGTAAGGCCACTGGTCAACGTCACAACTAAATTTAAAAAAAAAACAAATTTCAAAATTTATAATCATTTATTTAGTTCGGCTACAAATTGGCTCTTATGAATGTCACTATGCCATCGGTTTGTAAGACTACACAGGGCGGGGAAACCTTGTACTGAAAAGAATTGGCAAGAAACTTAGCAAGGGTATTTCTTTTTTCCCTTTCTTTGACAGCTTCGAAATATTGGAAAATATCCCTAGTATAGAAGGACACTTTTGTTACAAATAAACATACAAAATATAATTATATAAATTTATGTTTACACGCTTTCAATTAGGTTTTCATTGCAAGCTTCTAAAATTTTGTATAATGCTTTAAATATATGTAAGTACCTAATACTTATTATATGCAGGTTGACTTTTTTATCACCGTCCAAACCTTCTGTTATATTATAACTCCCGTGATACAAACGAACAACTCTTACTATTGGACCAACTCCCTAACTCAAAAATAAAATTCAGCTGTTCCATACATTTTGGTCGAATGAATATTGATATTTTGTCCAATTGTAAGAGTTGTTCGTTTGTATCACGGGAGTCATCTCAGAAGGTTTGGATGGTGATAAAAAGGTCAATCTGTATATTCATTGTAGTTTAGAATTTACATAGTATAATTATCAATAAAATAAACCTATTCCACTTATCTGGTGTTAAATTTCTGCACAGAACCCTTTTGTGTGGCTTTCTTCCTACCTTCATACCTATTTATTACTTGAATCGAAACTTAAAAGAAATCAGCAATACATTTGCTTTACAGGGTGCCTAGTGAAAGTTTTGTTCACTATCCGTATTCATTCGATTAAGTTTACAAAAACGAAAATTACTATGGTATTTTAGCAGCACCTCCTAGCGACGAGAAGAGTTAAAATTATGCCATACCAATTCTCGTTTTCGTTAACGTGATCGAATGCCGAAAATAACTCACACTAGGCCCTCAGGTGAAGTGTGTGTAGTCACGAGCAAAAGTATGTATACAATTTTAACTCTTAATACAATGGAATAAGAATCAAATTGTATACATATCGGTGCTCGTGACTGTACACCGCAACCTGAGTTGTTTTTGTAACAAGATGGCTGCCTGCTGTTACCTAACCCATCGCCACAAAATAAAGAGACTGCAGAAGTCAATGTATTTTATAGGTATTTAATTCAGCTTCAGCGCAGCAATTAGCACATAAAATAAAAATAAAAAGTAAAATTTATTATAGCGTTGTGTTATCAAATTTGTGGTATTTCATCTGTAAAGATGAATCTACATGGTCATCGGTTGCAATGACCGTTGGATAGATAGCACTCTGCTGCTAAAGAAAAGCATTCAAAAAATTTAAAAGCAGTGACAAAATTCAGCGCTTACATCAGCCTTCCCGGTAGCATAGCGGTCAGTGCAGCCGCCCGGATTGCGAAAGCCCCAGATTCGATTCCTGGCTGGGTCGGGTAGGAGTTTATTTTTTCACTGTATTTTATAAGTATTTAATTCAGCTTCAGTGCAGCAATTAGCACTTAAAATAAAAATAAAAGTAAAAAAAAGTAAAATGCAGAAGGCAAGCTTCATACAAACACGCTCGAGCAACGCACACGTAGACAACCACTCGTGGGCACGAAATCTCGTAACAGCAAGGCTCGGACTGTTCCAAGATCCGTGTCCGCGCAAGGAGTCTATCACCCGTATTCACAAACAATACTTGTCTATGCAAAGTAGCATTGCTATGCGAAGTAAGGCAAAAATCTCGCAACAGCAGCGCTCGGACTGTTCCAAGATCCGTGTCCGCGCAAGTAGTTATGTGCGATGCTCGAGCGCGGTATGTATTAATCCTTTCGAAGGCAATGGAAGCTATGTTGCCACCGAATTTTGAACTTTATATACTTGTAATAAGATTGAAAAGCATTCAAAAATTGAAAATGTATTGCACGTCAAAGGGTTAAGCTTACCTTCTGGGTACTGCTTATTTTGTGCCAGCGCGTTGCTGACCTTTTATGATTTTGTGCCTACCTTATATCTTTACTTACTCTTTCAATCGATATGCAGCAATGCTTAACGCTGCTGCTTAGTGACAGACATAGTTATGAGATCAATCTCATACCTATTTCTCTCATGAGTTATACCTATGTCATTCAATAAGTATGTGAAGTCAACTGCTTACTGTTACTTTAAACTAACGTAATCATTAGTTCCTACAGATATAATAATATCTTTTTTGCTTATTTTGTAGATGACCTAGTTAAAGTTTGTTGGATTAAAAAGTACTGCCGAAAAATGAACGATCTTGAAACTAAATGCTTAGTCTGTTCTGTGATCATACAGATGACTCCAAATTGTTATGCCAATGTGATACGACATTTTAAGCATAAACACCATTCTATATACAACAAAGAAGTTTTGCCGAAACATATAACAATTGAGGATAGTGATAATACTGATATTCCCGAAAAAGGTAGTATTGATACTGACGCAGTTACTTCTGAAATTGACCGTGTTGATGGCCCAAGTGAAATTATACGTCTCAAAATTAAGAAGCTGTGCAGATTAACCGTTCCGCGTAAATGTAAGTATTTTTTATCATGCCTATCGCAGTCCAGTGCTGGACATAGGCCTGCCTGATCTTTAAGTATATGTATGTGTACTCGTATCTAGTTATAGATTACTATGATTACTGCTCTGATCTCAAGGAATTTTGATATGAATTCATGATATAAAAACTATTAGTGACCCTAAATCTTTTCTGAAGATAAAACTTTAGCATTTTCTTTGAAAATAAACTAATTATTGAAGAGTTTGTTGTACCGATTATAATAGTTAACAATAAAATATTGATAAACATTTTTATTTCCAGTTTCAGCCAAGACTTGTACTTGGAACTTCTTTGATACAACGCAGACGGAGAACAAATACGAGTGTATGTTCTGTCAAAAGCATATTAAAATATATCCGAAGAGCGTGTCAAACTTAAGGCGTCACTTGATGTGTAGCCATAAAGAAGAGTACCAATTGATTTATAAATACGCCCCGGCCTCGGACTCGATGCATAAACTGCTCTGTGGTCCTGGAAAGAGATCCGCTGGCACAGGTAAATAAAACAGCGTTGATAAGTTAATTTTATTTATTTAATAATCTCTGCGTGATCGTATCAGAAATGAGGAGATCCGCAGAAGAACAAAGGTTACCGACATAGCCCGAAGAGTTGCTACGCTCAAGTGGCAGTGGGCAGGGCACATTGCTCGCAGGACTGATAGCCGCTGGGGCGGAACAGTCCTTGGGTGGCGCCGCGTACCAGAAAGTGCAGTGTGGGCAGGCCTCCAACAAGGTGGACCGACGATCTGGTGAAGGTCGCGGGAAGCCGCTGGATGCGAGCAGCACAAAACCGGTCGGTGTGGAGATCCTTGGGGAAGGCCTTAGTCCAGCAGTTGACGTCTTTTGGCTGAGAAGATGATGATTTAATAATTATACAGTATTGTTCCCAATTACATATTATAAACAATAATCTAAAATATTACATTTATTTATAGGAAATAATATATTTCATAAAACATATTTTAATGAGCATTTAAATTATATACAATATAAACTCGACTTTTTTCCATTAAGCTTTTAATGTAAACTAATTAGTGTAGGTATCATAGGCATACTTTAAGCCATCAGTCAGCCCGTGTACACGGCCGACCAGTGCAACTTAATACCCGACGTTTCGACCTATAAGCCTATGAAACCTATACTAAAAACTCCATTTAAAGTCAATACTTCTGTACATAATGCTTTTTATTCAGTTTTTTATTTTAAATTTCTGAATGTGTTTCAGATAGTTTTAATAAACTATATTTTGAAGAAGTAGAAGATGACTCGTACTCATGTAAACTTTGCAATGAAACTTTGCAATGCAATGAAGACCAGCTATTCCATCACATAGAAGTGAAGCATCCGGACCAAGTCGCTATGTATCAAGAGCTCAATGATGATTTTGTAACGGGTCACGAAAATACTGTGTTTTCTAACGAGTATAATATTGTATAAATTTACTATTTAAAAATTTGTCGTTTTAATAAGTGATAAATAAAATAAGTTAGTTAGTTATAAAAAAATATCGAAAAAAAGTTTTGTGTAAATTAGGCTATATTACTATGTAACCAAGTATAAATAATACCGTAGTAACATGCTAAATTATATTTATGAAGATTTACTTGTCCAACCAAAAACTCAAATTTATTTTATTACATTATTTTTGTTCAACCCTGACATGTTTTGACTTCTGTTTTGTTTGGACAAGAACAATGTATTAGCTGGACTTAGGGTTGTCACTTCACAATTTTACTTAGTAACATGGTGCTTTTCTGGTATATTTATAATTTTTCGGGGTTCTACGACCTGTGCCCTATCTGCCATATTCGGGATCATACAGGTTACCAAACAACTTGTATAAACTAAATCAACTGAAAATTGTAAAAAGTTAAAAAAATATAGTTTTAATGTTTACTTGTTTCACATAATGGTCTAGTTACCTTCCAAATAACATTATGCAAAAAACTCCGGTTGTTTTAACTCTCGTTCTTCCCATAGAATCCTCTTACATTTTATCATCCCCCATGAATTCTGTACCCTCTTTCTCAAGCTACATATATGTTAAATCATTACTTTACTCTTGCAGATAACTGTACCAACTCGTATACTATGATACCGACAGGACGCGGGCGTGGCAAGTATTTACTGATGATGCATGAATATACATACTCACAAATAAGAAATACTAAAAGCTATTATTGCTCCAAGAAGGATAGTGGATGCAAAGCTCGCGTGAAACTTGACGAGAATGGCAAAGTGATATATGCTACAATGCATGACCATGCACCACCGAAATACATGATGACGTCTAGGGGCTATATTAAAATTTAAAGTACGATTTGATAAATTATGAAGAAAAAGTTGTCTTGACAAAACGTGAACTTTATGGTTGAAATGGATACTGGCCACTATTAAAAAGATTTTGTATTTATCTATCTATCTATACATATAATAAAGCTAAAGAGGGTCGACTCACATTCTATCTTTTTTAATTTTTCATTGCTTAGGATACAATCCCTGCAGCCTTAAGAGGAAACACTAAGGTCGACTGATAATATGAAAAGTAGACAAAATCAACGTTTCGTAGGCCCCTGATTCCTCCTCCATAACTGGACCGATTTAATTAATTTTTTCATTAAAAATTAAAGAAAAGGTTTGGCTGTGTCCCTAAGTTTGCTTTTTTTTTATATAATCTCGTTAAATTTGTTTGCTGGATGTCTGAACACAGCAAAAATCTGGCCAATTTTTATGGTTTTTAAGGGTTCATCATATCTTTTTTAATAATTAATTCATGAAAAAAATCAAAACATAGGGACACCGCCAAAGCCTTTAAATGAAAAAAAACAGGAGCCTACGAAACGTTGATTTTTTCTACTTTTCATATAATCAGACGACCTTAGTGTTTCCTCTTAATAAAATTACGGTCGAATTTCGACCACTGGGCGACCACTAGTATATACAAAACTCTCACGTCCTCTTCTCAAAAAGGGGTAGACAGAGCATCGAAATCACCAACTTTGAGTATACTCACCATTAGAGACCCGACGGCACAATTAGCATAAACAAAGTAGGGAGTTCCCAGGTTTTAGTGTAAGGAATACATACCTAATTGAATAGCCAAAAACTGAGTTTTTTTATACATTGCAAAAGTAGATTACATGTGTGTATAAAATTCCTAATGAAAGATAATGTGTATATTCTGTTATTAGAATTAAGTATCTAAGGTTTACTGTAAAATTTGCAGAGCCCTTGCAAGTTTCTTCAAAATTCAAAATCATTTATTCAGTTTAGGCTACAAATAGCTCTTAAGGACGTCATTACGCCATCTTGTCTTGTTTGATCTATGTTTTAGTTTTAAGGAGCAAATAAATTATTTGAATTTGAATACCGTCTTATCTTATCAAATGCAAAGTTCTTCGAAATGCATGTTGAACACGACGTTTTGATAATGCCTCCCAAAACCGAGATACGTACCGGCTGTAGTCGTACGTAGCTTTCCGAACATACTTTTTTACACTTTTAAATTACGCGTTCCATTTTAGTTTTTTAACGGTAACATCGCGATGGTATCGGCAGTCAGCCCGTGACCACGGCCGGTGCAACTCGGTCGAAACGTCGGGTATAAAGGTTACCTTATAATACTTAAGTAGTTTGCGTCTCGTTATAAAACTTCGACATGTTTATTTTTAAAATAAACAACTTTTATCGATCTACCGGCGTTTATTTTCACGTTTGATTTTATTATTTTATCCTAACGGTCCTGTGACCACGGACCCTGTAAAGGGTTTGAAACATCGGGTTAGATCCGTAAAAGTTGTTTTATTTATGTAGTGTTCGTGTATACTTTAGAAAGCAATATGTTTATTTTTTATAAAAAATTATTATATTTAATATATTGTTCACACAGGGCATCCGTACGAGATGGTGAGGTCCCAAAGAGGCAGACCCTTAATTTTCGTGGACGGATACACTTTCTCGAAATTACAGAAGGGCCACATCTGGGTATGCTCCACCAAAATGTCCAAATGCAAGGCCAAACTGCGGCTGGAGCACGGTGTCATCGTCCAACTTAGCAACAACCATTGCCACCAACCGAGACAGTACGGAAGAACTAAAGAGGGGAAATTTGTTCGCCTTTAATCAATGATATTATAAGTAAAAAAAGGTAGATACGTTACTGGCACCCAGAAGACGTTCCGAACAAAAGGAGGCATCAGGGTGCCAAATGCGAGTTTCATTCGCAATTCGATCACGTTAACGAAAACGAGAATTTGTATGCCAAAATGTTAACTCTTCTCGTATGCCGCCAGGAGGCGCTGCTTCAATGCCATACTAATTTTCGTTATCGTAAACGTAATCGAATGATGACGGATATTAAACAAAACTCACACTAGGCACCCTGTATCCCTTTGGTCTCTGTAGCTTTCGAAAAAGGAGACAGACAAGTGATGTTCCTGTGTTTTTCTATTTCTACAAACTATGGTTACAAAATCCCATGTGATTTAGTTTTCCTCAGAAAAAATCCATACAACAAACAATACAATGTCTTTTTCGTTCTTATTGCTTTAATTGCGCTATCCCTGTTACGTAATTTGACAATACAATGAAATAAATATTAGTTGAAATTAAAATGTGTGTCAATCTGTGCTGCCGCTGCGTTCGAAAGTCGGACGAAAAGTTTCAAAGCATGTTTTGCGTTTGTTTTGTATGCAATTAGTCGTAATGTAATCTACCTTTATACTCGTAATATCATTGCCTTTAACATTTAATTAGCGTATATATTCGTATGCGGTGTTTCGATGTATTCGAGTAAGCTTTTAAATATCTTTATCTTCAGTATTTTCTCTTATTTATATATTAGTTAAGGAATTAGTATGAATTGTAATTTTATGTTTTATTAGAATATTAATGTTAAGAAGTAAATACGAAATAGAAAAGTCCTAGTAAATTAAGGTGAAGCACACGCATCGCGTTCGGGATGATTATAAATAACAAATAATTGACGTTTTAGTGTATTGACAACTTTAAAAACTCTGTCCGATCCTACTAAATCTTAGTGATTAATTCTGAACAAAACATCATTGTGTGTAAGGCTATAAGTTCTATAAATGTACTGCATAACTTTTTAAACTATCCTTGTCTCTTACATTAGAATAACTATTAATAACGGGATTATTACGATGTAAGTTATTTGTAAGTATACAAACAAACAAGCAAACAAACAAACAACAAAAAAATAGTAATTAATAGTAAATCTGTATTAGAAATATACCACATAATAAGGAGACAGAGAGATAGAGAACAGCCCGAACGCAGCTGTTCCGAGATTCCTTATCAGTGAGGGGTTGTCTACGTATTCGTTTTTTTATATTAAAAGGAGGCAAACGAGCAGGCGGGTCACCTGATGGGAAGAAATCGCCGCCGCCCATGGACACCCATGGGCGGCGGCGATTTAAAAACCAAAGTAATCGCAGATGCGTTGCCGGCCTTGTGGAAGGAGTTGGATCTTGAGGAAGTAGGAATTGGGAGGAGGGAGGGATGAGAGCGTTGCTTGAGCGCGATCGTATGAAGCTTACTTTCTGCAGTCTCCTTATTTTGTGAATTTACTGTGTTCATTTACTGAACTATGGTGTTGAATCATGTTATCCTATTTATATTATAGTATAACAACAGAATTTCCTGCGATATTTCGATTGTCTGCGATAAGTCGTCCGGCGTGTCGGCCCCGAGCTGCCCCACCGTGTCTGGGGGGCGCAAGAAAACGCATCCTGTTATGAAAAAGGATAGGAGAAGGCAGAGGAGAGATGAGCTGAGGATAGAGTTTGGAGACAAATGGAGAGTGGGGGGAAATAAAGAGTAGGAGGATCTGGTAGAATGGTTGGGATTATCGGAGGAGGAATTCGTTTCTGCGGACGAATCTGATGTCCCAGATGAACTGCTACGGCAGTTAATATTAAGAATCATTTTACATCCCATACAAACTTCAAAGCTCTAATAATTTTAAAGCAATAAGTAATTCCGTAAGAGCTCGAGCGCGCGAATACCAGACACAATAGAATTTCAATTGTTATCGGCCACCTGGTGGTCGCTCGACGTTTGAAGGGCTAAAGAATATAAAGTTTCATTAAAGAAATCGGCTTATTGGTTTAAAATAATTAGATTGTGAAAAAAACTCCCGAACTCCCGGTTCGGACCCCTCGGAGAATCTACTAGGAAACGGGGAAAAGCACTAGTGCGTGATTCCATTTCTTCTAGAAAACATCTGACGGTGTTTCGTTTTACACAGCTTGAGTCTTGTAATGTTAAAAATTACGCCTGAGGCAATCGGCAAATACTCTCAAAAACAAGTTGTGGAATGAGTTTTTGTGAAACGGTTCTTAACGTTTTAAGAACTTTGAAACTTTCGAGGGCTGCGCACGCCCTCGAAAGTTTCAAAGTTCTTACCTCTTATTTTCATAGTCACAAATTTTCATAGCAATGTCTAGAAACACATACGATTGTACTAATTTAAATACACTAGCATTATTATGTAGTAATAGTTGGCACTATACAGACCTTATCTTCATTAGATATAAATCATGAATAAGTAGGTATACTTAGGTTTCTCCTAGAAGACACTGATCATCTTTTTACTGTAGTTTATATTGGTTTTCCTGATGTTATAAGTCCTGGGAAACCTTTCTAATTGCGTGCATATTTTTCTTTCATTAATTTATTAATTAATTTATTATTATTTAATTACAATTTATTATAATTTATATTATAATTCATTAATTACTATTGTAATATAATTCAATTTATGTTAATTATCAAGTGATCTTGACCTATTGTTTTTGTGTTTTTTTATTACACCTAATGTAATTTTATTAAATAAATTTGTTAACTATATATACATTCAAATGTTTTGTTTCACGTGAATATGATTAGGGTATCTATTATTAGTATTTTAACATTTTTAATACGGCTAATGTTTTTAATACATCGTAAATTTTTGTCTGCCAGAATTTTTTTAAAGGTTGTCTCTGGCCTATTGTACCAAACTTTTACGATGGGACCAACTCTGAAATCATAAAAAATAACAGCCGATCCATACATTATGTAATACCTAACCCGATCAAAATGTATGAAACAAGTGATTTGTTTTCTTAACGATTCAAAGATTGTCCCACAGTAAAAGATTTTCAAAATGATGGGCAGAGACTACCATTAAAATGTTTGTGGTAGATAAAAAATAATGGAGTATAACATGTTGTTATAGAGGGTATGACTCAAAAATAAAAAATGGTTCTACCAACAACAGTTTTTACAGACCCTGATATCCTTAATCATGTTATCAATACTTAAACATATTCTTTATTTACAGGTATCTTCAGCATGTTTGGTCAATTTGTGGCGGTTGACAATACACATAGTTTCAAGAACTTCTTTGCAGAATCTTCCGACAACGATAGTGACGACTCAGATTCGCTTAAGTCAATTGCGACACCTAAATTACGCTCAAAAGATGGAATTAGAAAAGTTCTATTAAACTTAGGTAAAGCCAGTAAAAAGTAAAAAGTACGTATCGCGGTCAGGTAAAATAAAACAAGCCAGAAATATGAAGGAACCTTGTAAAAGCGATTGCCGCTTAAAGTGTACGGAAAAAATTGATGAGACCCACCGAAAAAGTATATTCAGAAACTTTTGGAAACTTGGCGATTGTTCCCTCCAGTGATTGTTTGTTGCATCAAATATCCAGGTTTAAAACCGAGACGGCGGACGAACGTTGAAAGTTCAGTAAGAACAAGGACACTAAAATTGTTTTTGCCAATTAATTCAAATTCTGAAGAAAAAATCATCGTATGTAAGATTATGTTTATAAGTACTCTCTCCATTAGTAAAGGTTTTTTATTTAATGCTATCAAAAAGTATGATCAATATTCAGGAACTTGTTTGAAAGACATGAGAGGTCAACACAAAAATCGAGCAAAGAAAAAAGGACAACGTACTACGAAACGTTAAGATCATGGCATCAGTAGAGAAGAATAATAAATAATATATTTTTATAAATCTAACAAATTGTGTTTAGATCGCCGTCAGTGTACCATGAAAAAGGGGTATGAGATGTACAATGCTTGGTGTCAAGAAAATAACATGATGGAAAATATGTTGACTTAGAAGCAGTACAGTTATTTAGTCCATGATGAACTGAAGGTAGATTATAAAAAAAGGAAAGTGTAGCTAGCTTTTTAAAAGGATATTTTCACTTAGTCACATATAAGGCGCTGGACCACACAGAAAAGACGTAAGACGCAGACGGGGCGCGGACAAATGTCTCTTCCGCGTCCTTTCCATACAAAATGTATAGAAGCTTCGCAACGCAAAACATATAGAAAAGACGCGAATGTCGCGATTCGAGAAGCACGAATTCCAAATAAAAAAGCAAACAAAACAATTGACGATCTCGCAAACACACCACACACAACACTGTTACTCTTAAAGAAATAAATAACTATTTTAGATCATATATATATATCGATATATCGGAAAAAACCTTCGTCTCCCGGGACGCCCGTCACGTCCGTGCCTAGTCATTTCTATATGTTTTAAAAAGTCGCGACGGCGGGCGCCCCGTCTGCGCTCCGTCCGCGCCCCGCCTGCGTCTCACGTCTTTTCTGTGTGTCCCGCGCCTTAGACGGTCATGCGAGAACGTCGTTTACCAACTTATGATGGACAACAATCTTGCGGTTTTATGTGAAGCTCATTTTCTTGCATGGATAACTGTTTCGTTCAAAATTCTAATTCTAATTTCTAGTTAGCTTCTCGAAAAGTCTTGACACCTTAAACGGCATTATACTGACAATCAATTGAACTTCTATTGTGTCTGGGCCTGGCGGCGGCGGTCAACCTGTTAAAAGTATTTAAGCCGAGTTATGGTAACTCTATTTTTTGTTGTATGAAACGAATAACAAAATTTTAAAGTTTATACTTATTAGGTCCATACTAGCTTATTAGTCTATACAAGCCTAAAGGATGATCAAAGGAATATGTATAACAAATTTAAACATACGTTTCTGCTTATAGTTTAGGTAGACAATGTTAAAAGAACTAGAACTGGGTATTATGAAAAGTCGTCTATATAAAAATCTAATTAAAATTATTTTAATTATCTTGTTATTTTAGTTGATTTTGATCGCTCTCAAATGGATTACCTCTGAAACCTATTAATGTGTAAAGTACTTACGTGCATATTCTCATGTTGTAAGTAATTAAATTAAATTGTTATTAAATGATTATTTAATAAGGTTATATTTACTACATTAATTTTTTCCTAATAATATTTTGTAATATTGTAGAAAGCAAACACAATATATAGATATATTTAATTGAATGTTAATTTATTAAATTAGTATGTGTGATGCTAAGAGTTTTATTTCACATGTATATTATTAGAGTTTCTTTACAGATTATATTAGAAGTTGCCCTTCAACTTTAAAAGAAAGCAATTAATTAAAACATTGTTTTACAGGGATACCGTACGAAATTGTGCCATCTCGTAAAGGAAAGGATCTTATATATATTGACGGCTACACGTTTTCAAATAGTACAAATTCTGTGTTTTGTTCCCGTCATGAGTGAAAGAGACAAAACACGGAATAACTATTTTAAGCTTATTCTTTGTTTATTTGTAGGCACTTAGGGTTTCTTTAATGATTATATTAGCAGCTGCTCTTCAACTTGAAAGTAACCAAAACGTTGTTTTACAGGGATACCGTACGAAATTGTGCCATCTCGAAAAGGAAAGGATCTTATATATATCGACGGCTACACGTTTTCAAATAGTACGAAGTCCAAAAACATTTGGATTTGCTCCACGAAAAAGCCTTACTGCCGGGCGCGACTTCACCTGTTGGATGGAGTTGTTATCAAACTTTTTAATGAACATTGCCATGGTCCAAAGCAATACGTGAAAACGCAGGAGGGCAAATATTATGTCCGGGTCTAATTGTGTGAATGTTCGTATTCTGACCGGTCGGCCGCGACCTGGGTGCCAAGTGCGAGTTTCATTCGCTATTGGATCAAGAAAACGAGAATTTGTATGGCAAAATGTTAACTCTTCTCGTATGCCGCGCGCTGCTTCAATGCTATACACATTTTCGGTTTCGTTAACGTGATCGAATGAATACTGATAGTAAACAAAACTCACACTAGGCACCCTGCCCCCCTATACAGGTTGACTTTTTTATCACCGTCCAAACCTTCTGAGATGACTCCCTTGATACAAACCTAACTCTTAAATAAAATCCAGCTGTTCCATACATTTTGGTCGAATGAATATTGATGTTTTGTATGGAACAGCTGAATTTTATTTTCGAGAGGGAGTTGATCCGATAGTAAGAGTTGTTCGTTTGTATCATGGGAGTCATCTCAGAAGGTTTGGACGGTGATAAAAAAGTCAACCTGTATAGACAAGTGGCATAACGGTAATAGAATAGAAATGAAGAGTATAATTATTGTATGGGATTGACATAAACGTCATTTATACGTATCGTTGACTTTATGTCAATCTCGTAAAAAACAATCTATTTCATTTCTATTCTATTAGCGTTATGCCACTTGTATAGGAGGGCTGGGGCTGGTGCGAAGCGGGGAGCTGATTTCTAGTTCCTTGCGTTCTTTCCATCACCGTTGACTATTATTACTGTCGTAGAATAACGCGCAGGGCTCTTTCCATTTAGACGTTGGTTATCGGACGGGTGCCGCACGTTTGAACTGCGTTCCATGTATTTAAATGTATAGAGGTAAGCTTTATTTGTAGTTATTAAGTTTTTAATTGTAAATGTATTAAATTATATATTGTATGATTTGGTAACGACATACTTTTTTTTTGTAAATGTCGTTACTTCTATTAAAGCTGGTGGGGTGTCTTGCGCTCATTATTCTTCACAGCTAAAAAATAGATGTCCTGAATGGTAAAAAAATGTTTGGACGATTCAAAAGCACATATCTTAAGTTTATTTAAATAAAAAGTTGATTTTGACTTATTAAAACAGTTGTGCGGCTGTCGTGTAGCTGGCGTTTAATATAAAACCGCAATGAAACGTCTAAACTGAAAGATCCCAATCCGCTCGCGCGTTGCATGTAGGGTTGCCAACTCCCCCGGAATTCCGTGATTCTCCCGGAAAAAGGCTGGTAGTCTTTTAATCTCTCGGCTCTAGGAACGCACGTAAAATTACCCGGATTTCACTCTGTTGATTCAAATCGCAAACGCCGCCGCTGAGCGTGTTTTGAGCGTAGTAAATGAACTTTGGTCAAAAAGTCTACATTGACTAAATTATACATAATATGTAGAATAAATAGAACTATGCACACATTTTAAGTATACCTTTAAAGAGCTTTACGATTTTATGGTCACCAATTAAAAGGTATACTAGAACAACATTTTTTAAAAGGTACAAAGGTATGCTTGCAGTGTAAAAAAATATAACTTTAAATAATCACTATTTAATTTTTATTGATTTTTAATTTCTGCTCCCGGATTTTTGAACTACTGTGTTGGCAACCCTAGTTGCAAGACGCTTTTGTTCCTGGCTGCGGTCTGGGTGCCTAGTGTGACTTTTGTTTGCTATCAGTATTCATTCGATTACGTTTACGGAAACGAAAATTAGATGGCATCGAAGTAGCGCCTCCTGGCGACATACGAGATGAGTTAAAATGTTGCCATACAAATTCGTTTTCGTTAACGTAATCGAATGGCGAATGAAACTCGCACTTGGCACCCTGAAGTCAATTGTTGTGGCTATCGTGTCTCTTCGCAAAATAAGGAACACCTATTGTCGTGTTCCTCTAGCACTTCCAACTGCACGTGGGATGGCTTATTTTAGACCACCTACAAGGAAATTGACGTCATTTTGGCTGTCGATAAGTATTTTAATTTTATAATGTAGTTTTAACAAAAGTTTTGTCCTTGTAGTAAAGGTAGACAACGTTATGATGCTACTTTCGTTAAAGACATCTGTATAAACTCTAAATTAAGGTTCTAATTATATTGTTATTTTAGTTGCTTTTTTTAAATAGATAAATAAATTTTAATCGCTCTAAAATTGATGACCTCTAAAATCTATTGATATGTATTTACGGACACATTCTCATGCCGTAAACAATTGTATTCAAAAGGAATTGAAACAAATTCAATTAATTATTTATTGATTAAATGATAAAAGTTATGTTTACTACCTATATTTTTATTGTAATTTTTGTAATTCTGTTTCATACTTACAACCGTTTTGTAAAATTCTTAAAGAAAGTATTTTAAGCTAGCAGAATTGTATTAAATTAAATGTAAATATATTAAATAAGTATGTATGATACCTACAGTCAAAGAGTTTTATTTCACATGTATATTAAAAGGGTCTTACATTCTGTGTTCTGTTTTTTTGTGTTGTGACGGGAACACCGTCATGAGTGAAAGAGACAAAACACGGAATAACTATTTTAAGCTTATTCTTTGTTTATTTGTAAGGCACTTAAAGTTTCTTTAATGATTATATTAGCAGCTGCTCTTCAACTTGAAAGTAACCAAAACGTTGTTTTACAGGGATACCGTACGAAATTGTGCCATCTCGAAAAGGAAAGGATCTTATATATATTGACGGCTACACGTTTTCAAATAGTACGAAGTCCAAAAACATTTGGATTTGCTCCAAGAAAAATCCTTACTGCCCGGCGAGACTTTACCTGTTGGATGGAGTTGTTATAAAACTTTTTAATGAACACTGCCATGATCCAAAGCAATACGTGAAAACGCAAGAGGGCAAATACTTTGTGCGGATCTAATTGTGTGAATGTTCGTATTCAGCCCGGTCGGCCGCGATTTGGTGTTATACGAAGCGGGGAGCTGATGTCTAGTACATTGCGTTCTTTCCATCACCTTTGACTATTACTGTCGTAGAATAACGCGCAATGAACTATAAGGGATCTTTCCATTTAGACTTATGTTTGCTCTGCGTTCCACATTAAAACAGTCGTGCGGATATGAAATCGCAACGAAACGCCTAAACTGAAAGATGGTGGATTGCACTAAAACTCCGGTTAATATAACTGTTATAGATAATTTTAACATTGACGATCCTCAGTAACAGTGGCATCTAGTACAATGCGTTGCACCATATGTACTTTTGTAAAAGGGTTGCTAGTTAAATGTGATACATTTGTCCCCAAAGCAAGAAAGGGAAACGTTTTTTTCATGTGGCCATTGTTCGTTAGATATAAGATTTTTTTAAAAGCTTTAATTATAATTTTGGTTATAAATAAAAATTACTGACATTTGACTGCTACTTTGATATTAACACTAGCCTAACCAGCCAAAATTTAGCAGTTATGGTTAACGTAAAAATATGACATCTATCATCGTCATTTTAACGATTGTTACATGGTGCAACAGATTTTTCGCAAAACCGTTGATTTGACGGACGGTTTGACGATAATGTTGGATGGTGCAACTTACCCTTAGTGATAAATGTTATGTAATTGTTATTGTTATAATTTATGTACTTCTGTTTCATACATGTTTTTGTAAAACTCTTAGAGAAAGTATTATAAGTAAACAGGATAAAATTAAGTTAATAAATACATAAAATTGGCATGTATGATACAGTCAAGAGTTTTATTTGAATCATTACAACATTAGGGTTTTTAATGATCAGTTAGATTATATAAGTAATAAATCATAACGTTGTTATACAGTTATAATTGAAATTAAAATTGGAAAATATTGTCGTGTTCCACTAGCATTTCTTCATCAGCCTTCACTAGTCCACTGCTGGATATAGGACTCTCCAAGTGGTTGCCACTAAGCACGGTCCACGGCTACTCGCCTTCTAGAGGATTTTGCCCATAATTGCCACTCTTAGCATTCGGGTTGGCAATCGCAGGGTTTCAGTCACTAGCGTTATTCTAAAAACAAGAGCTCCCACATTAAATGTGTTGTCAAACAACTTCCACAATAAATTTCTCAGTATCCTTATCACTATCACTCGTTAGAGTAATATTTTTACTCCAAAAATTAGAAAGAAATATGTTTAATTGTGAAAAGTTAGTGAATCAATTGTAAAAGATTAAATATTGGCAAATATGTATTACAAAAAAGCACATTTAAATATGTCCACCCTACACCTTGTTGAATTTACCCCCAAATTACGTTTATTTAAATTCAATTGTTTGCATAAATAAAATGAGTTTAAAGTTTGTCCTCAAAAAACGGAAGTGGAGAAATTTCCGCCTAAGTAACGAAAAAAACTAGGACTCGAAAACAAAGAAATACTTTACATTTTGTGCCATTTTTTAGTCTTGGCAACATTAGTTATATTTCAAATAACCCGCCCTCTCCTTCTCGCTTGTTTTTGAATTACTTTTACTAAATTTTTATTACTAATTTATAATTATTGCTACTTATTAGTTTTATTTTATACTGACGTGTGTATAAGTATGTATAAGGATGTGTTGTGTAGTGTGTTAATTACGGTAAGTTGAATATATTGTGTGTGACAGGTGAATGTGGATATGAGATGTTGTGTTGGAGTGTGTACTGTGCATGTACGAAGTAACGAAGGTGTGGGAATATGTGTATTTGTATTATAATTGTATAAATGTACGTACTTTACTTTAGTTTCTTTCAGCTACCTCATGAATTGACTAAAGCCTCAGTTTCAGCGTAGTCTAAATCTAAATCAATGCTAGAAATAGTTTGACATTATGATTCTTAACATCCATTAAGTAACGTTGCGTAAAACGGACTGTGAGCGTTACTTAATGGAATTGTCAGGACGTGTTTGCATGAAAGTTTTTTTATTAATTACCCGAATGTAAAAGGAAAGAGGGTTATGCTTCTACGATCCAACTTGTTTAAAAAAAAATATTTTGATAGAAAAATTAAAATTATTCCGTGGTGCATTTTTGACATGTCAATTATGATATTAGGGGGAGCGACTTTAAAGTTTGAGTTTGAATGGTCTCGGATAAGAATTCATCATATTGTTTGTTTGTTTTATTTCTTTATTTAATGTGTTACATCCGTTATTTACAATCTATAATGGAAGCTCTGCTTAGTTTGGGGTTAAATAAATTAGTATAATGTGGGTTGTTGGGAACTTATTATTATAATTGGTTAATATGTTTTACCTTTTTTATTTCAGATAAATTAGTCAATAAATATAAAATACCTCTAACGGGAGCAGAACGTGCAAAGCGGTATAGAGAGAAACTGAAGCAAGATCCAGAAAAATACGATGCGTACAAGAAAAAAAACACTGAATTAACAAAAAGAGGCCAGAAAAAAATTAACGATCTCAATGACGAAGAAAAGGAGATGAAAAGAAAACAATGGAGAATCAATAAAGCAGCCCAGAGAATGAAAAAAGTGAACCGAAGCCAAAGACAGAGAAAGCAGAAACCATAAAATAAAAAGTAAGTAATAATTTATAGAAAAAACTAAAATGTGCATTTGCACATAATTTAATTAACTAATAAAATCGAAAAAAAAGCATGTCTGAAATTGATAGTAGAGCACGATAAAGGAAAAGATTACAAAGAACCAAATCAGCTTTTTTAAAATGTCTGTGTTTTTATGTGTAAAATAATGTGTTTTATTATATTATATTCGATTATAATATATTCTGTTCAATTCTATTCGCTATTCTATTCTACTTTACTCTATTCTATTAATGTAAAGAAAGAGATAAAAACAATTGTAAGACTAAAGAAAGTAAAAGACTATTCAATAAAATTTTGCAAAATTACGCACAGAAAAGTAACATATTGTGTGTTACTCTATCCTATTCATAAAATATTTGGATTCAAAAAAGGATTTGATTACTTTTTACTTATTCTTACATAACTGAGAGAATAAATTAATCCTTTTATCTTCGGGACGATGTACTAGGTGCCGCAGGAAAAAATAATGCAGAACAAAACTAAATAATAAAATGCAAGTAAGGTACAAGGTTGACACTTTGTATAATCTTTTTCAACTTTACAGAAGAAACGGTGGCGGACATAGCGGCTGTCCAAAAGCAAAGCCTAGCAAGTGCATCTAACTTAATTTTACAGGAGAAGACATCAAACATTTTCTTCTGCCGTTTAGAACACAACTAGTAAGTAAGACTCAGACAATCATCATCGGCAGTTCCTATTTTGTTTCGAGGATCGATTTTGGGCTGTTACCTTCTGTCAACTTCGCTGGCATTAATATACCATACTCAAAGACAGTGAGAAACTTGGGTGTTGTTTTTGACCAGTGTCTCCCTTGGCATTCGCAAGTTGATGCTGTTCGGAAAAGGGTCTTTGCTGCGTACAGTTCACTCAATCGTCTTCGTAATTTCTTGCCAATTAGCACAAAGATCACTCTGGCGCAAACTCTCCTGCTTTCCATCATTGACTATGCTGATGTTTGCTACGCTGATCTTTCGGAGGAACTTCTAAATAAACTGGAGCGTTTGCAGAATCTCTGTATTCGGTTTATTTATAACTTGAGGAAGTATGACCATGTTTCGATTTTCCGAGCTCAGCTTAAATGGTTGCCTATTCGCCGGCGTAGAGACCTACACGTTCTTTCCTTTCTGTATACTGTCCTCTTTCTACCCACTTCACCTTCATATCTTCAAAATTGTTTCTCCTTCCGTTCCACTTCCTCAAGCCAAACCTTGCGTTCTGCCTATAACCTAGCTCTTGTGACTCCTATTCACTCAACTAATTTCCTTTCCTATTCTTTTTCTGTGCATGCTGTCCGGTTATGGAATTCTTTGCCAGAGCGCATCAAAGTGCTCGCACGTTGGAATCGTTCAGGGGTCAGGTTCGGAGACTTTTTCTAAATTCACCTTAGCTATGTTTATTTATTTTATGATTTATATTGCATAAACTCTGTTTAATATATTTATTTCCCTTTTCTGTTTTTTTTATTTGATATTATTATTATAAATTAGTTTATTTTTACTTGCACCCATTTTTATTTTCTTTATTTTATTATTTTTCGCCTATTTTGTACTATATGTTTTTATCAATTTGTCAGTATCTGTTTTTTTTGTCTGCAAATAAAGTTTATTATTATTACTATTATTATTATTATTACTTTTTTGTAATTTTCTTGTATTCATATGGATGATTATGACTTGCTTTATTTCACGATATAGTTAAATTGAGTATATGTGTATTTGGACAAGTTTTATGTGCCTTACTAAAGATAGTTTATATATTTCAAGATATGTATTGCACCAAATCCAAAATGAAAACCTAGCACGGTCTATAACTTACTATAGATATTATTATTATTCAATAAAGAATGTTTACCATCAAAACGTTGCCGAGCAACCAGTAGCAGCCATGTATTGACAACCTTTTCTAGTTGGTCAACAGGAATTTACGTAAGAGATTTATTTATATTAAAGATTGTATGAAAAATTTTAAACCAAAAATCATAGTAATTATATCGCTTAATTTTAACCTATGTGTGTTAATAAATTAGTTACCTTGGAATAATTAAAAATGCACCTGATGATTAAATAATTTATTTATTACATAAGTAACTGCTGTTAAAATCCAATTTTCTATAACGTCAATAGAATTTGTTCATTTATGAATGTTTGTTCTGCATTGCAAATGCACTGTTTACGCAGCACGTTTCAGAGGAAGTTAAGATAATCGACCTTTTAAGGATATTCTGTCATCTTCATTTGGAATGCTATTTTATAATAGAGAAATTGTTTAGAATACCACTCTTTTAGTAATGACATTTGGATGATAGGGTTATCAAGTGAAAAAAAATTAGCTTTTCTTTTACGTTCTTCGAATTATTACGTTTTTAACCACGATGCGTGACTGATTTAAGTGAGATGATTAGTGAGAATAATGAGTCTTACAATATCTTTCATGTAAAATGCAGTAATCAAGTAAATAATACAAAAAGTGTAAACACATTTGTGCCCAAATTTGTGATGACCCTAATTTGGTTTGTTTACATTTATTCTTTATGAGTACCTATAGTTATCTGTATTGGTTTCATTAACGGAATTGTTCTGGGTCTAACATTAAAAACCCAGAAAAAACATTAACTAGGTTTCTGAATTAGGTTTTTAATTGCTTTTTTAACTAAATGTCAAATACGCCTGACTTACTATTATTTACTTATCATAAATCTTGTTCTATATCTAATTTTGTAAACCCAATTCCAAGTTTAAAAACTTAGTAAGGGACCGATTCCAATTTCATAATTCTAGTATGTCCATTCACAAATTCAAGAACATAGCATGTACCGCACTTTATATGTTTTTTTACTTGGAAATGTCACTTGCTAAGTTTTTGTTGTTGTTTTCTTGGAGTACGCATGACACTTGCTAAGTTCGCGCATGTCCTTAAGTCTAATTCTAATTGAGATAAAAATACGGTTGTTTTTGCATTAGACGCACCTTAACATTTTGGGATCTTTGTTGAAAAAAGACGCATTTTACAAAAAATGTCCCTTGCTAGATTTTGATTTTGGACAGCCGATAGTTTCTCATTTTTTTACCGATGTAAACAATTTTACGTTTTATTTCCATCTGCAGACGCCAGAGATATCTGTATGTGTATTAAGCACAGCAACATAGATTTCATCTTACAAGCTTTGAAATAGAATATGATTATTTTGTATTAAATTATTGGGGAGTGGGTAATGTATTTTTCTTATGATTCAAATTCATTAGATTTTATGTATGGAGAGTGCTTAAATTATAAAACTCCACACATTGAATATAACGAAGAAATGTCAACAGAAGCGTGGTGGAAATAAGTACGATGAGATGACACATATGAGAAATCAGGCCGAGAAATAACGAGTAGGTATTATAAGCAAATACGGTTATATCAAATTAATTTGCTAATTATGCATACAGTCAAGATTTTTATTTCACTTGGATATTATTCGGGGTTCGTTAATGATAAGATGATCTTATGTTATCTTATTCTATAGATAAGATAAGATAATCTTATCTAAGAGAAAAAAACAATAATAAGATTATTATTGTTTTTTTCTCTTTATTCTTTATATTATTTATTTATCTCCATTATATTTGCAATAAACCAAAACGTTGTTTTACAGATATACCGTACGAAATTGTGCCATCGCAGAAAGGGAAAAATCTTATATTTATCGACGGCTACACGTTTTCAAATACGAGTTCCAAAAATATTTGGGTTTGCTCCACGAAAAATGCGAACTGCCGAGCGAGGCTTCACCTGTTGGATGGAGTTGTTATCAAACTATTTAATGAACATAGTCATAGTCCAAGGCAATACACGAGGACAAAGGAGGGCAAATATATCCGGATCTAATTGTGTGAATGTTTGTATTCTGACCGTTCGGTCAACCATGACCACTGGTGTCTTGCGAAGTCCCTACTTGCGGATTTCTAGTTCATTGCGTTCTTTCTATTGCTGTAGAATAACGTGCAACAAACTATAAATCCGATCGCCGCGTCGCAACACGCTCTTCCTCATGGTCACGCGGAGGTCTTATGATTACTGATTAGTATTAGGTAATAGGCTGAGGTGATATGTACAGATGTCTGCACGTCGAAATATCCAAAACTGTCATATTTCTTCAATACATTTTCAACCATATATTACTTAGTGATAAAGTTTAAAGTCTATTGAGGAAATTTGAGTTTGTGGTAGGTTGATGTGCGTACGCGAGGAGTGTGTACTTGAGTGCATATTCTCATTCCGTAATCATTCTTTTTTTTTTTAATTTAAAATAAATTCAATTATTTAAAAAAAGGAGAACCTCTTGCTTTTTTTTAAAGTCGCAAGTCTAGAAGCCGAATTCCAAATAAAAAAACAAACAAAACAATTGAAGATTTCGCAAACACACCACACACAACACTCTTGAATCACTCCACACATTGAATATAACGAAGAAATATCAACTGAAGCGTGGTGGAAATAGGTACGATTAGATCACAAATATGAGAAAACAGGCCGAGAAATAACGAGTAATATAAGCAAATACGGTTATATTAAATTTGCTAATTATGCATACAGTCAAGATTTTTATTTCACTTGGATAATCTTATGTTATCTTATTCTTTAGATAAAATTATATAAGATAAGATAATCTTATCTAAGAGAAAAAAATAATAATAATCTTATTATTGTTTTTTCTCTTTATTCTTCATATTATTTATTTATCTCCATTATATTTGCAATAAACCAAAACGTTGTTTTACAGATATACCATACGAAATCGTGCCATCCCAAAAAGGAAAGAATCTTATATATATCGACGGCTACACGTTTTCAAATACGAGATCCAAAAATACTTGGGTTTGCTCCACGAAAAATCCGAACTGCCGAGCGAGGCTTCAGCTGTTGGATGGAGTTGTTATTAAACTTTTTAATGAACACTGTCATAGTCCAAGGCAATACGCGAGGACAAAAGAGGGCAAATATGTCCGGATCTAATTGTGTGAATGTTTGTATTCTGACTACTTGCGGATTTCTAGTTCATTGCGTTCTTTCTATTGCTGTAGAATAACGTGCATCAAACTATAAAACCGATCGCCGCGTCGCAATACGCTCGTCCTCGTGGTCACGCTTAGGTCTTATGATTAGTATTAGGTAATAGGCTGAGGTGATATGTACAAATGACTGCACATCGACCAATTCAAAACTGTTTTATTTCTTCAATACATTTTCAACTATATTATTTAGTGATAAAGTTTAAAGTGAGGAAATTTGAGTTTGTGTTACAAATTCAATTATTTCATAATTAAGTGATGAAAAATGGTTATGTTTACTATCTACTACCTACCTACGTATTTTTTTCTTAACTTCTGTAATTCTGTTTCATACTTATGAATGTTTTTTTAAATGAAACTTTGAAAGAAAGTAGGTATTATAAACAAAAGCAAACAGGGTTATATTTAATTAGTATGTATGATACCTACAGTCAAGAGTTTTATTTCACATTCTCGTACCGATTTGCATCGCGTCGCCCAAATGCGCCAGAGTGCCTAGTGTGAGTTTGATTTGACATAAAAATTTCCATACAAATTATAGTAAACAAAACTCACACTACACTACGTACTCTGTACTTCGTATTCGCTTAGCGATGTTTCTGCCTTTTTTGCTCGGCTTTTGTTCATAGCGCGATGTTAAATAGAGTTATGTTAACCATTTTAATGACAATTTTTTTAATAAACCAAATTCCCAATGATTGTTACATAATAAATGTTTATTTACGGATTGAAATTCTTATTCGTCTTGCGTACAACAAAGGTCTTAGTAAATTTTAATAAGTAAGGAATAATAAGTTTACCACCACTCGAACACTTAACAGGGGCCTCGGTAGCTTAGCGGTCAGAGCATTGAATCGGTTATCCAAAGTTCTTGCTTCGAGCTTCCTGAAGTTGTTTTTTTTCTAGAAAAAAATTATTTTGTAGTTTACTTTTAGTCAATATATGTGTGTGTACTAGATGTGTGGTGTGTCTATGGAAATGATATCGCCGTCTGTCACGCTCTCTTGTAAACTAAGTAAACGTGTACCGGTGCACTAAAAAAAAAAACAACCTTATTATTTAAATATAGCAGTTTTATTGAAGATACAACATTGGCGACGAAGATGGGATCGCATTCATAGTGTAGGGTATGAGATATTCAGTAAATTAACAAGGATAATAAAAATAATTGCAAGACAAAATATTTGCCGGTGTTAATAAATGTCAAAGTGGGTGATGAGTAAAATTAGGAAAGCGTACGTTTTTTTTTTACAAGTTCACGAAACAAGAATTACGTCAGATATTGAAAGACGAAAAATTTTCGTATTCTGAATAGCATAACATAGATGAATTGAGAAAAAAATTAAGTGAATTCCTATTATGAGAAGAAAACTTATTAAGAGCACACAACTCGAAAGACTATAAGTATAGAAAATGACTTCTTACGGGGAATTAAAGCCATTTGATGGACACCATTGGGATGTTTTTCATCTGCAATTAGAATGTATTTGTTGTATTTGTAATTTGTTCGCAACAAAATTTGCGTTAAAAATTATTTGAACATTTATAAATAGCTTGCTTACTTCTTAATTGATCTTTAATATTTGTAAAAATATTAGATCAATAAATAATAGATAAATAAAAGATCAGATCGGATGTTAGTGACGGTAGTTGTTGACATTGAATGGGCGCCTTTGCTTTCAAAGTAAAAAGTGTTCAACAATTTCGGCGGGCTGGTTAGAACCACGATAGCTCAATTGGAAGAGCACCTGACCCGGAATGTCAGAAGGGTGCAGGTTCAAATCCTGCTCGTGGAAATTTTTTCAACATGTGTGTTTTTATAATTTGTTCGCAACAAAATTTGCGTTAAAAATTATTTGAACATTTATAAAGTATGTTTAGTCTATCTACAGTCTTTGAGATCCACTTTCATACGTATATACATCGGGACTTTATAGTCCCGAATATGGGTACCTCAGTTGCGTGCACTTAGGAGAGGCCTATGTCCAGCAGTGGACTTGAATAAACTGATGATGATGGTGACGATGAGAAGAGCTCGATGGCGTAGTGGTTAACGCGCCCTGTCTGCGAGTGCTGAGGTTAAGCAACTTTCGCAAAGGCTGGTCATCGCATGGATGATCAAAAAATTAATCATCTCGAGCTTCTCCGTGCTTCAAAGGGCACGTAAAGCCGTTGGTCCCGGCTGCATTAACAGTCGTTAAAAACCACTAATCCGCACATGGCCCGCGTGGTGGTTTATGGCCCGTTCTCCCTATCCATCCATAGGGAAGGCTCGTGCCCCAGCAGTGGGGACATAAATGAGCTGATGCTGAATTTTGTAGAATATCTTCACTAAGAGTTTTTTTTATCGAAATGCTTAATAGGAGGCGCTGCTTTAATTTTTGTGTCCTACTACGAGTTGTCGAGCATTCCCTATGGATGGCAACACCACATTGAAAACGGGCTATAAACCACCACATGGGCCCAGTAAAGTAGGGATGACCAAACAAACTCTCGTTCTTGTTAATGTGATCGAATAGCAAAAAAAAAAACCTCGCACGTGACCACATAAATTGCTGTAATCTGATGATGATTTTAAATTATGGAATAGACAATTCTATTCATGTAATTTGTTTATTTTCCTTTTCAGATATCCCTTTCCAAATAGTAAAATCGCAAAGAGGAAAGGACCTTATATATCTTTACGGATACACATATGCTAAGTCTAGTCCATACAAGTGGAAATGTTCGAGCCACTACCCAGCTTGCAAAGAGAAAATAATTTTTGACCGCGCTGGGAAAATCATTTACTTCCCAGCAGTTCATTTTCACGGCATAAGAAAGCGCAGTCGTATTTTTTAGAAATCATATTTTTATATATACTTATATGGCATAATAATAAAATAATTATTTATTTAGGATTAAACACGGTACACAGGCCTGCACATTAGACTACCACTAACTATCAAATTTTCTCAATACATTTTGAACTTTATGTAAATGATATATGGTTGAACATTAATTGAAGAAATTTGACAGTTTTGGATAGTTTGATGTGCAATCCTCTGTACATGGTGTGGTTGTTACATAATATATAAGAATCAAGCGTAACAACCTCATTGTATACCGCGTTTGAAGGCAAATAAATAATTTCATTTGATTTCATTTCAAACTACTTAGTAGCGATGTTTAAATGCTGAACGAAAAAAAAATGTGCTTGTAGTCTGAGAGACTAATGTTTAGTAATCTAAGGTTTAACGAATTCAATGTGACAATTCGTGGTTATTCTAATCATCATCATCAGCCTATAAACGTCCACTGCTGGACATAGCCCTTTCCAAGTGCACGCCACTGAGCACGATCCGCGGCTACTCTCATCCAGCTCTTGCCAGCCACCTTGCGAAGATCGTCGCTCCACCTAGTCTGAGGGCGTACTACATTACGTTTGCCGATACGCGGTTTCCACTCAAGAACTCGTTTACCCCTTCGGTTATCGGTTCTGCGGCTAAGGCAGGCCCACTGCCACTTCGGTTTGCTAATCCTGTGGGCTATGTCGACGACTTTGGTTCTCTGTCGGATCACCTCGTTCCGGATCCGATCCCTCAGAGAAACTCCAAGCATAGCCCTTTCCATATGCCACGTTTTTTCCAGTCCAGCGTCTTAAACACATCTTCCAAAGCATTTGTGAACCATTTAGGGGATTTTACATTCCCTTATCTCACACCACGATTCATATGCTTAGTCTGCTGGTTCTGTACTTGGACGGCCATGGAGGCGGAATTATAAAGAGACCTCAACACAGGATATATCATCAGTCGACTTGGCATCGTTGCAGGGATTCTAGAACAGCCCAGATTTCGATAGAGTCAAATGCCTTCTCATAATCCACACATGCTAAACACGGGGGCCCGTTATACTCCTCGGTCTTTTATATAATCTGCCGGACTGTGAAGTTGTGGTCTATGATCCCGTATCCTCTTCGAAACCGGGCCTGTTCCGACGGTTGAAATTCGTTGAGTCTTCACGCTAGACGATTTGTGAGGATTCTGAAAAACAGCTTTTAGACGTGGCTTAGGAGCGAAGTGGGTCGGTAGTTCTTCAGTAGGGTCTTGTCTCCTTTTTTGAAGAACAGCACAACGACATTCGTACACCATGCTTCCGGAGTTCCGACCATCGACCATTCCGGTCGGTTATTCCAAGTCGTTCTCTATTCTATTAATATTTATGTTATGTTGTTCTTAACATAATCTCAAAATTTTATGTAATTACTTTTCGTGGGATGGGTGCAACAATCCAATAATTTTGTATCTTGTCAAACAGATTTATTTCGTTTTGTAAATAATGTTTTTGCGCTATTTTGATGTAGAAAAACGTTCTTAAACTACTCCAGTTGACTATGTACCCTTTCGTGCAAATAAATTGACCGACCGTAACATTTTCATACAAACGAGGTTGTTTTGAAGCCTAATGAAGGGAATGATCGCGGCATGGTATGATGATAGCCGTCCATAGTATGACTGAAGTAGGTTCTGCAGTCCCCTAACTGGCCGGTTCAGCCGTTTGAAACCCATGAATAATCTTCCCAGTTCACTCTCTGAATAAGAGATTGAGGGCATCAATCACTGACTTGACTGATTTTTTGCAAGCAAGTGTTATTGCAATAGCTACCTACTGATAGTAAATTACCCTAGAACTGTTTATATCTACTATCTAGACTTTATGCCTGACATGCCAATTTTGGTCAACCAAAATAAAGTTACAGGTGTCTATCAATAGATAAATTCTATCTATCAATAAAAAACATTGTCTAATCACATTTTATGAGCAATTTTCTAGTTTGCCTAAATATATCACATTATATTTAAATAGTTTTTCTCTATACGTTCTAAAAATAAACTTTCCAACAGATGTTTGTTACAAAATGGTGAAATCCCAACGAGGCAGGGACCTGATATTGTTGTGGAATTACACCTACGCAAGAATACACACCACGTACTGGGTTTGCTCAACCAATTACCCTAAATGCAAAGCCAAGTTGAAGTTTGATGGTCAAGGAAACTTCAAGTCGGTTGTAAACGAGCACAACCATCCTGCGAGGAAGTTCCTTATTCTGGGAGACGGGACATATATTCGAACCTAGTCTGCAAGAATAGGGACGATTTTGTTGCTTTTTAAACTAAGGTTAAAATTGACGCTAAATCACTACACTTTTCCCTTCATCGTATGTATGTTATACATCAGTAATTAATAATTAAATTGATTGAACCTTCTGTTTCATAATATTGTTATTTTATTGTTTTATTCTAATTTATCTAACTCTCTGTCGTTATTGTTAAGTATTCGATTGTGTTTGGTTTAAAAATTGTTAATGCTAATCTTGTAATAATTAGTGTAGCTGGTAGGCCAATTAAATTAATGAAATATATCATTGGCTCTTGAAATAATTTTTGTACAAAAACCTTTACTACGATTTTATTAAATGTTTATGTTCATTAAGTATCGTACAATTTAATAATAACGTTGATAACGTTGCTTTAGATGTTAAAGTCACATACATAAGTTTTAGAGTCGCAGTGATAGGTAAGAGAAAAAAGTTTACTGGAGAAATGCTGATCGGGTGCACAAGTACCGTTGGAAGGACTTGGTCATAAAAAAAAAGAAGGTTATGAAGAAGATTTTTAAAATATCTAACTGTCTATTGATATACTTGTATTTGACTAGAAAGGCACCAAAACTAATTGCTCCGTTACCCTAGTGTAGTTTGGAGGCAACAATTAATAAGATTTATACTAATACAAATATTACTAATATACTTTTATTTATCGCTGGATGCTGGAAGCTGAGGACTGGGCGCTATGGCGCTTATTAGGGGAAGCCTATGTCCAGCAGTGAACTAAGATAGGCCGATGATGATGATACTAAATACACCCCCAGATTGATGTGTGTGTTGTGTTGCATACGTACTGAATTTCTATGGAGCTTCAACTCATTCTTTTTACTCCAGCAGATCCAAAATTTAAAACGGTGAAATCTCAACGTGGCAAAAACCTGATATTACTCGGAAAATACACCTTCTCACAAACAAGCAAAGGATGCTGGGCCTGCTCAACCCATTACCCTTACTGCAAAGCCAAGTTGCAGTTCGATGACAAAGGAAAATTCAAATTGGTGGTGAATGAGCACAGCCATTCACCTAGGAAATACCTCATTATGGCAGACGGAAATGTTGTTCGAAATGTTTAAGTAATCGTGTAAGCACTTTAACTTAATTCTCTTCTTGCGTTGCTAAAAACACGGTGAAGCAATTTTGCAAAAGTCAAATGTGTTATGTATCTGTATGAAAATATTATATCTTCATCTCTATTAATTAATAGGTATGACTATAATTAAAGTAATATTACAATATTTTGTGTTTCTTCTTTTAATACCATAACGTTTATTCGTAGAAGTTTGAGAAATCGTGGCGTTGTTTTGACTACCAAAATGCTGTAGAAAGTTGAAGCTTGCCAGAATATTGCCATATCAGCTCTCCGGATGCAAAAGATGTCCATAGGTGGACAACAACTCATCATTCGGGTTCCTCGTTTGTTTTATATCAGTTTCGATTAGAATAATATCAATACCAAATCAACAATTTTTGGTTCATAATTAGCCTTACATGCAAAAAGCATTATTCAGTTTCCAAAAAATTTTGAGCTATCAGTTCTGACTGAAATTAAAAAAATTGCTGCGCTATTTTAATTCCGCCGTCTTGGAATTAGTAATCGTTTGTAAATTTTTGTTGTGGAATTTGATTTGGTTAGATGAATGCAACATTAATGTTTATATTTTATTACAGATATAAAATATGGAATCGTCCAATCTCAACGGGGGAAGAATCTGCTATTAGTGGATGGCTACACTTTCAGTCACATCAGAGCTGGCTATTGGAGATGTTCCCTTAGAGCCCCTACCTGTAAAGCCAAACTTACCATGAGCGATGATAACAAAATTAAAGACCTCTGTAATGAACATTGTCATCCACCAAAAGCCAAATATTTGAATAGCTGATGGCACAAAAATATTCATAATTTTAAAATCGGTCGATGACTGCTTTAAGTTGCAAGACTTGTGAAGTGATCTTATTACACTCGGTTATTTTCGTATTGTTAACAGGCTTTTCCTAAATGTCGACATATGTTGTATATATGTTTAGTACCTGGATGGAAGGTTCTACTATAACTTATAGCAGAAAAGAAAGCCACCTACTTTATTAATCAACTTCATAACAAAAAAAAATTAAAAGGGTATCTGAGGTTAGAAATCCAAGAATAATAATAATACTTGATTGCGAATAATCCTTTTCTTCTCTCATGTTGACAAAGTTACAAGTAAGACATATACAATTTCGGGCTACTAACAACGCTACTAATAACACTACCACGGATTTATTGTCATCCTTTCTACTGTCCCTAAGTCCTCCGTTTAAGCCAGCCGTGTAGCATTGTGGATCTGGCGAGGTACCTGGATGGGTACTGGGGTTTACAACTCCACCACCAAAGAGGACGTTTGGTAGTCGACTCTAGAGTTGTCGGCCCGAGCAGTGGAAACTGCGAGTTTAGTGCAACGAGAAGTGAGTGAGCGAGCGAGCTCCGGTAACCTATCTGGATATTAGGTAGTGAACTATACGTGTCCACGGGGCAACTCGCTCGAGACACGGATGAAGAATGCGCTTCGGCGCGTCCTGATCTGGCGTTATGACCTGACGGTCGTTTGTAACGGGGATGTCTCTAAGTACTACAACTCATTCGGACTTTTGGTTAGCTTTCCTATATTTAATTCATTTGATAATATTAATTCCTTTTATTTAAATCTTAATCTATTTATTTCTTTTTTAAATACATAATAAATACAGCTTTTATAAATTATACATGAAGGCTTTCTTTATATCTTAATCAATAATCACTAATTTATGCTTTTTGTCGTCATTTAATTTGTTTTTGTATATTAAATTTGGTATAGTCAATTGTTATTTGCTTAAATATACTCGATGTAATTTTGACAGAAAATAAATTTATAAACAAGCCTCATCATGTCAACCGAATTTTGTTCTATATTGTAGTTCTCGAGTACAAAATGTGCACATCTCAACGCGGAAACCAACAGTTGCTCGTAGACAACTTTACCTTTACGTACAACAAGTCTAAAAGGATTTGGCGTTGCACGAAGAAGACGTGCCGCGTTCGGTTAAGGCTCGACGACAAGGGAAGAATCATCGACATACTCAATGAACATAATCACCCGTCACCGCAAGTCCACTACAACAAAATTGGAAGATGTGTCCGTGTTTGACGTGGTAAACTTCAAATCGCGCATAGATCCCGCGCATTAATTTATAATGTTGGCACGAGAGCACCAAACATGTTGCCTCGCTCGGTAGGACCGCGGTTCGGCGCCATAGTTGCTTCGTGGATTTGAGGAAAAATACGCGGTCTCATTGATACATACATAGATACTCTCACATCCTCCTTATAAAAAAGGCCAGACAGAGCTTTAAAATCACCAATTTTTAGTAAATTCGACGTTAGTGACCTCGACGCCACATTTTGCATAATAAAAGTAAAGCTCCGAAGTGGAATAGGTAACATCAGTGACTGGTTGCTAGCAAATCGCCTCATGTCTGAGTATCCAAGATACTCTTGTCCCTTAGTCGGCTCTTACGGCATACACGGGAAGTTGGGCTGATGATATATTATTTTCACGTCCCAGACCAGCATGGGATCTCGTTGATTTTTTAAATAAGTAAAATCCAATCGTTTACAAAAATCTTGGATTTTCAAACAAAGAATTCGTACATTTTGATTGGTATAAAAACTGATGACATGATTGGTTTTGTATTAATTATTGTTCTAAGCTTATATGAATAAATTATTTCTTATTCTGGACTTATACTCTTATTCTGAATTCTTCCTGGTAAGAACACAACATTCTTCATTATACCAACATACTTTGTTCTATATTGTAGATTTCGAGTACAAAATGTGCACATCTCAGCGAGGGAACCAACTGTTGCTCGTAGACAACTTTACCTTCACGTACAAGTCTAGGAAGAACTGGCGTTGCTCGAAGAAGACGTGTCGCGTTCGATTGCGGCTCGACGACGATGGAAGAATCATCTACATCCTCAATGAGCATAATCACCCGACACCGCAGGTCCACTACACCAAAGATGGAAGATGCGTCCGTGTTTAACGTGTTTGTACATATAAGATATTTTAGTCAGTAGCAAGTTCGATCTCATTATTAATTACGCACTAATTTATAACTTTGACTCAAGAGCACCGAGCATGTTGCCCCACTCGGGAGGGACGCGGCTCGACGTCACAGTTACTTAGCTGATTAGAGGAAAAGTACGTGATCTCATTAATGTTTAAGAATAAGTAGTATATATCATTTAGTCTATCATGTTTACTAAATTTTTAGGGTTTTCAAAACACGAAACGCACATTTTGATTGGTATAAAAACTAATGACATTATTGAAATTAGAGCTTTTAACCAATGATTGTGTTTGTGTGTCAACCTTGTATTGTAAGGTTTTGTTTTGATAGTTCTAAGCTTATATGAATAAATCAATACTAAATGTAGACTTAAACTCTCATTTTGAATTATTCTTGCACGCACACAACAAGCTTCAAAATGTCATCAGACTTCGTTCTACGTTGTAGGTTTTGAGTACAAAGTGTGCACGTCTCGACGGGGGAAAGAACTGTTGCTGGTGAAAAACTATACCTTCTGTTACAAGTTTAAGAAGAATATTTGGCGTTGCTCGAAGAAGACGTGCCGTGTTCGATTGAGGCTCGACGACGAGGGAAAAATCACCTACATCCTCAATGAACATAATCATCCGGCACCGCTGATGCACCACACCAAAGATGGAGAATTCATCCGCGTTTTTTAATGAGTTGTGATCTTTGCGTGTGCTAATTTCTGAAATCGTGGTAAGTTTTGCAAAAATAATATGTCGAAGAGACTTGTAGGGATATGAGATATGACCGCATGACCCTGATCGAGACGAGAAGAAGCAACTTGCAGTTCGGCAAGATGAGGATGGCTAGTGTACACAATCTTGCTTTATTAACTGTTCTTGCATCTTTGACTCTGCTTCTGCTTAACATCAGGTAGAGTGGAGTAATCTTCTTTTTGATTAAAGGGTATTTTCTATGTACAATAAAGGATTAATTAAAATTGATCGATAGATTACATCAATCAAAGAACATAGAATTTTGTTCTCGTGCCTTTCTAGTCTCTGGCGATAAAGATGAATTCAATTTTTTTTTTCAGAGCAGCTTGTTTACTATGATTTCCTATTGCGATCCAATTCCGTCTATGTATCTATTCTGAATTTATTATCTATATAAATCTCTGAAAATAGGGTTATAATGCTGTTATGGGGATCTTTCATGATAGTGGGCTTTGTTCGATCGATTTGGTATTTAGGAGCTTGTTTTCAAATCTTCGTAATTTTCAAATAATCGTCATTGTTGTTTAAGTCAATTGTTTCTTTTTTTAATTACTAACAGTCTATGGAATTAATCTGAACAAATATGCTTATTATTATTTTATCGGTTCAGAATGCAGTCTTCTATGGAATCGAGCACACCAAAACACAGCTCATTGTTTTATTATATTTTTACAGAAATATCATACGAGGTCGTAACGTCACAGCGAGGGAAGGACCTGATACTCATAGAGGGGTATACTTTTAGTAAAATGAGCGTGAACCTGTGGAAGTGTTCCTCTAGACTACCTAGCTGCAAGGCCAAGCTCATGATGAACAGTGAGAGGAAGATCACAAACCTCCACAACGACCATTCTCATCCAAGACCCAATTATGTTAAGATGCGAGACGGTTCTCTGGTTAGGATAAGGGCGTGCAAACCAACTCGGTTTTTTCGAACCGAGTAACCGCTCGATGGGTATTTCGAGTAATTCTGTTTTTAGGTATAAACCAATTTTTAATGAATAAACATCATGTAAATTTATTCATTTAAAACTTTACATCTTACGGAATGTTAAATTTAAAAGCACTATTGAACAGGCAAGTCATTTCAGTGCGTGCGCTATTCAGTGTTTTGTCAGTTTTTCGTAAGAGAAGTTATGAGCAAGAGCATCATCGTCTAGTCAAATTCATAAATCTTTCTTTCGCTTTTCCTATCTTTAGTCCCATTATGGTGGTGGTCTTTGTTATTTGCCACTCCACTTCGCTCTGTCCTAGATGTGGTTATCGAAGACTTGGAATTCTCTAATGTCCTTTAGCACTACATCTCTTCATCTAGTCTTAGGCCTACCTCTAGATTTTCGGCTGGGCATGAACAGTATTAAACAGATGTAGTGCTAAATTTCTCACGCAGTCAGGCTACCTCCTAACCACGTGACCTGCTCTCCTGTAGCTTGCCAGCGATGTCAAAGTTTCCTCGTAAGTACTCCTTGCGGATTCTATTGAAGCTGGTGAAGCCGTAAATCCTCCTCAGCATCTCCATTTCGGCGACTTGGACGGTACCTATATAAGTTTTTCGCGTTGTAGCCAGCGTTGAGCTCTATGTATTAAGGAAGAAAGAAAGTTTTTTATTTTTGTACTTCGTGAGTAAACTAATAGTACATATGTTTTTTTTTCTTGATTTTCTATACATTTTGTTGGTTGCAAATTATATTTCGTTTAAAGAAAGTCCAAATTCGAGTTATTGATCTCAGCTTTGGAATATTTAGGTCCCTCGCTGTAGGTATAACTAGCGGGCCACCTTATGGCGCGCGAGGGTTTAAATAAAAACAAAGTTTTTATAACACCGTTACACCAGCTACTCCGAAAAACAAAGAGTTTTTAATTTTTATACATAAAAGCTTTGAAAAAATCGAATTAACCGATTACCCGTCAAATGAGAACCGAAAAAACCGGTTAAAATCCGGTTTTTGCATGCCTTAGTAGGATACTGTAATAAATATAAGTTTCTGAACCTTTGCGTTGCATTATTATTTTTCTTTGTATTTTAGGGTGTATAGACTTAAGAATTAAGAGAAAAGGAATAGTAAAACCTAATTGTATATAATAAATGCGAGTTCCGTAAAAGTGGTTTCATTTTAATTCTTTATGAGCCTCTCAAGTCGGCGCTTTATGTATGATGATGTATAAATAGTACTCGTATCATCATCAGTTTTTTTTTCGCTGTCTAGAAAGACGTACCGGCTCCTGCCTCGTATCGTTTAGGTGCAAAGGTCCAGTGATTCGGGAGGAGGGGGCATATCCACTAAAACCGCTGTACTTCCTCTAAAATTGTTGCAAGGGGGAAACGTGACCACCGTCTGGCATTCTGCCCGATAACGACCCACCAGAGAAAGTGAACCCGAGGATATTATTATCAGTTACATACTTATAAGAGGCTTGAAACAATTATATTGACGACATTCATTCGTTACTAAAGAGTTTTTTTTTCACAGATCCAGGTTACCAAATTGTGCTGTCACAAAGGGGTAATCAGCTGTTATACATCGATGGATACACGTTTTGTCGTGCGAACAAAACGAAGTGGTCGTGGATGTGTTCCGTTGATAATAAATGCAGAGCAAAGGTGCGCCTGGACGGAAACGGGAAGATTATTAATTTAAATAACGTGCACACACACCCAGCTAGGGGATTTGTTAAGTTGAACGATGGTACCGTACTGCCTGTTTCACAGAAGTGGCATAAAGGCTTCGATTGATGAGGTTTACTCCAAGTCCCTTCTTACACGATACTCTACTTAATACAAACGTTTATAATGTTAGTACCGCTAACTACTCTTTTTTTTTATGCCTTATAAGACAGCTCTTGACCTCGATCTCGCCTGATGGTGAGCGTAGATGAGGTCTAAGATGGAGCGAGCTGCCCTAGAAGATGCCTATTAACTCTCGCCTTGAAGGAATTCAGGTTATAAGTTTTTGGGAACACAGACGATGGCAGAGAATTCCACTCCTTGCTAGTGCGCAGCAAAAATGATGACATGAAGCGCTTAGTGCGACATAGTGGAATTTCAACTAGGTGGGGATGATATCCTGCAGTACGTCTGGAGGTTCGGTGGTAAAAGGGTGATGGTGGTATGAGCTCGAAAAGCTCCCCGGCACACTCTCCGTGGTAAAGTCGGTAAAAGACACACAGGCAGGCGACACGACGCCGATGTGCGAGGCTGGTAAGCTTGGCCTCGACAAGCGCATCATCACCGATGAGCCTTATAGCTCTGCGTTCCACCGAGTCGAGTGCGGCCAACTGGTATTTGGCAGATCCGTCCCAAAGGTGACTGCAGTATTCCATGCACGATCGGACTTGAGCCTTGTACAGGCTAAGGATCTGCTCTGGTGTGAAATACTGCCGCACCTTGTTCAGGATGCCCAGCTTTTTTGCTGCAGTCTGAGCTTTGGACTCGATGGTTAAGCCGAAGTTGAGATTTGCAGTCAACTCCATGCCTAACAGCTCAAGGGTGCCCTTGATTGGGATGGACGTACCACGGAAAGTAGGAGTCAGAAGAAATGGACTCCTTTTGGCGGAGAACAGACACGCTTGTGTTTTGGAGGCGTTGAAACGGACCAGGTTGTCCCCCCCCCAATTGGAGACGAGGTTTAAGGTCGCGTCTGCTCGCTCAACCATAGCCTCTCTTAGAGAGTGAATGTTTCCCTCTCTGGCTCCCGCAGCCGGAATGTATCTTTCTGCAACAGTACTATCGTCTGCGTACCCAACTATCCCTGGCTGAAGCAGGTCGTTGATGTGAAGTCGTCTACTCGTCCTGAGTTATGAAAAACAAACTAGTGTACTAGTTAAAACTAGTTATGACTAGTAAGAACTAGTTTGTTCTTCCTAGTTATAACTAGTGGCTACCACTAACCACTAGTTATCAAAAAACAGATTAGTATAATAGTTTATTTCAAGCTAGTGGTAAGTAGTACTAACGTTACTGTGAGAAATGGCACGTATCGGCACGCGAGACGGCTGCCGTAGCGCGTGCCCGATAGCTCTCGGGCATATATATTTTTATTGTGTGGTTTTATTTAGGTATTATATTTACAAACCAGTTTGTGATTGGTTGCGTCTTATACGGACCGCCATTGAAATATTAGTGTTGTGACATTCTAGATACTAATTGGTAATTACAGTTTGTAATCATAATGTTTTTTTTCTAAAGTTTACACGAACACTTAACGAAATTAAACAACTTTTACGGATCTACTCGCGATTATTTTATTTTTATTAGTTTTAATTAATGTTTATCCTGACGATGACATTTCGAACCCTTGGCAGGGTTCGTGGGCACAGGGAGACTGAGGTGTTGGTCGTCTCATAATTAGTTGGCAGCTTGTATACCCTCATTTAATTTGATCACATGCCCGCTTTACGCAGAAAGAGTTTACAGAATCTTTTGGTCTGGCAGTATGGTGTTGGGGCTGGGATTTAATATTTTGTAAAATATAATAAGATGGGAACCACGGACCTTGCAAAGGGTTTGAAACGTCAAGATTAACATTAATTAAAACTAATGTACAAAATAAACGCGAGTAGATCCGTAAAAGTTGTTTCATTTCAGTTTGTAACTGGTTAGTTTTTTGTAGCGTGGTGTAAGATAGGGACTAATTAGCGCAATCGACCTAGATAATAGAAAATCTTGAATGTGACTCCACTTTTTTGTTGTTAGGTAAATTGTAGTTAACGTTTAGCACCAGTGTTCGGAGACGGTAACCCAGTGTGCGACAACAGTTCTCGTCGCCAAAAAATGACATAGAATTTCATATTGTTTTGTGGGGCTATGTTTGTAAATGTCGTATTTCTTGAAGTTTTAATAAAGAATTTCATTCATTGAAATTTTACTTAATGACAGCTAGGAAGCAAGTGGTTTGTATCAAGGGTGCGCCGTCCCTAAGTGACAAGTGTCATATATTTTACTTGAAATGTCTTCGTCCATATTTACTTGATGCCGCGCGGCCATACTAATTTTGTATGGGGAATTTAACGTGTTAATTTGAAAAATAATATTTAAAAAACCGCTCGATAAATCGAAAATGTGAGACGGACTTTTTGTAGCTTAGATATTGGTGATTGTTTAGACAAAATCAGAGGTACAATAATTTAGATAAACAATAAGATGTCAACTAAACGCCGCCACTCGTTTTCATGATTTTTGTCCAACTTTACATGATATTGTAGAAAAAACTATAGTGTGTTATGAATTTATGGATCGGACTAATTGTAAACACGTTCCATTTGATACTGAATAATACTAAATATATATTTTGTTTCATACTTTAGTATTTTCAATTAAGTATAACAACTTAACCGTGACTGCATTTTTGGCTTTTTTTGGTCGGCGCACCCTTAAGTTGTTGACCTCAATTTTTGACGATTAAAGGAAAAAAATGACGACCACTGGATCCTGTCGAACGAACACTGGTGCCAGTATGCTAGTTTTTTAACTTGAAAATTTGATTGAACCAAAAGGAAGATCAGTCGCCCGTATTGCGAAATTTTGAGGGTATGAGTCCCGCCTGAGGCTAGTCCTCTTTTTTCAATCGCTTTTTCAAGTTTTGCTTGATTCTATTTTTGCAATTGATTCGTACGAACTTGTCTAATACTTATCAAGTAAGCATGGATATTATTGCATATGTCTGTATGTTAAAAGTTATTTTATAAATGTTTATATAAGTTTAAGAATAAGTGAATAAAATTAATTTGGCTTATACTCGTACATTTTTATTTCGTCTCATAGGTAACATTCATATCAAGTAATTATTTTTATTAAAAGTAGGAATGACAAGCGGACAACAACCCATCGTGTGTATTTAGCGCCCTTTTAAGCGCCACATTGTTAATATAAAATTACTTATGCCAATTACCAGTATACTGCACATAACGGCTTTTCTGTAGGGCCGATGACTGGACCGATTTTTTCGATGACGTTTTAGTATTGATTTTGTAGAGACTTTTTAGAGGACATGTGCGTTGAAATATAGAATTCCGTACGTTTAATTTTCACCGACTTAATAATCTGTCACCGTTAATCGGACGTGGGCGAGGGCTCTAATACAATGCGTAGTTGCGTATTGTGAATCTTGTGTGCTGCCATAAGCATGATAACAGCGGCAGCGTTATACAAATGGATAGAGCTGTTCTTGATGACAGCGGCGCGTTAAGCGGTGCCTAAGAAAGCAAACCATAGTCACCGCACTGCTTCCCGCTGCTCCCCGGCGTTCCCCGGTACTCCTTGCCGCTCCCCGGCATTTCCCGCCGTTCTCCACTGCCGCCGCCGGATGGATAGAGCTGATTTTGATAACAAAGGAGTGAAGAGCGGTGCCCAAAGAAGCAAGCTATAGTCGTCGCTCCGCTACCCGCCGCTCCCCGGCACTCCTCGAAACTCCCCACCGCTCCCTGCCGCCGTTGTCGCTCCCATTGTCGTTGACGTTATGGCCGAACTAAGAGATAACGATAATCAATCGTATAATGACGATACCTCTGCAAATCTGATAAGTCCTGCAGATATATTCTGTAACTCTAACTCTATTGACAAATATCTATAATTAATCAAAGTGTTTTCTTAGTGTTGCGTAAATTTAGTGCAACTGTACATGATAAATTACTAACTATAATTTCCATGTCTTGTTGTTGTTTGTTGTATCTGATATTTAAGAATGTAGTTAATAATTCCCGTTAATAATTATTATTCTAATGTAAGTGACCGTGACAGTTTAAAAAGTTACGACTATGGATGGTTATGTATACTTTGTTTCTTACGGCGAAACATCAACCAATCAATCGTTTTATTATTTCTTAAATCTTAGCTTATGATACACAGAAATAGTGATCTACATTTTTTACATTTCATCATTGTCAGCTCTTTTATATGTCTCCACTGCTGGGGCACGAGCCTTCCCTATGGATGGATAGGGAGAACGGGCCATGAACTACCACGCGGGCCTAGGGCAGATTGGTGGTTGTTAACGACTGCTAATACAGCCGAGACCAACGGCTTAACGTGCCGATAACCGGCCTTTTTCGAAAGTTGCTTAACCTCAGCACTCGCAGGCCGAGTAGGTTAGCCACTACGCCATCGAGCTCCTCGTCTTTTTTGTACGTTTAATCAATAAAAATAGGGGTGAACAACTGATTTCTTACTTTAACAACAATGGATTACAGACCTGCTTTCCTAGATGCCATCTAGTAAAGTTTCATTGAAATTCTATGTTTTTTTGGTGACAAAAACTAGTGTTGAACTCTGGTATAGGTCGCGCCAAACTTCTAGTTCAGAGGGGTTTGAAGTTGGCGCGATTCGCGTCGCAGTAGTAAAAAATAGGCGTTAGTAGGGCGAAGGCTGTACAGCTGCGCAACGAAGCAACTTCAGACAGGACTAGAAGTTTGGCGCGACCTATACCACTAAGATACTTACGTGTGATTGTATGTCGGCCACACAGATCCTTTGTTACGTTGCCTAATGTGTATTTATTATCCTTTCAGGTGAGGTCTTATTTCTAACTTTGCAAGGGAACAAACGTTTGTTAATGGTAAACAAGTATACTTTTGCTAAAGTGACCGAGCGACATTATTACTGCTCGAAGAAGGCTAAAGGTTGTAAAGCGCGGGCGAAATTGTCTGAAGATAAGTCTGAAGTGATTTACTACAGTGCTGATCATAACCATGAGCCCCCTGTGTACGAGAAATCGAAATCGGGTTACTATACGAAAATTCACAGTTAAGTAAAGTATGGGCACTTGTGGTTAGCCATTCCACTGTTATTAACGTCTATTTACTCAAACTTAATAATCCCGTTCATTATTATACCTAAAAAGTAGATATTTTAAATTATTTATAAACTGTTGAATATCAGACCTATGAATAGTAGATTAACAATATTGCACTTATACAGAGTTTTGTAGCATTTACTTTATATAGGATTACGATTATTTTTCTTCTTTTTTCTTCACTTTGTTTTTAAGTATATTATACGCTATCAAAAGTGCGCTTTGAATTTCATTTGGTAAAGTATATTTGTCTTGTTGAGCTATTAATGGTAAAAAATCTTACTCAAATAAAGTGCAAGTTCTTCTTAAAACTACCAGAATTGTGTAATATACGAATAAAACTTTTATAAACGAATGCTTATCCTAAAATTGTGTAACAGTGATTTTTTTATTACTCCAGATTTTTCCTTCATCCGTATCGATTGGAGGAAGAACGACATACTGCTTCTGGGAGGGTATACGTTCTCCATGATGCACAGCAGGCGGCATTGGTACTGCTCAAAGAAAAAATCTGGATGCAAAGCCAGGGTCCGCATGTCGGACGACAGCCAGATCATCTTCAGCTACAACGTGCACACGCATCCACCGCCGGGCCTTGGATAGAGTTGCTCAATTAAGGCGCTGACAGCTATGCAATGCGCTTCACTTATGTGATATATACAACGTGTAACAGAAGGGTGTGGTAAAAAGAAAAGATCCAAAGTGTATCCAAGTGCAAAAAAACAATAAAAATCACATTTATTGAAGTTATAAAGTAAACGTTAAGAATGTAGAGAATGCAGTCTGTTAATTGTTTATATTATTTACATTTTTTTGTGATTACAAAAGGTTTGCAGCTTGGCTTTATAGTACGGACATTTTGCCCTCTTGTCTGGTGGCCTGCCCAGAATCCAACGTGATGATCTGGCTTCACATTTGGACAGAAGTTCACCAATTCCTTCCATCTGCTCCGATCTTCAAAGGTCTCCGGCCAGCCTGGGTGGAACCAATCTATTTCTTTACTTCCTTTCAATTTGTTTTAATAGTGTTTTTTAAAACATATTTTATTCTACTTAATATTTATTATTTCAATAAATAAAATTTTAATTAAGACGTTACTTAGAGCACCAACCCTTTTACTCTAGAAACAAGACATTACTTTTTAAATATTTTTTACACAATACTTTTTGATATTATTTATGTTTAAAATATCAAATGTCATTGAATTGGTTTATTAAAAAGGTTTTTTATCACCTACACACAACAACACTTGTACATAAATGCCTTTCGGTGTTTACAAAATTTATTGAAATATATCGTCTTTTTTGATTACTAATAATTGTATTCTCAGCTATTTACATAAGAAACTGTATTTATTAACTACATTTGCAAGTTAAAACCTATAAGCAAGACATAAACCTCGTTTAAAGAGTTAGAAGTTTTAGCCGTTCCTTTTAAAGGGTACAACTTTTTACAAGATTTATTTAAACCAATACGATGGATGACATAAAGATTTATCTAACGTAAGGATTATTAAGGGTTTGCATCAGCATCGTTATAACCTTACAGCCATTTGTAGCAAGTAGGTATGGCACAAATAGTTTGAATTTAATTAAACAATACCTATTGATACTTACCTACTGACTTATTTGCACCATGGTGTTTTTTTGCATTTTGTTTATTTTCCTTAGGTATCTAAAGTTTACAGTATTTTTTAAGATATTAACTTAGGTCGTTATAATAATCTTTAAATATATTATATTTAATAAAGTAATAGTAATGGTAATGATTAATAACAAAACTTTTCCAAATGACATTTTATGATTGAACTTTAACTTTTTTCATAATTTCAGACAATGATGGGAATGAATCAGTACTAAGCTTTTCACATCTGGAAATTTCGTGTTGTTGAAATCTGATGTCAAGTGGAACGGAGCTAAGGTGAAAACCAAGCTGATAGATATAAATTTGTGGAAAATTGAAGGGATGACTTTGCTTCAAAAATATGTTCCAATGAGGTCAAATAAAAAAATCTTGCATAAGATAACCTGTGTGTTTACTAGGTGGCATGTTGACAATAGAGATAATTATTATTCTGTCACTGAAATTGTGAACCAAAATCCACGCACTGACTCTAAGGAACAATGTGTACAGTTACATATTAAAGATCTTGTCAAAGTAAGATATAAGTAATTGCCCAATTTTAAAGAAACGTAACCGAGTACTTTTTAAAATAAAAAAAAAATTGTCCTTTGATTTATTTATGTACACGATTAAGAAACTCCTGTAATTCTTATTTTCAAAAGGTTGAGTTTTGCTTAATCTGTTGCAAATACACTTGATTGCGCTTTTGTGATGCTGCTTTTAAGTTTTTTAATATATTAATTATCTTTTTATTTTTTCTTCTTTAATTTTCATAGTTGGTATAATAATATTCACAGATTGAGTAAATATTGATTATTTGTTGAATAGTAACTCTTTGCAAAGAGATCATGTCAAGCTACGATACCTATACCAGATTACATTAAACTCGAAACGCCAACGTGTCATAAACAGTTGTCATGTCTTTTGTTACTTCTTCGAATAAAGTTTGATTTGTGTGTTTTAAATAAATACATCTATTTATACCATGTAGATGTTATGATTATTTTAGTTTTAGTATCAAAATTAACCTTTTTATTGGCCCGCCTTTTTAACTGGTTATTTGGTCGTTATTCCGGTACCAAACCTACACAGGTATAGTACCATTAGCTATTCTGTGGTATAGTACAAGTTGAAATTATAAAAGTAGTAAAGGAAATAGCTTACTACTAGCTCACTGCTGGGCAAAGACTCCATCATTGAAGTCTAGTCATCCGCTAAAGTTGATGGATTTAAGCTTTATTACAACGTTTTCTAAATGTGCGGGTTGTATATCTCTAACTCGGGTTATGCATCGGATAATCCGGAATTGAACCCAGGATCTCCGGTTATCGGGCCGGGCGAGATTGTACTAATTTGAATAAGTACTCTCAATAGTCTCAACAATATCATAATTTTCAATAACGCATTCGATTGACTGTAAACGCGCCCGGTCTGCGATTGCTAAGATTAAGCAACTTAGGCAAGTGCAGGTCATCGGATAGGTGACCAAAAATGTATCATCTCCGTGCTTCGGAAGGCCGTTGATCTTGTCTGCATTAGCAGTCAAATTCTAATCCGCACTGGGCCAGCGAAGTGGTTTATGGCCGGTCTACCGGTGATGTATCAATACGAAAGGCTCGTGTCCCAGCAGTGGGGACAAACAATGAGTTGGTGATGATTTAATGCGATGTAAGGTTTAGACTACTAATGTAAGTTTAAGATCGATAGATTTTTCTGAATAAATAGTACCTATTGATACCTATCAGTGCAGTGGCGAAGACTCCATATAACCCGATTCCCATCGGTTTCTCTTTAGAAAATGGTCAACATGATACTTCATACAGATAAACATTATTTCTTAACGAGTTATATTCATTCATCCATTTAACACACAATGTTGTTGTTGTAATTGATGAGTCTTTGTAAAGTAAAGTAAAACTTTTATTTTGACTGATATAAACAAATAAATAAATAAATAAACTTTTCTACCCTAACACCAATTATCTAGCCCAAGAGAAGCTTCGTTATGAAACTCGTTAAATGGTTACTAGACAACGGATAAACACACTTAAAATACTTAAATACAAACTTATTATACATAGAAAACACCCAGACCCGAGACAACTTAGAAAAACAATACGGGACCTCAGAGATGGCGACACCATGAAAACTGGTGTATAAACCACTCGACCAAGGAGGTCGTCAAAAAAGATATGGTTTTTGGTGCTAGGTTTTTGGAATGCAAATTTTTATTAGTGCGGCTTTTCTTCAGATATGCACCCTTCGCCACTGATACGTACTGACTTTTATTTGAAATTTCACCATGCTGTTTTTTTTTAAAGTTTTGTTTATTTTCTATAAGTCTCTAGAGTTTATAATATTTTTTTTAGATATTAACTCAGATCATTGTAATAATCTAAAAATATATTATATTTAATAAAGTAATGATTAATGATTAATAACAAAACTTTTCGAAATGACATTTTATGATTGAACTTTAACTTTTTTCATAATTTCAGACAATGATGGGAATGAATCAGTACCTAAGCATTTCTCATCTGGAAATTTCGTGTTGTTGAAATCTGATGTCAAGTGGAACGGAGCTAAGGTGAAAACCAAGCTGATAGATATAAATTTGTGGAAAATTGAAGGGATAGCTTTGCTTCAAAAATTTATTCCAATGAGGTCAAATAAAAAAATCTTGCATAAGAAAACCTGTGTGTTTAGTGGGTGGAATGTTGACAATAGAGATAACTATTATTCTGTCACTGAAATTGTGAACCAAAATCCACGCACTGACTCTAGGGAACAATGTGTACAGTTACATCTTAAAGATCTTGTCAAAGTAAGATATAAGTAATTGCCTAATTTTAAAGAAACGTAACCGAGTACTTTGTTGAAATAAATAAAAATATTGTCCTTTGATTTATTTATGTACACGATTAGCGTAAGAAACTCCTGTAATTCTTATTTTCAAAAGGTTGAGTTTTGCTTAATGTGTTGCAAATACACTTGATTGCGCTTTTGTGATGCTGCTTTTAAGTTTTTTAATATATTAATTATCTTTTTATTTTTTCTTCTTTAATTTTCATAGTTCGAATAATAATAATCACAGATTGAGTAAATATTGATTATTTGTTGAATAGTAACTCTTTGCAAAGAGATCATGTCAAGCTACGATACCTATACCAGATTTCATTAAACTCGAAACGCCAACGTATCATAAACAGTTGTCATGTCTTTTGTTACTTCTTCGAATAAAGTTTGATTTGTGTGTTTTAAATAAATACATCTATTTATACCATGTAGATGTTATGATTATTTTAGTTTTAGTATCAAAATTAACCTTTTTATTGGCCCGCCTTTTTAACTGGTTATTTGGTCGTTATTCCGGTACCAAACCTACACAGGTATAGTACCATTAGCTATTCTGTGGTATAGTACAAGTTGAAATTATAAAAGTAGTAAAGGAAATAGCTTACTACTAGCTCACTGCTGGGCAAAGACTCCATCATTGAAATCTAGTCATCCGCTAAAGTTGATGGATATATGCTTTATCACAACGTTTTCTAAATGTGCGGGTTGTATATCTCTAACTCGGGTTATGCATCGGATAATCCGGAATTGAACCCAGGATCTCCGGTTATCGGGCCGGGCGAGATTGTACTAATTTGAATAAGTACTCTCAATAGTCTCAACAATATCATAATTTTCAATACTTAACGCATTCGATTGACTGTAAACGCGCCCAGTCTGTGATTGCTAAGATTAAGCAACTTTGGCAAGTGCAGGTCATCGAATAGGTGACCAAAAATGTATCATCTCCGTGCTTCGGAAGGCACGTAAAGCCGTTGATCCCGTCTGCATTAGCAGTCAAACTCTGATCCGCACTGGGCCCGCGAAGTGGTTTATGGCCGGTCTACCGGTGATGTATCCATCAATACGAAAGACTCGTGTCCCAGCAGTGGGGACAAACAATGAGTTGGTGATGATTTAATGCGATTTAAGGTTTAGACTACTACTGTAAGTTTAAGATCGATAGGTTTTTCTGAATAAACAGTACCTATTGATACCTATCAGTGCAGTGGCGAAGACTCCATATAACCCGATTCCCATCGGTTTCTCTTTAGAAAATGGTCAACATGGTACTTCATACAGATAAACATTATTTCTTAACGAGTTATATTCATTCATCCATTTAACACACAATGTTGTTGTTGTAATTGATGAGTGTTTGTAAAAGTAAAGTAAAACTTTTATTTTGACTGACATAAATAAATAAATAAATAAACTTTTCTACCCTAACACCAATTATCTAGCCCAAGAGAAGCTTCGTTATGAAACTCGATAAATGGTTACTAGACAACGGATAAACACACTTAAAATACGTACATACATACTTATTATACATAGAAAACACCCAGACCCGAGACAACTTAGAAAAACAATACGGGACCTCAGAGATGGCGACACCATGAAAACCGGTGTATAAACCACTCGACCAAGGAGGTTGTCAAAAAAGATATGGTTTTTGGTGCTAGGTTTTTGGATTGCAATTTTTTATTAGTGCGGCTATTCTTCAGATATGCACCCTTCGCCACTGATACCTACTGACTTTTATTTGAAATTTCACCTTGCTGTTTTTTTTTTAAAGTTTTGTTTATTTTCTATAAGTCTCTAGAGTTTATAATATTTTTTTTAGATATTAACTCAGATCATTGTAATAATCTAAAAATATATTATATTTAATAAAGTAATAGTAATGGTAATGATTAATAACAAAACTTTTCCAAATGACATTTTATGATTGAACTTTAACTTTTTTCATAATTTCAGACAATGATGGGAATGAATCAGTACCTAAACATTTCTCATCTGGAAATTTCGTGTTGTTGAAATCTGATGTCAAGTGGAACGGAGCTAAGGTGAAAACCAAGCTGATAGATATAAATTTGTGGAAAATTGAAGGGATAGCTTTGCTTCAAAAATATGTTCCAATGAGGTCAAATAAAAAAATCTTGCATAAGATAACCTGTGTGTATACTGGGTGGAATGTTGACAATAGAGATAACTATTATTCTGTCACTGAAATTGTGAACCAAAATCCACGCACTGACTCTAGGGAACAATGTGTACAGTTACATCTTAAAGATCTTGTCAAAGTAAGGTATAAGTAATTGCCCAATTTTAAAGAAACGTAACCGAGTACTTTGTTAAAATAAAAAAAAATTGTCCTTTGATTTATTTATGTACACGATTAGCGTAAGAAACTCCTGTAATTCTTATTTTCAAAAGGTTGAGTTTTGCTTAATCTGTTGCAAATACACTTGATTGCGCTTTTGTGATGCTGCTTTTAAATTTTTTAATATATTAATTATCTTTTTATTTTTTCTTCTTTAATTTTCATAGTTGGTATAATAATAATCACAGATTGAGTAAATATTGATTATTTGTTGAAAAGTAACTCTTTGCAAAGAGATCATGTCAAGCTACGATACCTATACCAGATTACATTAAACTCGAAACGCCAACGTATCATAAACAGTTGTCATGTCTTTTATTACTTTTTCGAATAAAGTTTGATTTGTGTGTTTTAAATAAATACATCTATTTATACCATGTAGATGTTATGATTATTTTAGTTTTAGTATCAAAATTAACCTTTTTATTGGCCCGCCTTTTTAACTGGTTATTTGGTCGTTATTCCGGTACCAAACCTACACAGGTATAGTACCATTAGCTATTCTGTGGTATAGTACAAGTTGAAATTATAAAAGTAGTAAAGGAAATAGCTTACTACTAGCTCACTGCTGGGCAAAGACTCCATCATTGAAATCTAGTCATCCGCTAAAGTTGATGGATATATGCTTTATCACAACGTTTTCTAAATGTGCGGGTTGTATATCTCTAACTCGGGTTATGCATCGGATAATCCGGAATTGAACCCAGGATCTCCGGTTATCGGGCCGGGCGAGATTGTACTAATTTGAATAAGTACTCTCAATAGTCTCATCAATATTATAATTTTCAATAACGCATTCGATTGACTGTAAACGCGCCCAGTCTGTGATTGCTAAGATTAAGCAACTTTGGCAAGTGCAGGTCATCGAATAGGTGACCAAAAATGTATCATCTCCGTGCTTTGGAAGGCATGTAAAGCCGTTGATCCCGTCTGCATTAGCAGTCAAACTCTGATCCGCACTGGGCCCGCGAAGTGGTTTATGGCCGGTCTACCGGTGATGTATCCATCAATACGAAAGGCTCGTGTCCCAGCAGTGGGGACAAACTATAAGTTGGTGATGATTTAATGCGATTTAAGGTTTAGACTACTACTGTAAGTTTAAAATCAATAGATTTTTCTGAATAAACAGTACCTATTGATACCTATCAGTGCAGCGGCGAAGACTCCATATAACCCGATTCCCATCGGTTTCTCTTTAGAAAATGGTCAACATGATACTTCATACAGATAAATATTATTTCTTAACGAGTTATATTCATTCATCCATTTAACACACAATGTTGTTGTAATTGATGAGTCTTTGTAAAAGTAAAGTAAAACTTTTATTTTAAAATAAGGAAATAAATAAATAAACTTTTCTACCCTAACACCAATTATCTAGCCCAAGAGAAGCTTCGTTATGAAACTCGTTAAATGGTTACTAGACAACGGATAAACACACTTAAAATACTTAAATACATACTTATTATACATAGAAAACACCCAGACCCGATACAACTTAGAAAAACAATACGGGACCTCAGAGATGGCGACACCATGAAAACCGGTGTATAAACCACTCGACCAAAGAGGTCGTCAAAAAAAGATATGGTTTTTGGTGCTAGGTTTTTGGATTGCAAATTTTTATTAGTGCGGCTATTCTTCAGATATGCACCCTTCGCCACTGATACCTACTGATTTTTATTTGAAATTTCACCATGCTGTTTTTTTTTTAAGTTTTGTTTATTTTCCACAAGTCTCTAGAGTTTATAATATTTTTTTTAGATATTAACTCATATCGTTGTAATAATCTAAAAATATATTATATTTAATAAAGTACTAGGTACTATTACTTTAATGTAATGATGATGATGATGGTAATGATTATTAACAAAAGTTTTCCAAATGACATTAATTATGATTGAACTGTAACTTTTTCATAATTTCAGACAATAATGGAAATGAATCAGTACCTAAGCATTTCTCATCTGGAAATTTCGTGTTGTTGAAATCTGATGTGAAGTGGAACGGAGCTAAGGTGAAAACCAAGCTGATAGATATAAATTTGTGGAAAATTGAAGAGAGAGTATTGCTTCAAAAATATATTCCAATGAGCTCAAACCAAAAAATCTTGCATAAGAAAACCTGTGTGTTTAGTGGGTGGAATGTTGACAATAGAGATAATTATTATTCTGTCACTGAAATTGTGGACCAAAATCCACGCACTGACTCTAGGCAACAATGTGTACAGTTACATCTTGATGATCTTGTCAAAGTAAGATACAAGTAGGTAGTTGCCCAATTTAAAAAAATACGTAACTGAGTACTTTGTTATAATGGAAAAAAAATTAGTCCTTTGATTATTTATGTAGGTACACGATTAACGTTAGAAACTCCTTTGATACTTATTTTCAATAAGTTGATTTTTGTTTAATCTGTGCTTTTGTGCTGCTTTTAAGTTTTTTAATATATTAATTATCGTTTATTTTTTTCTTTAATTTTCATAGTTGGTATAATAATAATCACAGGTTGAGTAAATATTGATTGTTTGTTGAATAGTAACCCTTTGCAAAGAGATCATGTCAAGCTACGATACCTATACCAGATTACATTAAACTCGAAACGCCAACGTGTCATAAACAGTTGTCATGTCTTTTGGTACTTCTTAGTAAAAAGTTTGATTTGTGTATTTTAAATAAATACATCTATTATTTTAGTTTTTTTCTTTTTATGTCCTTTAGTAAGGAGATAATAGTAGGTGGAGATGTACTGTTATTGCTTATCTTTATGTATCAGTTGTACCAAAGCAATTCCATTTTGGCAATGATATTTTGTTGTTGTTAACAAAACAGTAATAAACCATACTTGTAACAAAATTAACCTTTTTATTGAACCGCCTTTTTATCTGGTTATTTGGTCGTTATTCCGGTACCAAACCTACACAGGTTTTTTTTTATATTAACGGGTAAGCACAGTGCCTTGATCTCACCAACCAAATGTTGTGATGACAAGGCCAATGATGGAAGCGCACTTCACCCGGGATCCTCAACCAATGAGGCCCTGGCTATCTTATCTCTAGCTGCCAGGTATAGTACTATTAGCTATTATGTGGTATGGTACAAGTTGAGATTACAAAAGTAGTAAAGGAAATAGCTTACATACTGGCTGACTACTAGGCAAAGACTCCATCATTGAAATCTAGTCATCCGCTAAACTTTGGCAAGTGCAGGTCATCGAATAGGTGACCAAAAATGTATTATCTCCGTGCTTCGGAAGGCCGTTGATCTTGTCTGCATTAGCAGTCAAATTCTAATCCGCACTGGGCCAGCGAAGTGGTTTATGGCCGGTCTACCGGTGATGTATCAATACGAAAGGCTCATGTCCCAGCAATGGGGACAAACAATGGCCTAGTGATGATGTAATGTGATTTAAAGTTTAGACTACTATTGTAAGTTTTAAATCGATAGATTTTAGAGAATAAACGGTTTTTTTTAAAATTTGTCTATTAACTAGCAATCCATTTTGTTTTTTCTCAAGCATAAAACGTTTCTAAAACATTTTTAATTTGTATGATATAGCGAGATATAAAAAGGCTTTTAAAAAGTACAAAGATCATTCTGTGCAAAAATAAAAATATAGACTTAACTCCAGTTTCCAAGCTCATTTATTATTAGAAGAAATTCTTGAGTGACCTTTACTTAGTTTTTTATTTCAGCGTGGGCTTCCCTTAGCGTGCTGCCTACCGTCCGAGGTTCTGCTATAGTCTATCAGAACTATACTTTCTCGTACAGTGGAGGTGGTAAGACTACCCTCCGCTGCTCAAGCTACAAGAGAAGAAACTGCCCCGCCCTACTCAGAGTCGACCGTTTAGGATCCGTTGTATGCTCATTGACTGAACATAATCACCCACCCCCTTATTATAGAAAAGCTAAGAACGGGTTATATGTTAAACTTTAGTATCTTGTTTTTTATATCTTACTTGGCCTTCATGTCTCCTGATGTTAAGTAATGATAAGGCCAAATGTTGAAACGCACTTCACTCGAAATCCTCAACTAGTGAAGCACGGGCTGTCTTATTTCTGCCTGCCGGAACACAACAACGAACTACAAACACTGATGTTATGGTGAAATATTTAGATAAGATGGTGGTAGCTAGTCAGGCGGGCAAACAAACCCTACCATGATCCAAACAGAGTACACTTAAGGGGAATCGAACCCGGGACCTCGGGGTCTAAACCGGTTGTCTTAACCATTAGACCACAGAGGCGGTAGACCTATGTTCTGTGATGGTGATATTGATCGATCATCGATTAATCGATGGACAACGATTTAAATCGAACAACGATAATTTCAATGTATTAATTATTATTGAGCTGTTGAAAAATACTCTTTATGTTACCCCATTATGATGATAGCTTCTGGCTTCACTTGAAAATTATGTTACTGAAGTATAACTTTGACTTTTCTTCTTCTTTCTTTTAAAAACTTGAAAGCCACGCTCTTGTCAGTGTAGCCTTTTCCATTTATCTCTATCCCATGTCGAAATTGATTGTACAACTAATATATGACACATTATAGAAATTGTAAAACGACATTATTATTAACTAAATAAATCTGATGATTTGAATAATCATTTGTGTATATAAGGATACTTACCTACTGCCTATTATGTATAGTGTATATTATTATTGTCAATTGTAAATACTGATTAGGTATTTAAACTGAAGACTTCGTCCGATATACGTTACTTATATTATTATGTATTAATACAAATATTATACAAAATATGTGTTTCAATAATAATAATAGAAACTTTATTTTTTATGTAGAAATGCGCGATCAATTTGCGACTTGCAATTTAATAAAAGCAACTTTCGCAATGTTATTTTACCGGATGGGTAACCTTACCTGAAATGAAAAGATCTCGAGCTCCTCCGTGCTTCGGAAAGCACGTTAAGCTGGTGGGGAAGTTGTCGTAAGTTGGTGATCTTCAAAACCTATTAAGGGGGTGCAGCGCGGACGCAAAACTGCGAATTTCAAGTTTCTTTATGACAGCGAGCGAGCGGCGCGTGGCAGTGGTGTGACAACGGCGCACGACAAGAATACGCACGCACACTAATATCTGTACAGAGTTGGCTGGTGATTTAATTAGAGCAATGTTTACTTTCGTAAAATCATAGGCGTTTGGGTAAAAAATTATAAAAGTCTTAATATTTTCATATTCATATCTTTTTATTGAAAAATAAGACAACAGTGCCCTGCGGAATATTTTGATGTCGGATCATTGTTTCATTTGTGCTGTATTTACAAAGTTTCTGAAGAAATAAGTTTTTATATATCATTACTTTTACGTATTGTTAATGCAGGTTCTGGGTATTTATTTCAAATTCCAAGACAACCATGCCCTTGTGAAAGGATCAAGCTAACCTACACTAGTCCTTTTAATGTATATGACCTATTCAGCGCCTAGCACCAGTGACTTAAAAACACGTAAATTTTTGAAATTCCGCGCTGCACCCCCTTAAGAGCGTTTACGCCGCACACTAGCGCTGCCAATGAAAAAAAAAACATATCTATTAAATAGAGATAGAAAATCAAATTATGCTCAACAAACCATTTGAATGAAGTAATTTAGCATTTTTATCAATCTAATGAATCTAATGAATATCTGACATGTTATGGTTTAGTTAAATACGGCGTTATAGTTAAAAGTGGCGGTTTTTAACCGTGTTAACGCGTGGTGGGTTTTGACCAAATCTTCTCATGTGCTATTTATTGATCATGTGGGAGGGCCTGAGCCCAACAGTAGATCGTTTATAGGCTGATGATGATGATAATAATGATGAGTGTGGTGTTGGTGGTGATAATGATAACGGTGGTGGTAGTGATGATATTTAAAAAAAAAAATCGAAATCATTTATTCAGTTTAGGCTACAAATAGCTCTTATGAACGTCATTATGCCATACTATATACGATACGATGATGATACGATGAGAAGCATTACAGTAAGCAATGTTGTTGTCATTGGCCTTCCTTTTACCATGTTTTTAATGATGCATTATGTTGCAGGCTCCCTTTTGATCCTTCCGTCAACTAACAAGCAAGAGGTCATCATGTACGAAGAGTACACCTACTTTTATACTAATAAAAATGGCTTGAGTTGCTCGCGACATATAAAAGGTGGATGTATAGCGGGTTTGGAAGTAAAAGGGATGCAAGTGATAAATATCGTTGGCACCCACAACCATTCTCCACCAGAACTCGATAAGACTTTAGACGGATTGTTTTATGAATTTTAAAGGTAACACTTTATGTCTGATAGACGTTTTACACTACTTACACGGCCCACTGACTTATTTGCCCTTATTTCAGCATTGAAAATATAAAAAATGCGTCTAGGAATACCTAATTTTATTTGTACCAATACCTATGTTACACAGTTTATTGAAACCTGGCTCCCAACTCAAGCTAGAATAATAGTAAATATATTTAATAATATTGTTATAAAATATAACATTTAAAAAAATAAATAAAAAGCAACTTTATTATGAAATCACATTTGTTCGTTCGAAATTGTTACTGATACATATGTGTTTAAATATTTTATTTCTATTGCTTTTTCTTTTGGTCTCTTTAAAAGAAAGGAAAAACAACCTGCATTAAGTTTTTAAAAGCTTCCTTCATTGCACCAGACGCGACAGAGGCAAATGTGACGCCAGACTGAAAGTAAATAATGCTTTGGAGGTTATATTCTTTGAGGGAAAACAAAACTATGCGCCCCCGAAATTCTATGTCACAAGGGCTGTATGTAAAGATCAAAATCTTGAGTTGGACGATCAATTAAAAGTCTTAATTCAATAGCTACACTGCTTTGAAACACAGTGGATTCGTGCCTTCATATATTTTTTACGCATGTGGCTAGAGCCAGACATTATGTCATTTATAGTTTAAACAGGGTAGACGTTATATCACTGACATTACAAAAAGGCGTTGTTTAAATGTCGTATTTGTAATGTGTGTCTCACCAAATTAAGAAACAGTTATAGTGCCTTAATGAAAATGAAGTTAATGCTTCATTATAATAAACGTTGTTTAAGTACCTATGTTGTTTCTTCTTCATCGCTACGAAGTGTCGATTCTGCTATTTAAAAACGTGTACAATCGTAGCGGATTCTGATATGTCCAAATGTCAAAAGCGGGCTACGCCACGAGTCTCCATTGTTGATGTTTCAATATCAATCCTTAATGGTACTTAACTGGTCGGTGGAATTGCATTTCACGTGCAATGTAAACTTTTACTGATACCTTTTAGAATTTTATTTATGTTGTCTTTTCTTTTGGTCACAATTATAAACTACAAAACATAAACCTGCATTGAGTTTTCTCTTTCAGGTAAAAAGATAAGGCTCCTGCAGTCTGCTGATAAGAAGTCAATTATCATGTATGCTGACTACACATTCTCTTTCAAAGGGCAATCCAAAAGTTTCCTTCGTTGCACCAGGCACGCCAGAGGCAAATGTGACGCCAGACTTAAAGTAAATAATGATTGGGAGGTAATATCCGCCGAGGGAAAACATAACCATGCGCCCCCCAAATTCTATGTCACGAAACAAGGGCTGTATGTAAAGATCTAAAATCCTGAATTGGACGATCAATTAAAAGTCTTAATTCAGTAGATACACTGCCTTGAAACACAGTGGATTCGTGCCTTCATATATTTTTTACGCATGCGGCTGGAGCCAGACATTATGTCATTTATGGTTTAAACAGGGTAGACTTTATCACTGACATTACAATAAGTCATATAAGAGCTCAAGCGCGCGAATACCAGACACAATATAATTCTAATTGTTATCGGCCACCTTACGGTCGATCGACGCTCAAGAGGTATATCGTATTTGTAATCTCACCAAATTAAGAAACAGTTATAGTTCCCTAATGAAAAAGAAGTTAATGCTTCATTATAATAAACGTTGTTTAAGTATGTATGTTGTTTCTTCTTCATCGTTACGAAGCGTCGATTCTGCTATTTAAAAACGTGTACAATCGTAGCGGATTCTGATATGTTCAAATATCATAAGCGGGCCACGAGTCACCATTGTTGATGTTTCAAAATAGCAGTCAATCCTTAATGGTAACTGGTCGGTAGAATTGCATTTCACGTGCAATGTAATTTTTTACTGATACTTTTTAGAATTTTATTTATGTTATCTTTTCTTTTGGTTACTATAACAAAATACAAAACATAAACTTGCATTGAGTTTTCTCTTTCAGGTAAAAAGATAAGGCTCCTGCCGTCTGTTGATAAGAAGTCACTTATCATGTATGCTGACTACACATTCTCTTTCAGAGGGCAATCCAAAAGTTTCCTTCGTTGCACCAGGCACGTCAGAGGCAAATGTGACGCCAGACTTAAAGTAAATAATGATTGGGAGGTAATATCCGCCGAGGGAAAACATAACCATGCGCCCACAGAATTCCATGTCACAAAACAAGGACTGTATGTAAAAATTTAAAATCTTGAAATGTACGCAAGACCATAGGCAAACGTCTTAATTCAATAGCTTCACTGCCCTCTGAAATACGTTAAAGTATGTTGTTGTAATGTAATTTATAAGTATTATCTGCGTTTTGAAATATTAATTGTTAAGAACCTCTTCCCTGTATCTGGTTAGATTTCCACTGTGTTGCAACCTGAATTGCAAGGATAAGTTTCCCTGAAAACCACACTTTTGCGTGGATACCAGGACTTCGATGCTGCTACTTTAAAACGTCCACAATAGTGACACATTGGCCTAATTTTGACATTTGTACTAACTATAGAAATAATGTCAAAATCAGACCAAGATAGCGGAATGTGGAAGTTTTAAACACTAGGATCTAAGCTCAGACAGAGGGTAGCTCCACATTGGTTTCGTGCGTTTTATACGAAGGACTCATACCGTTACTTAATTAATGTTTTATATATAGGGTGGATGTCGTCACTGCCATTACAAAAAGACATCGTTCAAATGTCATATCGTTAATGTCCCTTTTTGTCTCACCAAATTGAGATATTGTTATAGCGCCTTCCACAACTATGTTGAAGAAATTAATGCTTCATAATTATAAATGTTGTATAAGTAGGTATGTCGTTTGATTTTTTTTTAACCACAACGATACCTTCATCTCACCTGGGTATTGATTCTCATCATCGTCATCATGAGCTTGCGCTAGCTCACTGCATGGCATTGTCTCTTCAAGTGCACTCGACTGAGCACGATCCACGGCTACTTGAGCACGATCAGCGGCTACTTGAGCACGATCCGCATCTACTTAAGCACGATCAGCGGCTACTCTAGCACAATCTGCGGCTACTAGAAATAGGCATTGATTCTGTTATTTAAAAATGTCCTCAATGTTACTCTTAGTAACCTGATTATGAGATGTCCAAATATCAATATCAGGCTACTGAGACATGATTGTTGATGTTTCAAAATATGCAGTCAATCCTCAACGGTAAGTAGCAATGATGTCGTCAGTAGAATAGTATTTTACGTGCAATGCAAAGTTATACTAATACAGCTTGAAATTTAGTGTATGTTGTTTTTTCTTTTAGTGTCTTAACAGAAAATAAAACAAGAGTTTTTTTCAGCTAACAAAATAAGGCTCCTGCCGACCGAGGATAAGAAGTCGATTATGATGTATGATGGCTACACATACTCTTTTAAAGGGCAAACTAAAAACTTTCTTCGTTGCTCCAGACACTTCAGAGGCAAATGTGACGTCAGAGTGAAAGTGAATGATAATTGGGACGTTTTATCCGTCGAAGGAAAACACAACCATGATCCCCCAAAATATCATATCACGAAACAAGGACTTTATGTCAAAATCTAAAATCTCAATCTCTGGAATGGATTAAAAACGTCTAAACCACTAGCTACACCTGTTCATCTGAAATTACATGATACTTGTCGCTTTGTGGTCTAAATTCGAACTTTCTAGAATATAATGGAATAGTTAGTTATTGTTCACTGTGTATATGCTGCTCGTGGACTAGGCCTTGTGCTGTTCGCGCATGTGCTATTCGGTCTTACCTCTAAATAAGGTCTTAATAGTAGATTGTACCTATTTCGAACATACAATATTTATGATTTGAACATAAATTAACATTTTTAATACAAAAAAATATGAAATTACTGAACACATGCATTTATAAACTCAATTGTTTTTTTTTAAATAATCTTTATTTATAATTACGTTAATAAAAACATTTTTTAATACCTACATTACAATTCAAATAAAAACAGTGTCTAACTATGATATACATATAATAATTGCGCTTTATTTCCATGCACTTAGTATGAAAATTGAATGGAATAGGAAGCCGCCTGTGCCAAGTCTGCGTTCGGCGCCATTTATATGTGGCCTGCGCTGAGCACAACGTTTTTTCTTTACGTATCAATAGGTACCTACTAGAGATCGCCCAGTGGTCGAATTCGACTTGATTCCGTAAATTACAAAATGTACAATGTAATCTAACACATCTTCACGTATTATAATATAATAATAAATATATTATCGATGATAATTTAGCACGTTTAGCTGTAATAATAATAATCACAGTTTATTTGCTCTTTACAATAATAGTCAACTTAAGTTTAGGGTTTGGTCTTTGTGTGTGGTATAAAATAAATTGAATTTAAAAGTATTATCTGTTTTAAAATGTGAAGGCCCTCTTATTTTTCCTGTATCGTAAGACAAAGTGGTGGATGTTTCAAAATAGAAGTATGTAAGTTAAGTAAAGGAAGTAAAATATAAGACCAATAAATAAATATATAAAAAAAAATAAAGACAAGACCTACCTACCTACGTAGCTACACTGACATATACCTGAAATCCTCACTACTTAGGAACTAGCTATCTTATTTCAAAGTGACTTTAATTGACCAAGTGAATTTCGGACCGATAATATTAACCACGACCTTCAGAGATCGCACCAAATTTCTTCATCATCTATGAGTATTACATCAAATTTCAAATTCATTTATTCAGTTTTTACTCCTTTTTTAAGTGCTAAGTACCCCAATTGCTGCACTGAAACTGAATTAAATATTTATGAAATACAGTGAAAAAATCAAACGCCCACCCGACCCAGCCAAGAAATTTTTAATTAATTTTTTAGTCAAAAAAAGCGGGTAGATGTCGTCACTGCCATAACGACAGAACATTGTTCAAATGCAGTATCTGTAAAATCAGCTTGTGCCCTACCAAAATAAGAAATTGCGTTATCGCCTTTCACGCAAGTAACAAATAAGTTAATGACTTTGTAAATATAAGTAGCAAGTAAATATAAGTGTATTGTGTAATTTATCTGTGTTTGTTCTCTGTCTTTCTTTATTCCAAAAAGGTCACATACAAAGAAAAAGATGCTAAATACAAAAGATAAGCATCTAAAGATTTTGTGTGTTCTATAGATCTTCAAATTAACCAAAATTGATTTTTCGGTAAAATTTTACTAGAAAAAATCAACCAGCCTCAGGAAGCTCGAGTGGTGATCGAACCCACGACCTTTGGATAACCGGTTCAGTGCTCTGACCGCTGAGCTACCAGGGCCGAGGCTGGTTGAGATTTTCTAGTAAAATTTTATCTTGTACTATATAAAGTATTGTGAATACAAAATTCAATATAATATGATAGACAGTCTCATTAGAGTTTCATAAAACACATTAGCTGTTTTTAGATTATTTATTGATACAAATCTTATCCGTTTGATTCCCAGATTATATTCTCATACCTTCAGGGCATAAGAACAAATTGCTGATGCTGGGCGGTTTCACATTCGCCCAAAACCGTACCGCGAGGCTCTGGTACTGTTCACGGAAAGGACACGGATGTACAGCCAAAGTCAAGATGGATCGGGACGCACGTATAACCTATGCTGACAACGTGCATACCCACAAACCACCGGAGTACCATATCACAAGCAACGGCTCGTACTTCCTAATAAGATAGTTACCTATTAACACAGGCTTGGTGATTCAATATTTTAGATGCTTCTTTTAATATAAACATTGTACTGTTAAAGAAAACATAAAGAAACCTTATGATAGAGCTTAGGAAGTGAAGGTTTGAATTTTGAGTTTTCTAGAAATTAAATAAAATGAAAATACACTTTAAATGACCATACAATACAATCTTTTTAGGTTTGATATTTGACAAAAAAGAGAAAAAGAAAAATATGTACAGGAAATATCTTTTATTGTTACTTATATGTTATGTGAAAACAATTTGGTTCTGTTATTAATAAATAGATTACGCTAAACAACAATGCCATCTATGGTCAAGTAGTAGTAATACTTGCTCAACAATCGTATAAAGTTACAAAACGTATTAAGTACTGTCCTTTTTTATAGCAAATTAAATCTTATTTTAATGGATGAAGGTATATTTTTCGATGTAGAACTTATGATTTGAGCTGTTTATAACTAAAATAAAAAACACAATTTTCACTTGTTTTTTCTGTTCCGTGCCGTGTGTCCGTCATTATCTCGTGCGTGTTTGGGAAGTGATTAGTTTTTTGCAAAATTGTGAATTAGTGAGTGAGAATCTATATTTTCGCCGATTTTTGTTTATTTTACTGTTTTTATCTTATATATTAGTTCATTGCGGTAAGTTTTATTTGCCATAATGGCTTTAATTCATATCGAGTGTTGTTTAAGAGCTCATCTGCGCGAATAATAAAATCTGATGCAGACACAATAAAATTTTAATTGTTATCGGCCACGGTGGTCGATGAACGCTCAAGGGGTTAACTGACTACTTGCTTTACGGAGAAACTTTGTTTTCCAAACTTAGTTATGAAAATAAAAGGCATGTTATTCAATTAGGCCGTACTCTTCCAATCATGACTATTAAAACCTTGCATCACGCGGTGAGTGTTTTGTTTTGGTCCGGTTTACCTTCGCCATATTGTGACCCCTCGCCACTGGTATCTACCTATACATAAAAAGGTATTTCTTTTTTCATTCTTCGTCATAATAAGTCGAAAACTATAATCATAAAAATAATTAAAAATCTGTTTAAGCTTGTGCAAATGAAGCCCTTTCATACTATACCCCACATGACACGGTTAACTTACTTCAAAATTTGGACCGCCGCCCGTTCCTTGCATAAAGACCCTGTTTGTTTTGTGATTTAATTAAATATGTATAATTTCAGTCTTTTCCCTGTACTTGAAGTATTAGATGATATTACTTGCCAAACTTCATAGTTCTAAGTCAACGGCAAGTACCCTATGAATTTTGATTCCCTTGAGAGTGTCGAAATATACGTTTTTTGCGACATAAACGGCCGTATCTTTTTTTTTTCGTTAACTTAGAAGTTTGATTTTATCACAGCCATTTACAGCTTCAAGGGACCGCAGACTTGAGTATATAATTTTAATTTCAACTTGACCTCCACGTGTTCTCGAGATAAAGGGTCTTGACAGACAGACAGACAGACAGATGGACAACAAAGTGATCCTATAAGGATTCCGTTTTTTCCTTTTGAGGTACGAAACCCTAATAATATCAAACCTTTCCTTCTTCCTTCCTTTCAGCACAGTGTTGTCCATTGCTGGACATATACCTAGCCTTTCCAATTTTATTCCGTATTGTGCGTTATGTGGCTTTTTTGATCCTGTTCGGGCCTGGGGGTCGACCGCCTAACGCTCTCGCTTTCGATCGCATTGAAGGCGAGGCGAGGAGGAGGCGTCATCTTGTCATTTCGAAAGCAATATGAAAGCAATATCAAAAGCTATAGGCTATGGCTTTCGATATTATTCGATATTATATTTCGATATTATAATAGAAAGCGAGGCGAGGGCCTCGCTTTCAAGGCGATCGAAAGCGAGAGTGTTAGGCGGTTGGGGGGCAGATCAGATCATCTGGCCGGCCATCAGAAATAAATACAGTGTCTTTTCTTTAAAAAAATATTGTATCGCTTTAAGTCCACTCATTACTGCGTTTATTATTTTTCGTAATCATATTTTCGTATCTATCCTCAACTTATGGAGTATTTGAATGGAGTATTTATGGGGTATTTAAATCCTACCCTCAATGTTTCTATAATTTCAGATTACTTACTCATACCTTCTGGCTTCAAGAACGAACTTCTGATCCTGGGCGGGTACACATACGCCAGAAAGCATTTGTGGTACTGCTCTCAAAGGTGCAAAGAATGCAAAGCGAAGGTCGAGATGAACGATCAGGGCCGTATAGTTGAGGCCAACATAGCGCACAATCACAGTCGCCCTGACTAGCGTGTCACCAACTCAGGCAAATACGTCCTTATGAAGAGTCTAAAGAAAAACAATCAAGGAGCTTCGGAGCTCCGTAATGCACCGCATTTGGGTTACTAACACAACCCCTGGTCTCCAGACGGGTGGCCAATTTTAATATAACTTAAGCGTTTCCATGTTTTTCAAAATTTTCAATCAATGACACTAAACTATTTTATTTACTTTTACAACTTTTTTTAATATCCGTGCAATCAAAATAAAATCGTCTATTTTTTTTTTAAAAATGTTGTAGCCGTTCTTTTGGACGCGTAACATTATCATCGTGATCATTTTCATCATCATCATCATCATCATCATCATCATCATCATCATCAACATCATCATCATCATCATAATCATCATCATCATCAGCCGATATAAATCCACTGCTGGACATAGGCTTCTCCAAGTGCAAGCCACTGGACGCGTATAGCTCGTACCACATATAGTATTTTTTTACAGTTGTTCATTAACGTTCGATTATCATTTTCACGAGTGTTTGTATACTTTCCTTTTTATCAGTATTACCTGCAAAAAGCTATCTAGCAAGAAATAATAATAATAAATAAATAAATATTTCCCACACTCATACCAATTGTCTAGCTCCAAGAAAAGCTTCCTTAAGAAACTCGTTATATGGTTAACTAGACAACAGATAAACATACATAATATACCTAAATACATACTTATTATACATAGGAAACACCCAGACCCGAAACAATTTAGAAAAACAGGTATTTCTAAATTGATCCGACCGGGGATCGAACCAATCAATTACAGATGGCACTGTCTCACTTTAGATATTTTTTTAAAAATAAACACTGCACGCAGGGAGAACGAGCCATAAATCCTTCGATTATAAACCACCACGCGGGTCCAGTGCGGGTTGGTGATAGGTAACGACTGCTAATGCAGGCAACCGTCGGCTTGTTTGAAATGGATAGGACCAAAATGTTTTATGCCTCATCAACGCATGGTCGTGCAAGCAAGAAAATTTTATATTTAATCTGAAAACTTGGTTTAAGTTTCATTTATTGGTTGGTTGTTGTTTTCAGAATTTCGTTACATTAATGCAGGTTTCAAACATGATCTACTGATGTTTGGTAATTATTTCTTTACTCTGAAGTCTTCGAGCGGGCTATGGTACTGCACGCAAAGGAGAAAAGGCTGCAAAGCGAAAGTCAAGATGGTGGATCGTGACGTCATTGGCGATGCAGTCAATGTGCATACCCACAGCCCACCCTACTACCACGTTACACGGGCGGGGAAGTACGTATATGATTTTTTGAAGAAGATGCTATATAATTTTACAAAAATATTTTTTTTTAAATAAACAACGCCTGTGGTTATCGTATAATCAACTATAGTCTTAGATTATTTCCTTCCATATAAATTCATAAAGTTATTGACTATGATACTTACAATGCCTTCCTTGTAATGGAGCAAATAAAGACTTAAAATCAAATTTTGTAAAAACAATATTAAATTTTGAATAAGATACGGTTTTTGAACAAAACGCATTTGCTATAATAGTTTAAGTTCTAGCGTCATTCAGTGGTCCCAGATGGCATAACGCTAGTAAAATGGAAATTAAAAAGAATGATAACGGTGCTCAGAGGTCTGACTGACTTTTGTAGGACAGATAATCGGACTGATTATTAACCGACTTCAAAAAAAGGAGTTCTCAATTCGGTTGTAGGTTCTTTTTTTTATGTTTGTCATAACTCCGACATTTATACACCGATTTGGAAAATTCTTTTTTCATTTGAATGGATATACTTCCAGATTGGTCCCATTTTTATCAAAATCCAGTACTGATGATGGAACCCTTAAGGAATTGAGGGAACCCCTCAAATATTGTAGGCATACCTATAGCGATTTTGGTATTTTCAGCAATAAGTCAAGCATTTGCATTCAGAAAGCATCATTTGATGAAGTGTAACTGATGAATAACCGGAACTCCTCAATGATAAGTATTTCACGGGTGGCGATAACATATCTCGATTAAGATAGTTAAGCGACTATGACGAAGCAAAAGAAGGCGGGCACCGGAACTCAGTTCTGATGATGGAATCCTTGAGGAATTGAGGGAATTCCTCAAATATTGTAGGCATACCTACCTATAGCGATTTTGGTATTTTCAGCCACTCCGTCTATAAATCCTTTCGAACTAAAATTGTAAATGCGAAAGCTGTTTGTTTGTCTGTCTTCCACTGTTGCCTGGAAGATATCGCTTTAAGCGATAAAGCCGCCTTTGTACACAACAAATGTAAGACTTTTCGTGTATTTGATGTTTTCGTGTGCAAAGAGTCTATCTATCTACATTGATGGAATTTCATTAACAATGTCACACCGAAACGATGTTTCATTTGTAATGTAGTTTCTCGTTTTCTTTGCTTGTCTCATTTAAGCGGCGATGTCTCATACGAGCAGCGCGTTTAGTAGGTCTTCCCATATTCGCTTTTGATAAATAGATCGAAAAAAAAAAACAAATCACTAAAAAGCGAGAAATAAACAAAACGTTAACAAAAAACCAACTCAAAAAAATTAGACTGAAAAAGTCGCACTAAAAGGTAAAAAATAATTGCGTGTTTAGTTTGTTCAATTTACTTGCAATTAACTTAATTATCTTGCAATGAAAATATATAGGTACAATTATTGTTATTTATGGAGTCGGTGCTAGGCAAGGTAACTTTAAAACATTAACATTTAACGACATACTATAAATATAATCATAATGGTACATTCAATCTTATGCATGAAATTTTGACTACAAACGCGGACTGGCACCGACTCCAAAAATTTCGTTGGTTGGCACCGGCTCCAAAAATAACAATAATTGTACCTATATATTTAAAATTATAATATTTTTGTTTTTATTAGTTAATAGTAAATACTTTGTAATTAATAAACATTTATTTAAGACGACGACCCTCGACTATTAGTATTTACAAGAAACATTAACGTAGTTATATTATTTTTCAGAATACCATTACATAAATAGAGGTTCAGGTAATAAAATACTAATGTTTCGTGGTTTCACATTTAACCGAAGCACAGCGAGACTATGGTACTGCTCCAAAAGATTGAAAGGCTGCAAAGCGAAGCTCAAGATGGGCTACAATGACGTCATAGCCGAAGCAAACAATGAACATAACCACAGCCCACCCAAATACCATATTACTAAAACAGGGCAGTACGTTCTTATTAAGAGTTAGGCTATGTATACAACTCGGAATCGTACACAATACGCCGCACATCACCACAAACTGTCAAATGTTCTCAATAGACTTTGCACTCTATTCCATAAGCATATGACTGAAAATGTATTAAAGAAATTTGACAGTTTTGGATAGATTGATGTGCAGGCGCCTGTACATACAGTATGGTTTATGTAGCTACGGACCCTATAACACTTACTTAAATAAAATATATAACCTTTAGGTACAAATCATAAAACACATTGTATCAAATAACATCCGACGTCAATTTAATGGTAACGATATAGTGCTATTTTTAAACATTGCAGAATCTTACCTGTTTAAACCCAGTTTAAGTATGTTTCTTAAAATTAATTTCTTAAAAAAAATTATTTAAATAGATTCAAAAAAAGAAATTAGTGACCCCGTGTGTACGCGCGCGGTAGCCTGTCAATTTTTTACAATAGATTTTGAATTTTATATATTTTTCAGTTCAGTTTAGGATAGGTCGATGTACCACGACTAATAAATAAGCTGCCGCATGAATTATGCGGTACTTTGTCAAATGTCAATATTATAAATAAACTTAAAGCCTACTTTCTAAGTAACGTAAAAAATTTTTTAGTTATCCATTTTCTCAATTATATAATTTTCTTGTTAGTGCATCACATTGTTATTAATTTTGTTTTTATTAGTGAGGACCTACAATTGGCTTTCTGTCACTATTTTTAAGTTTTTAAGTTGTATCATAGCTGTTGGTCTTCCTATAAATAAATAAATAAATAAATAAATAAATAAATAAATAAATAAATAAACGTTTTAAGCTAAGAGTAAATTGTGAATGTAGTCGCAATGACAAAACTTAGTGGTTTTGCAATGCGACTAAAAACATTATTGGTATTATGCATGTTTTTAATTACGTCGATTGTACAAAAGGATAACGTTACTTTTTATCTGTAATTATTATTAACCCCCGACGAAAAAAGAGAGGGGTGTTATAAGTTTAACGTGTCTGTCTGTGTATCTGTCTGTGGTATCGTAGCTCCCAAACCGATGAACCGATTTTCGTTTAGTTTTTTTTGTGTCATAGATAATTTTATCCCGAGTGTTCTTAGCTATGTTTCATAAAAATCGGTCCAAGATGGCCGCCGCCACAAAATGCCGGATTATATATTTTTTTCACAACTCCCTCAATATGGGTATCAAATGAAAGGGCTTGATTAGTAGAATACTATGTACTATGACAAATTTCAAATCCAAGATGGCCGCCACCACAAAATGGCGAATTACATTTTTTTTCACAACATGTTCAATGCGTTATGGGGACCGCTCTTTACCTATAAAAAACCTACCTAGATAAAATGATTTAAAATTACAACATTTGACAAAACGTTTAAAAAAATTAGAGCGGTCCCCCGACGCGACAACATTTAATCAAAAAGTTTCATACGTACTTACGTAGGGTCATATTTTTAAGGTCATTTTTTTCTTTTTATAGGGTTTCACGTTTTATTCTTTTGCGTCGCGGATTTTTAAAATTTAAAACTAAATTTTTTTTGTCTTAATATTATTGAATAATGTACTACAAAATATGCAAAAAACTGAAAAAATATTGTCAATCAGAAAGTGTTGCCACTAAAACGTCAAGTTGCAACTTTGCGTAACTTTTGAAGTTGAATGAGCCAACATTGAATTACAATTTATATATCACGTTCTTTATAGTTAAAACTGTATTTTTACTATAAATGCTTATTCAATTAATGATAGATCACTATTTATAAATTGTAACTTATTTTGTTTTTCAGATTTTTTTTCAACTTAATTGCATTAAAAATTCTCAATACTATGAAACTGTAAGTTTATGATCGGTCTACTTCATTAATATATAATATTTACGTCCCGTCACTTATCCCGAAAATAGGAAATTTTAATTTAATTACATTGGCCACACCGCAACAAAGTAAGAGCTGCGACAGTACAAAAAAAGAAATCGATTTCGACTTCATCATAATGTTTATTCTGGCTATTAAAGGAAATAATAATAAATAATTAAGCATTCAAAAATATTCTTGTACGCTGACGATCTAAAAATTATGAGGCCCATTGTTAGCACTAATGACACGGTATTACTTCAGGAGGATTTGGATAGGTTCTCTGAGTGGTGCATAAGAAATCATATGATTTTGAACATCGACAAATGCCGTTACATTAGGTTCACAAGAAAACAGTCTGAGTCTAGTACTATATACAAAATTAACAACACTGTACTTGAAGAAGTTAAAGTCATTAAGGATCTTGGGGTATATCTGGATGTTAAGCTACAGTTCAACACTCACATCGACAAAATAGTCACCAAATGCTTTAGGACCTTAGGATTTGTACTAAGGAACACAAAAGATTTTAAAAACCCCGTAGCCATAATAACGCTTTATAACAGTCTTGTAAGGTCACTGCTTGAATACTGTAGTGTTATTTGGTCACCTGTATACGATGTACACATTAAACGACTGGAGAGTGTGCAGAAAAGATTTCTTTGGCATCTTTCCTTCCGAACGCACCTTGCTAAAGCTCTTGCTACCTATGAGGATCGTCTTAAACATTACAAAATTGAAAGCCTCAAAAACAGAAGACTACTTCTTGATTTCATGTGTTTATATAAATTGATGAGTAATAGCCTGGATTGCCCCGATCTCCTTGAAAAAATCACATTTAATACACCCAAAAAACTACCTCGTATTACTAGATTTAACATTTTTGTGCCTAAGTCAGTGAAGAGCAATCTAGGTTACCATTCTACATTAAATAGGATCCAAAGGCAATATAACATCCTGTCGCGGCCAAATAACTTGGAAGTATTAGATATTTTTCAGGATAGTGCCCGCAAGTTCAAACAGATTATTAGAAATAGTTACGTAAGCCCCCTTTAAACTTTAAACTTTAAATCATATTTTAGGTATTTAATTAAATTATTGTTATATTAAGTTTGGTAAAATTTAATTTATAACTATTAGTCCACATCGCATGCCGTGGCTGTCTATAATTGAAAACTGTACTTAGAATAAGTTTGGCATTTACCCTATATCTACTGTTTGTTTGGTGGTACATGTTTTTGTTGACTGCCCAATAAATAAATAAATAAATAAATAAATAAATAAATAAATAAATAAATAAATAAATAAAAAAAAAACATATTATTAGAGATCGAAACATACTTATCTCTATTTGGAGAAAAGGTAGTGGAATATAAAGCGGGCTTCGTAGTATTTTCTACTAAAAAAATAAATGCAGTACATGCATAAATGGGGAGCCAAATGATAAAAGTTTAACATACCAAAAAATGTCGCCTTTGTGATTTAAAGATCCGCAAACACTTAACTGATGACAAAAAACAAAAACATCAAAATAAAATACCTATTAAATTAATATAACATTATAAGCAGCAAAATAGTTGTTAATTTATGACAGAAATAACAACACCATAGAATTTACTTAAAACTATAACATTACGTTTTTATTCCAAAAACTCTTTTAAACTATAAGTATGGACACTTCGATTAGCAGTAGCTTTAATGCATTAAAAAACTTTGCATCATTCAAAGATTTAACATCAGAGCACAGTTTATTATAAACCTTGACAGCATTAGGTATATTTCGCTGTTCGTTTGTATGATATCATTCTGGAGTTTGGTACATGCCTGTATATTGACATGTTTGTTTTAATTTAAGTCTGCTGCTTTTCAAACCATATGAAAGTTTAAGTTGTTCAGTTTTTCGGTTCCTCCTGTTTGAGAGTCTCGGTTAGATAGCAAACTATTTTTTCATAATGAAAGAATAAGATTGCAGCTTTTCTTAAAAACAACAATTCTCCTTGGAATGGAATCAAAATATATAGATATATTTTGCAGATTCTGACGTATTCTAATTAATAACAACGATAACGAAAAGCAAAATGTCTATCTTAATTAACCATACTAAAGAGTTCAGGTTCTTAATTCATTCATAATTAATTAATTCAGATTAAAAAAAATCTTTTCTCATTTATTATTGGCATCGACAAATTTAATCGATAGTGTCAAGCACTATCGACTTTTACATAAAGTTGACGTTAGAATCGTGCACGGACAGGCTATCCCTGTGGGTGAATATATTAGTGTGCGTCTAGTTTATGCTAGTGTTTAATAATTTTGTCGTTTGTGTGCGTAGCGACGTCATTGAAAAACGCATCAGTGTGAACTCTATTTGTGTGCGTTTCCTCGTCCCCCGCGCAGAAAATGACAGACTTTTTTCATAGAAATTAGGGCGCGTTACCTCTCCGTTTAGTTTAATGCTCTAAAACTGGCACAGATGCTATTCTTCAAAGCAAAGAAATAAGTAATCGAAAAAAAAGTTAATTTCTTCTAAACATATGTTGTTTTTGTTTAATTGGTTCTTATGATGTTGAAATCATATAAAAATAAGAAGAAAATAACATTTATATAAAATTTGGTTAACATTTTTTTAAATTATGATTTACTAACAATTAGAAAATAAACAAAACCTTACACAGATTGTTTCTTTTCAGAGTACCAATTCATAAACACAGGTTCAAAGTCTAAAATAATGATGTTTCGTCGTTTCACATTTACCCGAAACAGCGGGAGAATGTGGTACTGCTCCCAAAGATTGAAAGGCTGCAAAGCGAAGATCAAGATGGGCCACAATGACGTCATAGCCGAAGTAAACAATGTACATACCCACAACCCACCCAATTACCACGTTACAAAAGCAGGGCTGTACGTTCTTATGAGGAGTTAAGCCACAGAAGAGAAATTGATAAGCTATGTATTTGACGAATACGATAAAATATTGAAAAATAAAATAAAATATGTATAATGAAAAAGTCGACGGTTTTGTTAATGATGTTTGTGTCACAAATACTGATATATGTAAAATGTAATAAAGTCAAAATCAAAGTCAATTTTTTTATTCAAATAAAGTTTAGAAAAGGGCTTTGGTAAACTTTAGTTTATATCCATTCAGGACGTCTATTTTTTAGCTGTGGAGAAGAATGGGCGGTAGAAACTCCAGAGCTTTAATATAAGTAACGACATTTGCAAAACTGTAGGCTGTTACTAAGTTATACAAGTTTAAAATAACCTTAATATGTTTTAAATTAGAAATACCCGTTGGAGTGATTGATGATGATAATTAATTTTTTTAAGGAAAAAGTAATTGAGAAAATTCATATTTTCTTTTAAAAACCTCAATTTATTAGTTAAGGGTGAGCCGTCCGTAAGTGACAAGTGTCATATATTTTATTTGAAATGTCTTCGTCCATATTTATTTGATGCCGCGCGGCCAAACTAATTTTGTATAGGAATTTAACGTGTTAATTTGAAAAATAATAATTTAAAAAACCGCTCGATTAATCGAAAATGTGAAACGGACGATTTGTAGTTTAGACCATTGATTGTTTGGACAAAATCAGAGGTACAATAATTTAGATAAACTATAAGATATCAACTAAACGCCGCCACTCGTTTTCGTGATTTTTGCTCAACTTTACATGATATTGTAGAAAAAAATATAGTGTGTTATGAATTTATGGATCGGACTAATTGTAAACACGTTCCCTTTGATACTAAATATATATTTTGTTAATTCAATACGATAGTTTTTTAAATTATATCAACTTAACCGTGACTGCATTTTTGTCATTTTTTAGTCGGCGCACCCTTAATGCCTGGTGACAGGGTGAACAGGGTATTCCTTTACCCTTTTTGGGCACCATTTTCACACAAACTAGGTTTTATTTATAGTGTTTGTAATAGTTTTAAGTCTTTTTTATCTTTTGTACTTGTTTGTGGTGAGAAATAAATTAATTTTCTATTCTATTCTAATGCTGCGCACCTCCTTCAGTTTTCCTAAAATTTTGAAATAACATATTTAAGTTAATATTCAAACTTTGAAATAACATATTTAAGTTAATATTCAAACTATCAAAAAGTAACCTGAGTTAAGATTCCCCACTGAATAGGTTACAAACCCAGTACAATACTCTTTCTAAAAATAATTTCGACATTGACATCTTTTGGTTGAAATTATCAAATTTTAAGAAAAACTTACCGATGTCTTTCCATAAATGCGATCTCTATTCCAATAGTCCAGTCATTTGGTAGTTCTCCCTGGAAAGTTTTCCAGAAGTTTTGTAAATTGGTGATTTTATAGATTTTATTTCGAATTAGTAAGTAAGTACGTGCCTTGGGTTTGCTGGAGGAATGGTGCAATGCCCATCACCTCTCTGTAAACCCGGGGAAAACAACAGCCATCCCCTTTACAAGAATGAAAAACACTACGGGTCTGGGTAACCTAACACTTTATGGTACCCAGCTCTCTTGGTCCAAGAAAGTGAAATATCTAGGCTTAACGCTGGATAGGGCACTTACTTGGAAACAGCATGTGGACACGACCGTAGCCAAGGCTTACAGAGTCTTTGGCATGTGTCGATCTACCTATGGCAAGATGTGGGGACTCAACCCCAAAATCATTAGGTGGATCTACATGACGATGGTGAGACCGATCCTCACATATGGCAGCATCGTCTGGTGGCCCAGAACCAGGCTGAAAATCTGTAAGAATGCTCTTAGCAAACTTCAGAGAACAGCTTGTTTGGCGATCACTGATGCCTTTAGAACCACTTTAACGGCAGCGCTGGAGGTCCTCACAGACCTTTCACCCCTGCACGTCGTAATAGAAACAGAGGCAAAGAAAGCGTTACATAGACTAAAGGTGGCCGGACTGTGGGACGCATCTAAACCTCTGACTAGACACACAAAATGGGAAACAAGTGACATTACTGACAGGATCATGGAATTGGGTTGCGATAAAATATCCCCTATATTCATGTTCGAAAAGAAATTTAAATTTATGTTCCAACCAGGGACGAATGGAAACGAGGGCCACCGTCTCCGGAAAAAGACAGCCTAATCTGGTACACCGACGGATCAAAAATGAAGTCGGGCACAGGGGCAGGCGTCTATAACAACGACTTCAAGCATAGTCAAAGCATGGGGAAATTTGCCACTGTTTACCAAGCCGAAACTTTCGCAATTCTCTTATGCGCAAAGCAGAATATAGAGCTAGCTATGAAGAAGCGCAATATATTCATCCTGAGTGACAGCCAAGCAGCACTCAAGTCACTCATTTCGCCCCGAATCGACTCTGTCCTTGTTCTAGAAACCACTAAAGCTCTAAACAAGCTAGGGGGACATAACAAGGTGCGACTGATCTGGGTCCCAGGTCATATGGGAATCCACGGCAACGAGATGGCGGATGCACTTGCCAGGGACGGATCAGAAACCCAGCTTATTGATCCTGAGCCGTTCGTGGCACTTGCACCAAGTACCATCAACAAGGCCTTAAAAGACTACATCAAAAACTGGCACGGCATCGAATGGAAGGAGCAGCCGGGTATGAAACACTCCAAATCCTTCCTAGGTGAAAACGCCTTAGGACGGAGTAAGTTCATATGCGGAGGCAGTAGAAGGCAGGCCCGATTAACCATCGGTGCCTTGACAGGGCACTATGCCACAAAACAAATGCTCCACAGAATGCATCTATTAACAAATAGCTTGTGTAGGGCATGTGGAGAGGAAACGGAGTCAATGTAGCACCTACTGTGTGACTGTGACTCTCTGGCTAGGAAAAGAATGGGACTCCTGGGCTCGGCTTATCCGAAACCGGAAGACTTCAGGCTCTTCGCCCTTAAGGACGTGGCCAAACTTATGGCATCTATCTTTACAGAGGAAGAAGAGTGAAAGGACGGGGTTGCACAAAAGATCCCAATGGGTCGAAGTGTTACTGCAAGAGGGAAACCTCAGCAGGCCCCACTAAGATAAGATAAGATAAGTAAGTAAGTATTTTTGCCGCTCGCGCCGCCATATCGGAAAAATTGCGCCCAAAAACAGTTTTTTGGCAATAACTCCTTTCCAACTCATTTTACGATAAAAATAGTTACGTAATAAATTAAACTAAAGATAATTTCCTACAATTTATTTAGTAACCTTATTTTTTGTAAAATCAATAGTTTCAGCGTACGAGAGCCGCAAACTAAGACACATCTACACTAACACGTGTTTTTTGTATATACCTATTAACGAAAAATATTTCACTACGTGTTAAAAACCCGGTCTACTACTGCCTGTAAGGTTCACCGCAGGTATAAAAGGACGCGTCGCCTTAGCGTGGCGTCGGCTCCCCCCCCCCCTCCCCTTTTCATTCAGAGCTCATATATTCTGCCTAAATCATCAGTACAAGCGGCTGACTTAACCGTAGAGATTGCATCTAGCGGGCGCCTTTACTAGTTATCCAGACTTGTACCGGAGATGTTGGAAGCCTACTCAATGAAAACCACCGAGTAGAACAACCAACTATGGACGACTCACGTGCCCCGCAAATCTTTTCGCTTCGGGCCCCTTCGAAACCACTACTCGAAGCCAGTAGGGTTACTCTTGAAACACAATTGCAATAATCAATTTCAAAATATTGCAGTTGTGAAAACGAGACGCGTGTAGCTGCGAATATACACGCGTCTCTAATCCACAACTGCAATAAAACTGCTATAAGACCTCATATTCAGGGGGCAGGTAACCACCTTTTTGAGCACCAAATGACTGGACTACAAGGGCTATCGTCGCTTTGATTGTTTATGTCAAACATAATAATAGCTTCTGGGTCTTTTAGGTGAAATGTTATTTTTGTATATTTGTTTTGTTTTAAACTTCATAATAGCATGTAATAAATTTAAATCATAATTAGCAATATTATTATAATAATATTATATTATAATATATAATATTATTATAATATAAGTCCAATATACTAGATTTAGTTTTTATTGTATTATTTTCTTTTTGGTCATCGGATTCCGATACCCTATATTCTTATGCATGCCGTAGCAACCTATAATTAAGGCAACCCTAGCTTAGGATTACTAGCATGTTTAGTGTTTGATCTTGTTGGTTGTTCAAATAAATAAAAAAATAAATAGGTTTCCATTATTTATTGTTATTTTCTTCACATTATTAATAATGTCTAATGTATTCATAAAATCAGGTCTCATAAAACCGTGGACTAGTAACCTACCTGGGGGATCTAGTAATTCAGATTCTTCGTGAATTTAACTCAGACTTAACCCAGTGTCTTACAAGTTGGGTTTCCTTAGTTACCCTCTGTAAGAGAAAATAAATAAATATTACCTACTTTTTATTTTTAAGTGCTAATTTCCGCACTTGAGTTGAATGAAATATTTATAAAATTAAAAAAAAACAAAAAACCCGCCTTCTTAAAAAATAATAAGTAACTAAATAGGAAATCATCTGAAAAAGCCGGAACAAGATAAAATTTCAATTTATGCAACATCATACATAGATAACACACAGTCGGAGACACGCACAAAGTGAGAATGATTTGACTTATCACTAAATTTTATGCCTCCGACTGCATGTTATGTATGTTGTTGCATAAATTGAATTTTATATTTAGTTACTTATTATTTTTAAGGCAGGCGGGTTTTGGTTTTTTAAAATTTTTATTTTATTTATTACCAGCCCCCCAACCGCCTAACGCTCTCGCTTTCAATCGCTTTGAAAGCGAGGCCCTCGCATCGCTTTCTAATATAATATCGAAATATATTATCAAATAATATCGAAAGCTATAGCCTATAGCTTTCGACATTGCTTTCATATTGCTTTCGAAGTGACAAGATGACGCCTCCTCCTCGCCTCGCCTTCAAAGCGATCGAAAGCGAGAGAGTTAGGCGGTCGACCCCCTGATCCGGCATGTCATGGGGTGCGGGTTCGAATCATGCTCATGGAATTGTTTCAACACTTTGTCCTTTTTCAAATCAAATCAAATCAAATCAAATCAAATTACTTTATTTGCAAAATATGGGTACAAAATGTAGGCCTTATAAATGTTAGAGCGCCATATTTAACCATTGCAATGGTGTGCAAAAATATAATTAATAAAATATAGTTTAATGTAGTTTAATAAAACATAATTATTTGAGATTCAGATTATAAATAAAAACAATCAACATAATAAAAACATTAAGATAAAACAATAAAAACAATCGATTTCCAAACAAGATAAAATCAAACAAAATTAAAATAAAATAAAATAATTAAAATTGAGTTAGAATGTCAGCTTTACAAGAATAATTCATATAAATATCCAAACATTATCGTGCAAAATCTTTGTCATTTATGAATTCATTAATTGAGTAGTATGCTTTTTCAGCCAAGAAATTCTTTAATTTATTTTTAAAAATTTCCAATATTTCAGCATCTTTAATACTTTTTGGCAAACTATTGTATATAGCTACTTGCATTCCAAATACACTTTTCCTCAGTAGATAAGTCTTACAGGATTTTGCCTTTAATGTCTTATTATGTCGCTTACTCTTAAGTGTTTCATGTTTTTCGATATTCTTTTTTACAAGTAAAGAGGCTTCTAGGATATATAACGAAGGGAGAGTTAATATATTTAGTTTCTTAAAGTCTGATTTACAAGAATCTGTTTGCTTCAACTTGCTTAATGCCCTAATGCATTTTTTTTGTGCCTTAAAGGCTTTTTCTTTATCCGTAGCATTTCCCCAGAACAAAACGCCATATTTAAGCACTGAACCCGCATATGCATGATAGGCACTCAACAGTGCCTCTTTATTTGCAACTTTTCGTAACATGTATAATGCATAAGAATATTTGCTTAGCTTAGCACAAACATGGTCAATGTGTTGTTTCCATGATAGTTTTGAATCAATTAAAATCCCTAAGAATTTTATTGATGATATCTCTTCAATTTTTTTGCTAAAGTAGTTTACATTTAAATTAAATTAATATAAAATTTATTTCAATTTGTAATTTGTTCGCAACAATATTAAAATCTGTTGCTGAACCCTATTTTATAGGTTGATCACTGGTTCCTGCCAAACACTGGTACCACAACCACACTAATGTGATAAATGCGAAAGTTAAAGTTCGTGTCTTCGAGGAGCAGCGTAAAACCAACCTCGATACAAAACGCGATGAGCTGAAGGCCCGGCAACCCGCGTCAATCCATTATAATTATGCTGATGGTAAGCTTACGTGCGTTCAGTGCGCACGCCAGTTTACTAAGAAGATCGGTTATGTTAGCCATCTTCGGGCGCACCAGCGCCGTGCTGACTAGGAGTCGAAGTGGTCGCCATGACCGAAATCGGTCGGATCAATCATTCATTTTCATTCAAATGCGAAAGTTTGTGTGTATATGTGTATATTTGTTGCTTCTTCACGCTGCAACGGATGGATGGATTTGGATAAAATTCGGCATACAGATATTTCATAACCCGGATTAACACATAGGAAGGTATTTTATCCCGATATTCCCACGGGAACGGGAACCACGCGGGTGAAACTGCGGGCGGTAATGATATAATAATACTTTTAGCCCCTTACAAATAAACAAAGAATAAGATCCGAATAGTTATTCCGTGTTTTGTTCCTGTCATGTAAACGTCATTTCAAATTAGAGTAAATGAGACAAAACACGGAATAACTATTCGGACCTTATTCTTTATTTATTTGTAAGGGGCATAGTGTTTAATAATAATCATCATCGTCATCATAATCATCATCTCAGCCAAAAGATGTCCACTGTTTAACAAAGGCCTCCCCCAAGGATCTCCACAACGACCGGTTTTGTGCTGCTCGCATCCAGCGGCTTCTCGCGACCAGAAGAACAAAGACCACCGTCATAGCCCGAAGAGCTGCCAAGCTCAAGTGGCAAGCAAGTGAGGCAGGGCACATTGCTCGCAGGACTGATGGCCGCTGGGGCGGAACAGTCCTCGAGTGGCGACCGCGTACCGGAAAGCGCAGTGTGGGCAAGCCTCCAACAAGGTGGACCGATGATCTGGTGTTTTATAAAAAATTAAATAAATGTTATTTTCTAGTGGCCGGTACACTACCTCTCATTGTCTCCTAATCTGCCCTATGCCATAGAGGTTGTCTGGAAGAGATCGCTTTAAGCGAGAAGACCGCCTTTGCCTACTATTATTTTAAAGTTTCCTATTATTTGTTTTGTGTATAATTGTGTAAGCAATAAAGTGTTTATCTATCTATCTCTCTATCTATCTATCTAATAGTCATCAGCTTTCAATGATAAGAGTGGCAACGGAATATGCTGAATAAATATAAATCATGTAATAAGTTGTACAAAGAAAGTATGATAAACTTTGAATTAAATAGAAATAAATCATCATCATTATCTGTCTATTTCTATATCCAATCCAGGTAACAATTGACTATGCAGTGCCAGTGTCGTAGGTAACAGATGCCTGTTTTCTTGAAATAATTGTGAAACTTATTATAAAGTGTTTATGTTTCAGAATTCAAATATATAAATACACACGCAGGCACTACATTAATAATGCTAAGAGGTTTCACATACCGCCGCAGTACCGTTAAAAGAACATGGCACTGTTCCCAAATCAAGAGAGGCTGCAGGGCGAAAATCAAGTTGGCGGATGACGATGTCATTGCCGAAGCATATACTGAGCACTGCCACAGTCCACCCCTGTACCACGTTTCTAAGGCAGGGTATTATATTCGTTTCAGGGATGTGGATAAGAAACCCATAGGTACCCATACCTAAAGGCCCACTTTTCAGGGAGCGAAGATAATGGAACGCAAATACATGTGGTTAAGGTTAGAGAAACGGTTGAGGAAATCAGTCCGTTTTTTAGTTAATGTAGCCGGTCGAAATTATATCTATGAATAAGCTGTGCTTTCGAATGATACATTATCAATAATAAACAGTTTTATGAAATAGTTTTAGCTATGTTCTGTGGAAAAAAAATCTGTAAATTGTCTACATTAACGCTGAGTAACATAGGCTATATAAAAAAAATATATTAAATTAAATATTAAAAACAACAATTTAATTTTCCAATACAAAACGATTCGTTTGTTTATTTGTCATGGAAACCATTGATATATATTATTAAACTCAATCATGGAAATTATGAAAGCGGTACGAAGTCCGCCGGGTCAGCTAGTTAAGTTATAAAGCTTAATGCAATCTACATAACATATATATTATAAGAATAAATACTACAATATAGCAAATGGTTAAAATATGAAAAAAAAATATTTTACAACGATGAATGTGGAACATGGAAGGTCTTATCACCCGGAATCATCCAGCTAAGAGGCCATCATCCATCACATCCACATACTGACGAATACACTTAAGCTACTAACATTGTTGTAGTGGCAACTGACTAAGATAACTGTTTGGTTAATTTTGTTATTCTTCATAAAGGGTTTTCGATGTTTTCAGAATACCAATATATCTATACGAGTTCCAAGAATCGGTTATTAATGTTCAACGAATATACTTTTACAAAAAGTACATCGAAGAATTTGTGGTATTGCTGCGGTCGTCGGAATCGTGGTTGCAAAGCGTGTATCAAGATGGGGGAGAACGACGTCATCGCGTATGTGAACACGGACCATAATCACGACCCACCTAAATACCACATGACGAAGTTAGGTTATCATATTTTGATAAAAGGTTATGGTAAACATAGGTAAATTATTGACTTATAAATCATTTGATTGGCTTTATGTCAATCTCATACGCTTTAACGTAACGTAACTCTGTTGAAACATGGGGTATGTAGCAGGTATGAAACCTTTTACTTATTAGTTTGCGTTAATCCCCGTTTAAATTATTTGTTAACCTCATACACTACCTCTCATTGTCTCCTAATCTGTCCTATGCCACAAAGGTTTTCTGAAAGAGATCGCTTTAAGCGATAAGACCGCCTTTGCCTACTATTATTTTAAAGTTTCCTGTTATTTGTTTTGTGTATAATTGTGTAAGCAATAAAGTGTCTATCTATCTATCTATCTAATAGTCATCAGCTTTCAATGATAAAACTGGCAACAGAATATGCTGGTTAATTATAAATCATGTAATAAGTTGTACAAAGAATTATCCTACTTTGAATTAAATGGAAATAAATCATCATCATTGTCTGTCTATTTCTATATCTAATCCAAGGTAACAATTGACTGCTTCTGTTTTCTTGAAATAATTGTGAAACGTATTATAAAGTGTTTATGTTTCAGAATTCAAATATATAAATACACGCGCAGGCAATACATTAATAATGCTAGGAGGTTTCACATACAGCCGAAGTTCCGTTAAAAGTACATGGTACTGTTCCCAAATCAAGAGAGGCTGCAGGGCGAAAATCAAGTTGGCGGATGACGATGTCATTGCCCAAGCATATACTGAGCACTGCCACAGTCCACCCCTGTACCACGTTTCTAAGGCAGGGTATTATGTTATTATCAGAAATCCCAGGAAACCCAGGAACGTGGACAGGAAACCCATAGCCATACCTGAAGGCCCACTTTTCAGGGAGCGAAGATAATGGAACGCAAATACATGTGATTAGGGTTAGAGAAACGGTTGAAGAAATCAGTACGATTTTCAGTTAATGTTACTTGTTTAAGTAGCCGGTCGAAATTATATCTATGAATAACCTCTGCTTTCGGATGATACATTATCAATAATAAACAGTTTTATAAAATAGTTTTAGCTATGTTTCTGTGGAAAAAAAATCTATAAATTGTCTATACTTCAATCACTTTTTAGGTAATTAATTAAAAAGCTTAATGCAATCTACATAACATATATATTATAAGAATAAATACTACAATATAGCAAATGGTTACAATATGAAAAATGTATATTTTATTTTACAACGATGAATGTGGAACATGGAAGGTCTTTTCACCCGGAATCATCCAGCTCTGAAGCCATCATCCATCACATCCACATACTGACAAATACACTTAAGTTACTAACATTTTTGTAGTGACAACTGACTGAGATAACTGTTTGGTTAATTTTGTTATTCTTCATAAAGTGTTTTCGATGTTTTCAGAATACCAATACATCTATACGAGTCCCAAGAATCGGTTATTAATGTTCAACGAATATACTTTTTCAAAAAGTACAGCGAAGAATTTGTGGTATTGCTGCGCTCGCCGGAATGGTTGCAAAGCGTGTATCAAGATGGGAGAGAATGACGTCATCGCGCATGCGAACACGGACCATACTCACGACCCACCTAAATACCACATGACGAAGTTAGGTTATCATATTTTGATAAAAGGTTATAGTAAACAAAGGTAAATTATAACGAATATCATGAATATTTTCAATATTTACAATATTTACAATATTTCCGGCTCATGTAAATAAGAGGAATCCGGGGGAACCTGGACATATGGCATAACGCTAATAGAATAGAAATCGAATAGAATGATTGAATGATCGTGTGGGATTGACTTAAGCCAATGCTTTATGTCAATCTCATACGCTTTTAAACTTTCGCGTTCCATAGCGCATAGTTAACAAAAAATTAAAACGGGGATTAACGCAAACTAATTAGTAAAAGGTTTCATACTTACAACGGCTGTTCGCGCCAGAAACGCGACGGTCTCATTCAACTCAAAGATACACCGCACAAGTCGACGGCGGAGCTAGTGTACTGATCGCGCGAACTTCTCTCAGTTCCAAGGACGTGCGGCGTGCATTTCGGTGCAATGAGTTCTCAACGATCGGCCCGCCGCCCGTGACGTCGCGTCGTTCAGCACAAGCCAATTTGATCAGCCATAGAGAAATATAATTATACCAACAGCTCTTCGCTCCAGAACCTTCTAGAACTACTCGTAAATTGCATACCGGCCGGTATACCCCTTTATAAAGTGCGTGTGCGCGTGTGTGTGTGCCCGCGAAATAAGCGACTTCTACCAGCTCAGCTCCATCCCCACGACAGTCGTGTCGTGGCTACGCCGTCAACGTCACCTCGCCAAGTAAGTCCCAAATATCATCATTATTCATCTGGATGGATGATGATCCATCCCTCCTCAGCTCAGCTCCCGTCGCTGTGTCGGCTTTGCCTTCCCGGCAGCTGATACAACGGCCCTTGTCACGGCCTGACTCTACAGGGGTGACCACGGCCACGGCCATTGTAACTCTGTCGAAACGTGGGGTATGAAGCAGCTCATACTTTATCATTCTATTTTATTTCTATTTTACTAGCGTTATGCCACTTTTCTAGACCCTCTAGGCAGAGATTGTTGGAAAGGGACAGACAGCTGTTGATTAGATTATATTGAGTGCAATGAGTAACTAGCATATATCGGAATAGATAGAGTATTTGCATATACATACGCAATGTTAACATATTGTGGACACCTTCACAGGCTTAGTTATGTCTGAAAATGTGATTAAACGAAATTATGTATTTTTTTTAATTTAACATTCGCTTGTAACACATACATATCATATATTAATTGTTTAACGTATCAAAGAAGAAAAAGTATATTTTATAACGTAATTCACGGAAAAAACTCTGCCCATTCCGATTAGTCTGTCAAAGGCTTTGGTAGTTTGTAATGTAATTGATTAATTTTTTTGTGATTGTGTTCTTTGCAAGTTGCTTTAATATGAGAGTTTGTGGTAATGTTTCTGTGCAAGGTTTTCTGAAAAAAATTGATATCATTTTATTTCTTGACTATAATGATGATTGTCTACGCTACAATCGCTTTTTAGGTTATTATTGTGTTTAATGTTATCAATATTTAGGTATTTTAAGGAAAAATACTAAAAAATAAACCATTGAAAATAGTATTTCTTTTACAACGATTTAACATAATGAAGTTTGGCCTTCATCGCACCTAACCATAAGTGATGATAAGGCCGAAGATGGAATTGCACTTTACCCGAAATCACCTCTGTAAGCATTCTCATCATAATGATCATACATACTGACGAAACTTAGATAAGGTTTGGTAATATCTTTACGTATAATCCCGAATATGGCAGATAGGTTCCCGCGCACAGTTGATTTGCATTCACGCCATATTCATAGCAGCAGTCATATTGCTTATACTTATTACAAATAATTTATAAAAATAATTTGAAAAATAATAATCATATTTTAAAAATCTGTCAAAAAGAATCGCACGTCTGCGTAACACTAAAAAATAAACGCTCGTTCGCGTAGGTACGTCGCAACGAGCGCGAGACTCGCTGCGCGTCCGCAGCTTTGGCGACGCCCGGCGCGAGGCGCATCAAAGCCAATATGTGCCGCGCCGCCCGCCCTGAACTCGTTTGTTACTCCCATCCAAGAAACAAAAACTATCTGAAATCTTAAAATTCGTGTGTGTGAAATGTCGTTGTTGCGTCTAATCCTTAACATCTGTCATCTGTCCTAAAAATTTATATTTTTATTCAAATACCTAATTTTATCTCGGTGGTTTTTTTAATTACAACCTATTTTCAAAAAAATACATAATTTTACTAGAAAAAATCAACCAGCCTCAAATCCACGACCTTTCGATGCTTCGATGATTCGATCCAAAGGTCGTGGGTTAGATTCGCACTCGAGCTTTCTAAGGGTAGTTGTTTAAATCTAAGTTTTTCTTTTTCGAAGAGCAAAATAACAACATCATTCAGGATTCTATTGTACTATCTGACACTTCTTCTGTCTTTATAATATTGAGTTTGAGAATATCGCAATGTATTCTTATAAATATAATGTTTTGACGCACATATAAGGTAGTGCCACCAGTGTGCCACCATCGATACTTTTTTCCTTTACGACTACGATTTTTTCGTCGAGGTTTTAGCGAATTTGTGACCGACGACGTTTTGACGTGTGCGTTGCAACGTTGTTGTGCATACGTTTCATTTTCACCGACTAAAAAATAGGTCACCGATTATCGGACGTGGGCGAGGGCTCTAAATCGTTAAAAGTAGACCCCTATTTCTAAATTTTTACTTTTATTATAAGTGCTGATTGCTGCACTTAAGCTGAATTAAATATTTTATTAAATAGAGTGAAAAAATTAAATGCCTCCCCAACTCAGCCAGGAATCGAACCTGGGTCTTCCGCAATCACGGTGGCTGCACTGATCGCTATACTGACGTATATGGCTGACGTAAGCACTGAATTTTTTACTGCTTTGATTTTTGAATGCTCTAAAGAGCATTAAAGCATCAGAGCGCTAAAGCGCAGTTCAGTTAGTTCTGTTCAAGGCAGCCACCCGGATTACGGAAGACCCAGGTTCGATTTCTGCCTGGGTCGGATAGGCATTTAATTTTCCCCTAATTCTACCTATTTTCCCCTATTGCTACCTGTTTTTTTACTTTAGCAAAAATTTAGTACAGTGATCGAATCAGAAATGAGGAGATCCGCCACTGGGTCATCATCCATCAATCAGCCGCTGGGTGCGATCAGCACAAAACCGGTCGTGGTGGAGATCCTTTTTGGGAGGCCTTTGTCCAGCAGTGGACGTCTTTTGGCTGAGATGATAATGATGATGATAATGATGATGATGATGATGATGATGATGATGATGATGATGATGATGGTGATGATGATGATGATAAGTACAGACATGTAATAGCTGTCATCACATACTGTCATCCAGTAAAATATCATTGAAAATAGGTACTATATCTATTTTTATCGTCGAAAGCTGTGTGGAACACAGTAGCATTCTTATATAAATTTAAGTTGTGATGCAGTCGTAATAAAGTTAATTTCTTTAAACTACTCCTATAAAGACATGCGTGTTCCGAAGTTATAAAGAAGCGACTGCTGTTTTCTGCAAAAAAACATTTTCTGTCTACTGCTTGTTTATTTAATTAAAATATGATACGCCGAGATATATATCTTTAGTTATAATCCCCAAAAACACACAATAGAAGGATATCATGTCAAAAATGAACTAAGAACCACTGTATCTTACTGAAAGATATTAGAAATGTCAATGCTAAAGCAATTCATTGGTTTTTGTTAGTTTAAATCCAGCGAAATAGTATGAAAATATCGAATTTTCGAACTGAAATAGAATCAAGGATAATGGCCACAATAATGTTAGTTTTGGTTCCATAATAATAAATACTAACTAACGGACTAATTTAACTGAATACAGCATTTTTCTTTTTGGGCGGCATTTTCATATATGGACAAAAAAAATTGATATTTTTTTAATTAATTTTAAGATTTTATTGTACTGTTTAACACTTTCTGAATGAATGATCCATATCAGAGATTATAGATAATTACTTTATTCTTATTTTTGGTATTAAATTATGACGCAGCCTTAACAATATTAATTTCTTTGAACTAAAAGACACGTGACAGGTTATAAAGACCTGACTGCTCTCTTCTATAAATTTTTGACATATGACTTGTCGACGACTATAAGCAACGTTGGAAAAGGTATCGTGTTATACTTCGATCAATAAAAGATTCTATATTACGAAAATACTAGGACTGAATTGAATTTTCTTTTTCAGATAACAAAATTAGGCTCCTCCCGTCTAGTGATAAGAAGTCACGGATCATGTTTCGTAACTACACGTTCTCTTTTAATGGGCGCTCCAAAACTTACCTTCGTTGCTCCAGGTACCTTAGAGGCAAATGCGACGTCACAGTGAAAGTTAACGATAATTGGGAGGTTGTATACTACAACGGACAACACAACCATGCGCCACCACAATACCATGTCACGGAACAAGGGGAATACTATTTCTTGTAGACAACTTGTCTACAATCTAAAATCTTACGATGAAAGAGAATTGGTAACTCTATTTTGCATTCCATACCCTGTAATGTGTCTTATAATAAAAATTGCATGCATTATATTGTTCTCGGCTAGGTCTTGTTCCAAGTACGCCACTTTCGTTAGCACTATTTTGTCTTGTCTGTCTATGCAACAATGATGTATAGTAAGGTGAAAGAACGCCACTTCTTAATTACCTTGGGATCTTGGGAAAAGTGCGCTTTTGCCATCGGTTTTATCACCCCGTGTCATCAAGTGAGAAAAAGGCCAAGCGCTTTATGGCGAAAGCCATAGTAAATATCTATAGCAAAAACGTACCGGCGAACATGCCGAAACACACTTCCTATTAATAACGTAAATTATGCGCAAATATAATATAAATATTGTTATGCTACATTGACACTTCCCCCACTAGATAAATGTCTTTGATTATAAATCTGTATATAAGCCTAGAATATTGTAAATAAATCAGTCATTTATTCATATAACAAGTTTCGACTTATTATTTGACTCACGATAATATAGCATCACGCTATAATTGGTGACCCCGACGTGATCTAAAGAGCTACGGACCTGGTTTCTGCCTGCCGGTTTATTGATCACTAAAGTTCTTCTAAGTACGCACTTGGCACATTTTAATTGGCTTCCCACAGCGGGTCCCACTTATTAAAATTTCAACAGGCCAGCAATTTCTACGCGGAACAAGAATAACGTATTGACACCACCATGGTCCCACTAGTTACTCCATCAAAAGGCGACGCTGCTATATGCGTCATTGAAAAGCTGCCACAATTTTGGACATACTCACCGCGATTATGGTTCGCTTCTTCTTCTTCTTCTTCTTCTTCTTCTTCTTCTTCTTCTTCTTCTTCTTCTTCTCAGTTCGAAGCCATTAAGACATGGCAAAAACAGGGCTCGGTCGATTGGGCTGAGGAGGTCGATGGCGCAGTGGTTAACGCGCCCGGTCTGCGAGTGCTGAGGTTAAGCAATTTTCGCAAAGGCTGGTCATTGGATGGGTGACCAAAAATTTATCATCTCGAGTTCCTCCGTGCTTCGGAAGGCACGTAAAGCTGCTGGTCCCGGCTGCATTAGCAGTCATTAACAACCACCAATCCGCACTGGGCCCGCGTGGTAGTTTATGGCCCGTTCTCACTATCCATCCATAGGGAAGGCTCGTGCCCCAGTAGTGGGGACATAAAATGAGCTGATGATGATGATGATGATGATGAAAAACAGGGCGAGGAATACAAATACAACGCGGTAATATCAAAATCACCAGAAGAAGTGATCCGAATTATCAAATAGCTGTTACAAAGAGAGCGATCACCAACGATTCCATTCCAAGCTATTGTCGGAAATGGACCTCGGGGATCAGAAACCGTCCCAGTTGCTAAGGAAAATGAAGGAAGCAGGCTGCGGCAGATAAATGACGACACCATTCGTCTGCTTCCCGCTTCAATAACCTCAATAATAGCATTTTCCGAAAATTTGGCATTGCACTAATTATGCGATTTAGCCGACAAAATCCATGAAAACATGAGTATACTACTCAACCGGCAACGGCGGACATTAACTTAATGCGGCTAGAAATAAATTCATTACGAAGCACACGCGCGTAACGACCGATGCAACGCAACAGATTTCGATCACAATACCTCACATTCACAGTCAAAGCCGCGAAACAGCGTCGCGCAGTGGACTTTGTTTTTACCACAACAAATTCATGCAAGACGCGCACAAATGCAGCTAACCATGTTTATGGAATTACAACAACAACAAGAATTCGCAAAACTAAAATTAGCACAGAATACGACGGGTCTCTATGCAATTCACCCAGCAAACCGTCTTACTATAACTGACTCAACCAGTGGTTATAGATTTTTAGTCGACACCGGGGCCAACATTTCTGTTATAAATCGTACAAACAACAATACCAATTATTCGCCGCCAATGGAAGTCCAATAAATACGGAGAGCGCACATAAATACTGAACCTCGGACTTTGTCGAAGCTTCAAATGTACTTTTACCATTGCCGACGTCAAGATGCGCATGCTGGGAGCTGATTTTCTCGAGCACTATCAGTCATTAGTGGATATCCACGGACGAGCATTGATTAATAAAAAGATGGGATTAGAAACGCCTGCAAGAACATTGATGGCAAATATTTCATCTGTCCGGTCAATAAACTCGTCCCCGCCAGAACCGATCAAACGCTTGTTAGAGAAATATGAAGATATTACAAGGCCTAGGTCGATGAAGGAACCTCCCAAGCATCAGGTGCAGCATCAAATCATTACAAAGGGTTTTCCAGTTGCTACACGAGCTCGTCCCCTACCTCCTGGCAAATACAAGATTGCAAAACATGAATTCCGAGACATGATAGATATGGGAATTTGCAGACCGTCAAGCAGTCAATGGGCATCGCCACTTCATCTAGTCAAAAAGAAGAATGGTGAATGGAGAGCATGTGGTGATTACTGTGCACTCAACAGAATCACCGTACCGGACAGGTACCCATTACCAAGAATGCTTAATTTTACATACATAGCAAGCGGAAAACAATAATCAGCAAAATTGATATCAGAAAAGCATTCCACTCGATAACCGTCGCTGAACCGGAAAAAACAGCAATTATAACCCCGTATGGACTCTTCGAATTCGCCAGGATGCCGTTACGGTAAAAAAATGCAGGGCAGTCCTTCCTGAAATTTATGGACTCCATATTTCGAGACTTGGACAACGTATACGTATTTGTGGATGACATTTTAATCGCAGACACATTACAAACACTTGAAAGAAATATTAAAGCGCCTGTTACATTGTATTATTAAATCTAAGTTTTTCTCTTTTGAAGAGCAAAATAACAACATCATTCGGGATTCTATTGTACTGTCTGACACTTCTTCTATCTGTATAACCCTTTGTACGTCGATCGACCACCCGGTGACCAATGAAAATTCTATTGTGTCTGGTATTCGCGCGCTCGATAATGTTTTGACGCACATATAAGGTAGTGCCACCAGTGTCCCACCATTGATACTTTTTTCTTTACGCCCGCTCACGACCGACTTTTTGTAGGACCGATAATTGAACCGATTTTTTCGCCGAGGTTTTATTACCGATTTTGTGACCGACTTTTTGTAGGACGTGTGCGTTGCAACATAGAATTACATAAGTTTCATTTTCACCGACTAAAAAAATTCACAATAAAAAACCAATAGGTCACCGATAATCGGACGTGGGCGAGGGCTCTAAATTGTTAAAATGGACCCCTATTTCTAGCTACTTGTTTTTTGACATTAGCAACAATTGAGTACAGTGATCGAATCAGAAATGGGGAGATCCGCAGAAGAACAAAGGTTACCGACATCGACATAGCCCGAAGAGTTGCTAAGCTCAAATTGCAGTGGGCAGGGCAAATTGCTCGCAGGACTGATGGCCGCTGGGGCAAAACAGTCCTTGAGTGGCGATCGCGTACCGGAAAGCGTAGTGTGGGCAGACCTGCAACAAGGTGGACCGACGATCTGCCCCCCAACCGCCTAACACTCTCGCTTTCGATCGCTTTGAAAGCGAGGCCCTCGCCTCGCTCTGTAATATAATATCGAAATATAATATCGAATAATATCGAAAGCTATAGCCTATAGCTTTCGATATGCTTTCTTATAGCTTTCGAAATGACAAGATGACGCCTCCTCCTCGCCTCGCCTTCAAAGCGATCGAAAGCGAGAGAGTTAGGCGGTCGACCCCCTGGTGAAGGTAGCGGGTAGCCGCTGGATGCGAGCAGCACAGAACCGGTCGTAGTAGAGATTTTTGGGGGATGCCTTTTTCCAGCAGTAGACGTATTTTGGCTGAGATGATGATGATGATGATGACGATGATGATGATAATGATGATGATGATGATGATGATGATGATGGTGATGGTGATGCTTATGATGATGATGATGATAATGATGGTGGTGATGATGATGATGATGATGATGATGATGATGATGATGATGATGATGATGATGATGATGATGATGATGATGATGTTGTTGAGTATAGACATGTTATAGCTGTCATCATAGGCTGTCATCCAGTAAAATATCATTGAAAATAGGTACTAGCCTTAACAATATTCATTTCTTTGAATATTCCTTAAAAAACACATGGACTGCTCTCTTCTATAAATGTTTGACATATGAGTTGTCGACGACTATAAGCAACGTTGGAAAAGGTATCATGCTATACTTCGATCAATAAAAAACTGTATATTACAAAAATACTAGAACTGAATGGAATTTTCTTTTTCAGATAACAGAATTAGGCTCCTCCCGTCCGGTGATAAAAAGTCACGGATCATGTTTCGTAACTACACGTTCTCTTTTAATGGGCGCTCCAAAACTTGCCTTCGTTGCTCCAGGTACCTTAGAGGCAAATGTGACGTTACAGTGAAAGTTAACGATAATTGGGAGGTTGTATACTACAACGGACAACACAACCATGCGCCACCACAATACCATGTCACGGAACAAGGGGAATACTATTTCTTGTAGACAACTTGTATATTACATCTAAAATCTTACGATGAAAGAGAATTGGTAACTCTATTTTGCATTCCATACCCTGTAATGTGTCTTATAATAAAAATTGCATGAATTGATTTTACAATCGAAATTGTTTTATTAAAGTCTAATACCTCCTTTCTGTGTTTAAGGTTTTTTATTTTAGTATCCGATCTAGTGGTCACCGATTGGACAACCAGAGCGCATATTATTATATTGTTCTTGGCAAGGTCTTGTTCCAAGTACGCCAGTCTCGTTAGCACTATTTTGTCTTGTCTGTCTACGCAACAATGATGTATAGTAAGGTGAAAGAACGCCACTTTTTAATTAGCTTGTGATCTTGGGAAAAGTGCGCTTTTACCATCGGTTTTATGACCCCGTGTCATCAAGTGAGAAAAAGGCCAAGCGCTTTATGACGAATGCCATAGTAAATATATAGCAAAAACGTACCGGTAAACATGCCGAAACACACTTCCTATTAATAATGTAAATTATGCACAAATATAAAATAAATATTGTTATGCTAAATTGACACTTCCCCCACTAGATAAATGTACATGTCTTTGTTTATAACTCTGTATATAAACCTAGAATATTGTAAATAAATCAGTCATTTATTCATACAACAAGTCTCGTCTTATTATTTTACTCAAAATAATATATCATCATGCTATACGCTTTCTTGTAAATTAAAGAAAAAGTAAAAAAAGCAGGGATTCTATGGCTTCGTAGTATCATCATCATCATCATCATCTCAGCCAAAAGACGTCCACTGCTGGACAAAGGCCTCCCCCAAGGATCTCCACAACGACCGGTTTTGTGCTGCTCGCATCCAGCGGCTTCCCGCGACCTTCACCAGATCGTCGGTCCTTCGTAGCATAATTAAATAAAAATCATGTTTTCATAAAGTAATTAAATGTTTTTCGTTTCAAGATATGTTTAAGCAGAGACAGAAAAACAAAGCACCACAGGAAAATAGCAAGAGAACTGTGCCTGCTTCAAGCAGAAAGTCCCATGCAACTGGAGTCAAACATTTTCCGTATTTGTCAAAAAAGGAGGGTAGGTGCCGTCACTGCCATAACGACAGAACATTGTTCAAATGCAGTATCTGTAATATCAACTTGTGCCCTACCAAAATAAGAAATTGCTTTATCGCCTTTCACGCAAGTAACAAATAAGTTAATGACTTTATAAATATAAGTAGCAAGTAAATATAAGTGTATTGTGTATACTATCTGTGTTTGTTATATTTTTCTTTATTCCAAAAACGTCACAAAGCAAAAGATGCCAAATACAAAAGAGAGGCATCTAAAAATTTTGTATATTCTATAGATCTTCAATAAACCAAAATGGATTTTTCGGTAAAAAATAGAACAAAAAAGTTTGTTATTGGAGCAGACTTAAGCTTCATCTATATTAATATACTAGCGGCCCGCCCCGGCTTCGCACGGGTGTACTTTTATTTTTAAACATTTTAATATAATTTTTTGACGTGATAACGTCTTATAAATTGATAGACCCGGCTGCATGCACGAAAAAGTTCCGCGTTACCTCCCTCGCTAATTATCGCTCGCTAATGCCGCGGCATTAGCGAGCGATATGACGCGGCATTAGCGAGCGATAATTAGCGAGCGATATCTATGATATAGATATGGTTTTCGGGGGTGCCGATTTCGAATACAACATTTATTTCGAGATCCAAGATGGCGGACGCAACTTTTTTATGTAAAATCAATATGGGTATCATTTCCATGGTTTTCGGGGGTGCCGATTTCGAATACAACATTTATTTCGAGATCCAAGATGGCGGACGCAACTTTTTTATGTAAAATCAATATGGGTATCATTTCCATGGTTTTCGGGGGTGCCGATTTCGAATACAACATTTATTTCGAGATCCAAGATGGCGGACGCAACTTTTTTATGTAAAATCAATATGGGTATCATTTCCATGGTTTTCGGGGGTGCCGATTTCGAATACAACATTTATTTCGAGATCCAAGATGGCGGACGCAACTTTTTTATGTAAAATCAATATGGGTATCATTTCCATGGTTTTCGGGGGAGTCGATTTCGAATACAACATTTATTTCGAAATCCAAGATGGCGGACGCAACTTTTTTATGTAAAATCAATATGGGTATCATTTCCATGGTTTTCGGGGGTGCCGATTTCGAATACAACATTTATTTCGAGATCAAGATGGCGGACGCAACTTCTTTATGTAAAATCAATATGGGTATCATTTCCATGGTTTTCGGGGGTGCCGATTTCGAATACAACATCTATTTCGAGATCCAAGATGGCGGACGTGATTTTTTTATGTAAAATTAATATGGGTATCATTTCCATGGTTTTCGGGGGTGCCGATTTCGAATACAACATATATTTTGTTGTATTTTTATTTTTTTAATTTAAAATGATTTTCTAAATGAAGATTTAAATTGTTTCGTTGTCACGTTCAACTATCGTCAGTAAACCGACTTTACAGACAACCAATTTTTTTTTTAATATAGCCTATGTTACTCAGCACTAATGTAGCATTCTAATGGTGAAAAATTTTTTAAAATCGGTTTAGTAGTTTATGAGTTTATTGCAAACATACATACAATAATACAAAGCTTTCCTCTTTATAATATATAAGATGTAGATTACGATTTACCTATGATACCTATGACGACCTGATGGTGTTCTGTAAATGTAAATGTTAAATGTTTCCCACACTCACACCAATTATCTAGCCCCAAGAAAAGCTTCCTTAAGAAACTTGTTATAAGGTTAACTAGACAACGGATAAACATACTTAATATACTTAAATACATACTTATTATACATAGGAAACACCCAGACCCGAAACAATTTAGAAAAACAGGTATTTCTAAATTGATCCGACCGGGGATCGAACCCGGGACCTCAGAGATGGCGACACCATGAAAACCGGTGTGCAAGCCACTCGACCAAGGAGGTCGTCAACCTGTCTGTCTGTGTACTTATATTAAATAAATCATCATCATTATCTCAGCCAAAAGACGTCCACTGCTGGACAAAGCCTCCCTCAAGGATCCCATAACGACCGATTTTGAACTACTCGCATCCAGCGGCTACCCGCGACTTTCACCAGATCGTCGGTCCACCTTGTTGTCACCTAAGAGTCCATTCCAGAGGATGGGCAGCAGGTCTCTCTGGGATTACTTTCACCTTACAGCGATCGTTAACCCGCCTGCTAAGCGTGGCGATTATTGCAAGTTTTCACACCGATAAATAAATAAATGATAATAAATAATTAGTTTTCTACAAGATAAAATTTTACGTAAGTGGGACTCCCACTCCTCCCATAATAAAAATAAATTAGTCTTCTAGAAGGGAAGTATTGTCTAGCATAAAATATATATAATGATTTTATTCAGAACATACAATTTAGATACTTAATTAGATAAGCTTTAAGTGTAGAAAGTCTCTAGTAGTAGAAAGATTTTTTTTTCCGCTTCCGTTAGTTGTAGTTGTAGTTGAATGAAAAACTGATAAAAGCTAAAAGTTAATCGTTTGTATATAAATTCCCAGATTACATTTTCATACCTTCTGGGCATAAGAACACATTGCTGATGTTGAACGGTTACACATTCGCCCAGAACCACAGCGCGAGGCTGTGGTACTGTTCACAGAAACGACACGGCTGTGCAGCCAAAGTCAAGATGGATAGGAATGCTCGTATAGTGTATGCTGACAGGGTGCATGACCACGAACCACCGGAGTACCAGGTCACTAGTGATGGGACGTACAAACGCCTGCACTTACCCAAAGCTGTCAAATTTACTTATGGATTTTGAACTTTATGCATATGTCATATGGTTCAACATTTACTGAAGAAATTTGACAGTTGGTGGTAGATGTGCAGGCGTGTGTACATTCCAATTGGACGATTAAAAGTTGGCTGTCTAGTGCTGCAATAGTTTTTTCTTCTATAATTAAGATTGTACTGTTGAAGAGACCGTAATAGAAACTTAATTATAGAACATAGAAAATGAAAATAAACTTGGTTTTAAATTTTGCTTCTCTTTATCTGTAGTTGTACAAAACCGAAAAGTATTATTCGGTAAAGATATAGAAGAAAAAAGTTTGTTTTTAAAACTGATTTAAATTTTTTGCGAATTTATACTGTTATGTTAAGATTTATGATGTCATGTTGTGAATAAGGTATTCTGTCTGTGTACTTCTTGATCAATAAATAAATAGTAATAAATAATGGTTTTTTTTTTCAAATTGAAAGATAGGGGAAGAGTATGGTCTGGCATAACAATTAACCGTATAGTATTCAGAACATATACCTAAATTCAGATTTTGTTCAATGTTGTTTAGGTACTAACTCTTTGTATTGTTTAATCGCCCCGGCGGCGCAAACCCCGCCACGGGCAGTCTGCGCCGTATTTTTTTATTTGTTTTATGTTTACCCAGGCATAAACTACCATAAAATAAAATATGTCCCTCGTGTTAACTAACACGCTGTATAATTATTTATTATACTATGTACAGTCAACAGCAAGAAGATGTAAACACTTTAGAAGCTTTTTAAATTAGCGGACTTATATGAAAACGTCAACAAATTTTTAGCAGGCCCATTCCAGAGAATGGACAGCAGGGTCTCTCTGGGATTACTCTCACCTTACTGCGATCGTTAACCCGCCTGCTAAGCGTGGCGATAATTGCAAGTTCTCACGATGATGTACACCGATAAATAAATAAATAAATGATAATAAATAATTAGTTTTCTACAAGATACAATTTTACTCAAGTGGGAAACCCACTCGAGTTTCCTGAGACTGGTTGATCTTTTCTTGTCAAATTTTATCTTGTTATTACATATATGTAGCATTGTGAATTAACAAATATAAATAATTAAAATAAATTAGTCTAGTCTAGTCTAGTAAAAAATGGGGAGAAGGGTAAGTATTGTCTGGCATAAAATTGTATATATTTATTATATTCAGAACATACAATTTAGATACTTAATTAGATAATCTTTAAGTGTAGACTAGAAAGTCTCAAGAGTTTTTTGATAAAATCTGATAAAATGAAATATATAAAATAAAAAATAAAATAATAAAATGTAAAACTGATAAAATCTAAGTTAAGTTATCGTTAATCGTTTGTATATTTATTCCCAGATTACATTCTCATACCTTCTGGGCAAAAGAACAAATTGCTGATGCTGGGCGGTTTCACATTCGCCCGAAACACCGCGAGGCTCTGGTACTGTTCACAGAAACGACACGGCTGTGCAGCCAAAGTCAAGATGGATCGGGACGCACGTATAACCTATGCTAACAACTTGCATACCCACCAACCACCGAAGTACCACATCACTAGCAATGGCTCGTACATCTTAATAAGGTAGTTCATCATCATCGTCAGCTCATTTACGTTCCTATTGCTGGGGCACGAGCCTTCCCTATGGATGGATAGGGAGAACGGGCCATAAACAACCACGTGGGCCCAGTGCGGATTGGTGGTTGTTAACAACTGCTAACGTGCCTTCTGAAGCACGGAGGAGATCGAGATGATAAATTTTTGGTCACCCATCCGTTGACCGACCTTTGCGAAAGTTGCTTAAACTCAGCACTCGCAGACCGGATGCGTTAACCACTGCGCTATCGAGCTCCTCAATAAGATAGTTACCTATTAACATAGGCTTGGTGATTCAATATTTTATGTGCTTCTTTTAAAATAAACATTGTACTGTTATAAAAGACATAGAAACTTTATGATAGAGCTTTGAAAGTGAAGGTTTTAATTTTGAGTTTTCTAGAAATTAAATAAAATGAAAATACAGTGTTTGTATACCATACAATACAATCTTTCTAGATTTATTATTTGACAACAAAGAGAGAAAAATATATGGTATAGGAAATATCTTTTTATTGTTACATAATTGGTTTTAATAAATTGATTACGCTCAATTGTTTTATTATTTAAAAAATAAATTTGTTGTTTTATTTGCGTTTATGGACGATGAGAAACTTATTATTCCTTGAGCCATACTGACCGTAAAATCCTTGGAGTTTTCTAGGGCCATCGTGCAAACGTGTCCCTGTACCTGACTTGTAGGTACTTGACTTCTTCTTTTTTTTTTTTTTTGTTTTTTTTTTCATTCTTCCTCCAACAGTATCGGAGCCTTTATTATTACTACGTTACTTCTCTTTCACTCAAGTTCTATCTTTTATGCCTCTCGTACTTATATTCTGCATTCCACACATTCATCCATCGCCTTTCATTCCAAGCAGTGGGTGTTCTGCTTTTTCCATAATAACACATTTTTTATTTATGTAGTACCTATTCTATTTCTTATTTGTACTTGGGGTAGTAAATTCTTCAGAACACTGTTTTATTTAATATCAGTAGGGATACAGCTCATTTTTTACATTATGATTTCTTAAGACTATTACATTCTATCTACTAACATATTTCCCATTTTAAAGGGTGACTTATTTTAATACATTGGTTATATTACTTATACTATAAAAATTGTTACACACCTTAAATTCTATTTTTAACTTATTGTTTATTTTGTGAATTCACATACACACATGCAAGTGTGTATGTTATTCCATTTTTAGTAAACTATTTTATTTATTTCTTATACTTTATTCCTTAATCTAACAATTTCTACTAGTTTAGTGCAATATTGTATAAACAGATTTCTGTATTTGCCTGCTATTAAGTCTGCATAATTACTGGGTTTCACAGCCATTCCTGTTTGGATTTCGAAGTTAAGCCTCTCCAGAGCGTGTAAAGGGCACTCGGAGAGGATGTGTGGGAGGGTTTCGTGTGTATCAGGGTCACAGACACACGACGGGCTGTCCTTACACTTGAACCTGTTCAAGTATGCGGAAAACCCGCCGTGACCCGTGAGAGCCTGTGTGGTGAGGTGTGTATGTGTGAGCTTCCTGGAGGTAAGAGATTCATCTCTGATGCATCTCTTGACAAATGAAATGGGGCACATGTCGTAGTCCGGTTTCTTCTTGGACTTTATAGCGGCCTCCTTGGCGAGTTGGTCGGCTCTCTCATTTCTCTCCAACCCCGCGTGCGCTTTGATCCAGTATAGATCGACAGTTTTACACTGGTTTTTTGCCAACAAAAAATTACTGCGCGTGTTTACTGCAGGGGGGTGAAGGGATGTCACGTTTGTGACGGTCTGGAGAGCTGCCATGGAGTCGCTATAAATGCCAAAAGTACTCTCCTTCCTAGTTAACAGCACTTCCGAGGCTTTGTGTAATGCGAGGAGCTCAGCTTGATATACGGTGGCGTAAGACGGCAGTGCAAGCTTTACGGCTTTAGTTTCGCCGACGCTATTCCACAGGGATAGCGCCGCATCAATCTTGCCGCCAATCTTGCTGCCGTCCGTGTAGATGCGGATGTCATGCATGTGCGTGTGTAACTGTGTGTCCTGCGTAATAGGCGTGAGCTCGATCGTTGTGTGTTCAGCCGGGTGTGGCAGTATAAGTGCAGGGTGTGGTGTTTCTATGTCTCTGCCCCGTAGTTCGGGCCGAGGCACCCCTCTCCTGGCCTCATAGAGGGCAGCTGCCTCTTTAATCCGGAGGTCCAGGGGAAGCGTCCCCGTCAGAACCAGGACCAGAGTTGAGCGATGTTGTTTTGTACGCCCTGCACATTTTCTGCGCGAAACCTCGTTGTAACGTATTCAGCTGCTTTCGCGTCATTAACTTGTCCGCGGCTGTTGACCATGCCGCAGCGGCGTACGTCACAACTGGTTCCACTGCAGCCATGTAGATGGACCTAGCCACCTCCGGGTTTAGTCCCCAGTTTACCTTTGCTGCGCGAGATAAATAGTTATAAATACCTGCAGCTTTCCGGCATACGTTGGCTACGTGAGAGTTGAAGGTTAGCTACGCGTCGATTGTGAGACCTAGTAGCTTGATCTCAGTCTGGTTTGCGATTTCCACTCCGCCCATGTTGAGGCGTGGGGTGTCGTACTTGAGCTTGTTTGTTATATGCAAGCAGTTGGTTTTGTGTGGTGCAAATCTCAACTTATTTTCCGAACCCCACTCCTCCACACGTGCCAGAATAGGAACTTGACTTCTTCAGGGCGGTCTTTTCGAATGATATGAGCGATAAACCTGACGTCACCTCTAGTGCAGCTTGATTTTGTCAAGCTAGCGTCTAGGCATATTACTTTACTTTTTAAAGTGCTTCTGTGAACCGTATCTGGGTACTTTTTGGCAACGAGCACGGTGTAGAAGCATTGGAAGCATCTGTTGTCTGTCACACTTTCACTCTACCCACAACAAAGGCAGTATCAGTACTTATTTAACCTTGACAAAAACAAGAATACGTTTAGTTACAAACACAATACACAATTGGCTTCCGATCCGATCCGAACCCATCGCAGAATCTAGTAGGGAACGGAGACACGCATTAGTGCGTGGTGCCAATCCCACAAGAAAACCTATGACGGTGTTTCGATCAACACGGCTTGAGTAACCCTTTAAGTTTCTCGCCACCCCCAAAATGTCAAGTGACGATAATTTCTCGGCGTATGCCTAGCCTATTCAATTTTCTTCAGTATTGCGCGTTATATGGCTTTTTGTTTATTTTTTTTATGTATTTACGGGTAAGCACAGTGATCTCACCTGATGTTATGTGATGATAAGGCCATTTGGTGAAAGCGAACTTCACCCGAGATCCTCAACAAGTGAGGCACTGGATATCTTATTCTAGCTGCCGGAACACAAAAACGCTACAAACATTGATGTTATGGCGACGTATTTAGATAAGATGGTGGTAGCTAGCCAGGCGAGTCCAGGCAAGTCCTACCACCAAACAAACCGAGTACACAAAGATCCTGGTCTGGCCTGCTGACATTTTAATACCATCAGATAATCTGGCCGGCCAATAACATCAGATATACTCGTATATACAGTGGCTTTTCTTTAAAACAAATTGTATTGCTTTTAGTCCACTCATTACTGCGTTTATTATTTTTCGTAAATATATTTTCGTATCTAACATCAACTTATGAAGTATTTGAAACAAACCCTATCCTCAACGTTTCTATAATTTCAGATTACTTACTCATACCTTCTGGCTTCAAGAACGAACTTCTGATGTTGGGCGGGTACACATACGCCAGAAAGCATTTGTGGTACTGCTCTCAAAGGTGCAAAGAATGCAAAGCGAAGGTCAAGATGAACGACCAGGGCCGCATAGTTGAGGCCAACATAGCGCACAATCACAATCGCCCTGACTACCGTGTCACCAACTCAGGCAAATACGTCCTTATGAAGAGTCTAAACAAAAACAATCAAGGAACTTCGGACCTCCGTGATGCACCGCATTTGGGTTACTAACACAACCCCTGCCCCTGGTCTCCAGACGGGTGGCCAATTTTAATATATCTGGAGCGCTTCCATGTTTTTAAAAATTTTCAATCAATGACACTAAACTATTTTATTTACTTAATACCTTTTATTAATATCCATCCAATCAAAATATAATATACCTATCAATTTATTTACATATAATTTTACGCAAATATTGTTGCGAACAAATTACAATTTGAAAAAAGACAAACTGTTGACAAAGTAAGTATATCTATTTATTTTGCAAAAATGTTGTCGCCGTTATTTCGGACGCGTAACGTTATTATCGTCATCATTAGCATCATCATCAAATCATCATCATCATCATCATCATCATCATCATCATCATCATCATCATCATCATCATCATCATCATCATCATCAGCCTAAATAAACCTACTGCTGGACATAGGCCTCTCCAAGTGCAAGGCATTGGTACGCGTATAGCTCGTACCACCTATTGTATTATTTTTAACATTTGTTCTTTTATAAACGTTCCTATCATTTTCGCGAGTGTTTGTACACTTTTCCTTTTTATCAGTATTAACTGCAAAGATAATTATGCAAAAAGCTATCTAGCAATTACAGATGGCGCTGTCTCACTTTAGATATTTTCAAGATAAACACTGCACGCTGGGAGAACGAGCCATAAATCCTTCGATCATAAACCACCACGCGGGCCCAGTGCGGGTTGGTGGCAGGTAACGACTGCTAATGCATTAATTGTACATCAATCAAATGCAAGCATATAATGCACTTGCAATAAAAACAATTAAAAAGTAAATGTAAAATAATATTATTTTTGTTTTTAGTACTTGATAGTAAATACTTTGTAATCAATAAACATTAATTTAAGACGACGACCCTTGATTATTAATATTTACAAGAACCATGAACCTAGTTATGTAATTTTTCAGAATACCATTACATAAATACAGGTTCAGGGAATAAAATAATAATGTTTCGTGTTTTCACATTTAACCGAAGCAAAGCGAGACTATGGTATTGCTCCCAAAGATTGAGAGGCTGTAAAGCGAAAATCAAGATGGGCTACAATGACGTCATAGCCGAAGCAAACAATGTACATACCCACAACCCACCCAGATACCATGTTATTAAAACAGGGCAGTACGTTAAGTTATATTTTCGACCAATTGGACTTACCAAAAGCAAAATCTATTAAGTTAAAAACAAACTAATTATGAGTAAAGTTTTTGCGTTTTTAGAGAAATGTGCTAGCTTCAGTTTGTAAGTGCGATTTCTTAGGTACTTATTTACTGGCTAAGATGCTACTCTTCAATGCAAAGGAAGAAGTAATAGAATAAAAAGATTTTAAAATCTTCTTAGAATATGTTGTTTTTGTTTTATTGATCCTATTGCCTATTGAATTTCTATCGTGTTTAGTATGTTTTTTTTAATAAACAAGAACTGTACACTGAGTGTTTCTTTTTCAGAATACCATTTCATAAAAACAAATTCAAAGAATAAAATAATAATGTCTTGTGGTTTCACATTTACTCGAAGCAACGCGAAACTATGGTACTGCTCCCAAAGATTGAAAGGCTGCAAAGCGAAGATCAAGATGGGCTACAATGACGTCATAGCCGAAGCAAACAATGTACATACCCACAGCCCACCCAGATACCATGTTACTAAATCAGGGCAGTACATTCTTATTAGGAGTTAGGCTATATATACAACTTTCTAGCTGAATCGTCCATACAGTATGGTTTATGTAGCTACGGTCGTTCCTATATTACTTACTTAAATAAAATATATAACCTTTAGGTACAAATCATAAAACACATTGTATCAAATAACATCCGACGTCAATTTAATGGTAACGATATAGTGCTATTTTTAAACATTGCAAAATATTACCTGTTCAAACCGAGCTTAAGTAGGTATGTTTCTTAACCTTTTGAGCGCCAAAGTCCAAGTCAAGATTCCTGTCAAACACTCATCATCATCATCATCAGCTCATTTTATGTCCCCACTGCTGGGGCACGAGCCTTCCCTATGGATGGATAGGGAGAACGGGCCATAAACCACCACGCGGGCCCAGTGCGGATTGGTGGTTGCTAACGACTGCTAATGCAGCTGGGACCAGCGGCTTTACGTGCCTTCCGAAGCACGGAGGAGCTCGAGATGATAAATTTTTAGTCACCCATCCGATGACCGGCCTTTGCGAAAGTTGCTTAACCTCAGCACTCGCAGACCAGGCGCGTTGACCACTGCGCCATCGAGCTCCTCCAAACACTAGTACCACAATAATGATATAATATAGTGTTTTATATTATAATAAAATGAAATAAATATAAGTAATATAATTACAAGTAGTTATCAGCTTATGATAAAACTGGTAACGGAATATGCTGGTTTGATAATCTATAAATCATGTAATAAGTTGTACAAAGAATTATTATACTTTGAATTAAATGAAAATAAATCATCATCATCATTATCTGTCTATTTCTATATCTAATCCAAGGTAACAATTGACTGCTTCTGTTTTCTTGAAATAATTGTGAAACGTATTATAAAGTGTTTATGTTTCAGAATTCAAATATATAAATACACACGCAGGCACTACATTAATAATGCTAGGAGGTTTCACATACAGCCGAAGTTGCGCTAAAAGAATATGGTACTGTTCCCAAATCAAGAGAGGCTGCAGGGCGAAAATCAAGTTGGCGGATGACGATGTCATTGCCGAAGCATATACTGAGCACTGCCACAGCCCACCCCTGTACCACGTTTCTAAGGAAGGGTATTATGTTCATATCAGGAATCAATGGGTTTAGCCCCGAAGCTTTTGGCACTCACCTTATCATCATCATCATCATCATCTTAGCCGAAAGACGTCCACTGCTGGACAAAGGCCTCCCCCAAGGAGCTCCACAACACTTATCTCACTTGATTGTAATTGACGATAAGTCTCCATTACTAGGGAACTGGCTATTTTAACTCTTAACTGTCGGAAGACAACTACATGTGGTTAGGGTGAGAGAAACGGTTGAAGAAATCAGTCCGATTTTTTGTTAATGTAACTTGTTAAAGTAGCCGGTCGAAATTATATCTTTGACTAACCTCTGCTTTGCAGTTTTATTAAATAGTTTTAGTAATGTTTCTGTAGGAAAAAAGTAATTCAAATATTATTTCACGTCTGTAAAAATTATTTCCTTCAATCGCTTTTTTAGGTAATTAATTTTCAAAACTCATATATATTTAGATTAATAACGCCATTTATAAGAATAAATAAGTACTAAAATTTAGCAAATGGTTACAATATGTTTTTTTTTTTATTATTTTACAACGATAAATGTCGAACATGGAAGTTCTCTTCACCCGAAATCATCCATCATATCCACATACTGACGAAACATACTTATGATACTGACATTTTTGTTGTGGCAACTTACTAGGGTTTTACAATTTTGTTATTCTTTATAAAGTGTTTTCGACGTTTTCAGAATACCAATACATTTTTACGAGTTCCAAGAATCGGTTATTAATGTTCAACGAATATACTTTTGCAAAAAGTACAGCGAAGAATTTGTGGTATTGCTGCGCTCGCCGGTATCATGGTTGCAAAGCGTGTATCAAGATGGGGGAGAATGACGTCATCGCGCATGCGAACACGGACCATACTCACGACCCACCTAAATACCACATGACGAAGTTAGGTTATCATATTTTGATAAAAGGTTATAGTAAACAAAGGTAAATTATAACAAATATCATTAATACTTTCAATACTTACAATATTTCCGGCTCATGTAAGTAAGAAGAATCCGAGGGAACCTGGACATGTGGCATAACGCTAATAGAATAGAAATCGAATAGAATGATTGAATGATCGTGTGGAATTAACTTAAGCCAACTTTATGTCAATCTCATACGCTTTTAAACTTTCGCGTTCCATAGTTAACAAAAAATTGAAACGGGGATTAACGCAAACTAATTAGTAAAAGGTTTGAAGGTTTCATACTTATAACGGCCGTGGTCACGGGCTGAATCTACAGTGGTGACCACGGCCACGGCCGTTGTAACTCTGTCGAAACGTGGGGTATGAAGAAGGTATAAAACCATTTACTAATTAGTTTGCGTTATTCTCCGTTTAAATTATTTGTTAACCTCATACGTTTATCATTCGATTCTATTTCTATTTTACTAGCGTTATGCCACTATTCTAGGCCCTCTAGGTAGAGATGGTTGGAAAGGGACTGGAGCCTTTGCACAGCTGTGGGATCCAATAGGTTGATTAGATTATTTTGAGTGCAATGAATAATTACCATATATCGGAATAGATAGAGTATTTGCATATACATACGCAATGTTAACATACCGTGGACACCTTCACAGGCTTAGTTATGTCTGATAATGTGATTAAACGAAATTATGTATTTTTTTTTAAATTCGACATTCGCTCGTAACTTACAGTGGATCACATAAATCATATATTAATTGTTTGACGTATCAAAGAAGAAAAAGTATATTTTATAACATACTTAATTCACAGAAAAAACTCTGCCCATTCCGATTTATGGTAATTAGTCTGTCAAAGGCTTTGGTAGTGTGTAATTGAAGCATTTTTTTGTGTTTGTGTTCTTTGCGAATTGCCTTAACGTAAGAGTTTGTGGTAATGTTTTAAATACATATTATTGTTTGTTCGTTATTGAAAAAATAAGTGAATGATTTCCACCTTCTGCAAGGCTAAACCGATCCAACCGATAATAAAATATATGGCATGGATGGAATCAGGGGGATGATTTTTTAAACCACTTTGCAAGGTTTTCTGAAAAAAAGTTATATCATTATATAATATTTCTTGACTATAATGATGATTGCCTACGCTACAATTGCTTTTTAGGTTATTATTGTATTTAATGTTATCAATACTTAGGTACTTTAAGAATAAATACTAAAATAAACCACACTTAAAAAAATGTTTTTATTTTACAACGATTTATAACAATGAAGTTTGGCCTTCTTCATCTCACCTAACGATAAGGCCGAAGATGGAATTGCACTTCACCCGAAATCATCCACCTCTGTGAACATTCTCATCAGCACCATCATCCATATCATCTATGATAATAATATATATACATCATACTGACGAAACTTACGGAAGGTTTGGTAATAACTTTATGTATACAAATCACGAATATAGCAGATAGGTTCCCGTGCATAGTGCCCCCGAAAATTGTGAACATATACAATAAGCATCACATAGCCGAGATATTGAGGTAACAAAGGATAATTACCAAGTGACAACCCTAGGCACCCAGCTGATACATTGTTCTTGATCGCCAACCGCATGGTCCAAAAAAACCAGAAGTCAGCGTTGACCAAAAATAATTTAATCTTATGATATGGGGTCCTTCAAACGAGGCGTGAAGAGGCACCTTGTGGGCCGGCAGAGTGAGGATAACTGATGCTGCGTTGTTTTTACGCTGCACCGGTTGTCGTCGCATCTGGATTCCATATTCACTGAACATCCGGTGAAATGGAGTCATTTGCCGTGCTACGTATTATATAAAAAAAAAAACGAACGAGCTTTACAGTAGTCGCATATGATGTGTAACATTTGACATCTCACGTTTTGAAATCAATGTTACACTAGAAAATAAATTACCTAGAGAATTAAAAATTACGTATATTTTTTTACAAATTATAAAGAGAATGCAGTAAATACTCATTAGAAGACATGTCATACTGACACATCCTAGCTACCGCGCAATTTATTTATGAATAAAGAACATGTGAACAGTTTCGAGAAAATAGATCGTAATGTCAGCACCTCAAATATCATAATCACAAACACAGTAAGTTGTAGTTAATGCGTTCATAAATTGTGCGGCAGTATCACACTGTTACGATCACATTTCTACGAAATCACTCCCACAAATATTATTATCTACAACGGGCATTGGGCTTAATGTGTCGATCACGGTGGCTGTTACGGATCATACTGTTACGTACTTCCGTCCCTTTTCTACGAAATCACTCCCACAAATCTATACTAATATTATAAAGCTAAAGAGTTTGTTTGTTTGGTTGAACGCGCTAATCTCAGGAACTACTGGTTCGAATTGAAAAAATATTTTTGTGTTGAATAGTTAATTTATTGAGCAAGGCTATAGGCTATAGGCTATACATCACGCTACGACTAATAGGAGTGGAGTAGCAATGAAAAATGTTGCAAAAACGGGAAAATATTTACTTGGGTGAAACTGCGGGGCACAACTAGTTGTATATATAGAAGGCGAGCGGAAAGATGTTACACATAAAAAAATCTAATAAAATAATTTTTAAATTTTATATAGAAAAGTAAATCGACGTTTGAATAATATTATCACGGTTTTCTTTATACCTACTTGGTTGCATTGCTATGTTTTGAGATTTTACACCTATTACTAAACAACCTGTTTGCTACTGACTTTGCTGTACAATATTTTTGATAGGAGGGTGGAATATTTTCAGGTGGCACAATGAAATCGGGGTATTGCCTTTCTTTTTTTTTGTATAATGTTATTTTTATTATTTTTGGTGTACAATAAAGTTTATTTATCTTTATTTTAACCGCCTCTGTGGTCTACTGGCTAACACTTCCGGTTTAGACCCATAGGTCCTGCGTTCGATTCCCAGCAGGGGGTACATGTTTATGTACTCGGTTTGTGGTGTATAGGGCTTGTTTGCCCGACTGGCTAGCTACTACCATCTTATCTAAATATGTCGCCATAACATCAATGTTTCTAGCATTGTTGTATTCCGGCAGCTAGATATAGGATAGCCAGTGCAGGTGAGGATCCGGGTGAAGTGCGCTATGCGAAGTCCATCATTGGCCTTATCATCACTTAACATCAAGTGAGATCAAGGTCAAACTGTGATTACCCGTCCATCTCAGCCAAAAGACGTCCACTGCTGGACAAAGGCCTCCCCCACGGATCTCCATGAGGGGTATTTGCCGTAATCGCCACGCAGGCAGGCGGGTTGGCGATCGCAGTTGGTTAAGAGTAACCTCAGAGAGATGCTGCTGCCCATCCTCTAGAATGGTCCTTTAGTCGGCTTTTACGACACCCTCGGGAAGATATGGGGTGGTGCAATTCCTTATCCCCGGCACCACACAGGGGGATTACCCGTAAAATATCTAAAAAAAGAAAAGGCATATAGTTGAACATTTACGTACTGAAAAAAATTAACAGTTTTGGATATAGGTTGATGTGGAAGCGTCTGTACTTTGAACAAAGTATTTTTTGAACGTCACATTTTAAATTAAACATTTTAAATAAAAATATTTTTTTTTTTTTTTGCAATTAGTAACAAGTTGTTAAATTAATTTAAGGTTGAAATGATTATAAAATGTCTTTGTAATTTTCAGGATACAAATACATCTATACGAGCCCTAAGAATCGTTTGTTAATGTTGAACGGTTATACTTTTACCCGAACTTGTGCGAAGGGGCTGTGGTATTGCGCACGCAGGAATCGTGGATGCAAAGCGTGTGTCAAGATTGGGGAGAGTGATGTCATTGCGCATGCGAACACCGAACATACCCACGACCCTCCTAAATACTATGTGTCCAAGATAGGTTATCATACTTTAATAAGAGGTTATACTAAAGATCTGTGAGTGAAGAAGTTAATTATACTACTTACTTACTTACTTCGCTGACTCAGCGACTCGAAGTGGATCTTGGCCTCCGAACTTTAACAAAAGTACGCCATTTTTCATAATATTAAATAATAGTTAATAATCGTTTAATAAAATATACTAGAACGTATTAAATTTAAATATTTCCTAGACTTTTTTTTTGTCTTTTTGGTAATTCATGAATGACTTCAAATAAACCAATTATACCTAGGTATTTACAATAGTTTATTTGAATTCATTTATCGAATCAAAACATTAGGAATTACTTACTATAGGTCTAACCATTATTGTGTTAAAATGTTATGTGTTGAATAAAGTGGGGTTATTATTTTAATTCTCGAAAACAGCTAAGAGACTCGTTGGAAACCTTGCCCTGATAGACGCCAAGCTGCAAAGTCTAGAACATCGGCGTAGGGTGGCTCGTCTGTCGGTCTTCTATAGGATTTATTTCATGGAGTGCGCCAAGGAGTTGCACGACCTAATCCCACCATCCACTTTCCGCTATCGGAGCGCGAGGCGCGAGTTCCATCCCTATGTTGTAAACAGGGCTGCAAGGTGAAGATCCGGATGGGAGATGATGACGTCATTACTGAAGTTTACAATACACATGCTCACGGCATGCTCACATGCAGTATTTTCTTATAAGGAAAGCACGGTCCTAATAAAGCAAGCTGCTAGCACGCATACGCGGCAGCCTACAATTGCAATGGCTTCCTGAGTATGCTAGCCCATCGTTGAGACTCGCCGAGCCTGGAACACTGTATGCTATCACCATAGCAGCTCATTTTATGTCCCCACTGTTGAGCCACGAGTCTTACCTACGGATGGACAGGGAGAACGGGCCGTTAATCACTACGCGGGCCCAGTGCGGATTGGTGGTTGTTAACTGCAGCCGGGACCTACGGCTTTAAGTGCCTTCCGAAGCACGGAGGAGCTCGAGATGATAAAGTTTTGGTCACCCAACCGATGACCGGCCTTTGCGAAATTTGCTTAGCCTTAACAATTGCAGACCGGGCGCGTTAATCATTGCGCGAGCAAGCCCCACTGTATGCGCTTGCATACTATATTTGTACTTTTAAGTTATTATTATTTATAAAATGTTTTAAATAATTTTTAACGCAAATTTTGTTACGAACAAATTACAAAAGCACAAATGTTGAAAAAATTTCCACGAGCAGGAGCCAAAGGCGCCCATTTACATAATGTCAACAACTACCGTCACTAACATCCTTTGGCTTTCAAAGTAAAAAGTGTTGAATAATTTCGGCGGGCTGGTTAGAACCACGATAGCTCAATTGGAAGAGCACCTGACCCGGTATGTCAGAAGGGTTCAGAACCTGCTCGTGGAAATTTTTTCAACATTTGTGTTTTTATTAATATTTTATTATTCTCATTTTAATTTTATGGATTAGTATAAATAACTAACATTAGTTTTTAAGATTTGTGTAATACTACTAACTGAATAGGGATGTATACTCTGAAATAAATATTAGAATTATTATTGTATAAAAGTTTAAAGTCCACTATAGCAAGTTTAAATTGGATAAACGTTAAATAAATGTTTTATCAATTTACTAACTAAATCTATGTTTTGTTCTTTAGCCTGAAAAGTATTATAACAATTTGCTAATTGGCTTATAAATAAATAAATAAATGCTTTTTTAAATGTTGTCTTTTACTATAACTAGATCTCTGTTTTTTCTTTATTGTGACTAATTTCTTTGTCGCACCACTAGAAAATGGAATTCCCTCCTCCCAGCACAAGTATTTCTTCCTTCCTAAAACGTGGAGTCTTTTAAACCAGGTGTGAAGAAGCAACTTACGGGTAGGCAAGGTGTGGACGGACGGCTAGTGAAGCAGATGTTTTTTTAAAATATAATAACGGGTAAGCACAGTGCCTTGATCTCACCTGATGTTAAGTGATGATAAGGCCAATGATGGAAGCGCACTTCACCCGGAAACCTCAACTAGTGAGGCACTGGCTATCCTATCTCTAGCTGCCGGGACACAACAATGCTACAAACATTGATGTTATGGTGACATATTTAGATAAGATGGTGGTAGCTAGCCAGGCGGACAAACAAGTCCTACCACCAACCAAACCGAGTACGCAAACATAGGTATCCCCGCTGGGAATCGAACCTGGGACCTCTGGCTCTAAACCAGTGGTCTTGGCCACTAGACCACAGAGGCGGTTAATCTTGCTCTGACTTTGCATCTGGACTCTGCTTTTGCTTAGCATCAGCCGAGCAGTGTCATTTTCCAAACCTTCTATAAATAAAAAAATATACTTAACTTTGGTCATGTTATGTTACATAACAATGCTATAAGTATAACAATCTTACAAAACAAGTATGAGGTTGTTTTATGGACACTTATCGTCCACACTAATAAAACATGCTACATAACTATGCTGTACTCGTGTAACGTGTTTTGTCATATAGTAGGGCGCACCTTTAGATTTATCCCTAAGACTGACAGATGATTACAATGACAAGACAGTTACAATACTCTTACTCCAAATTTACTGAGTTTGCACGGTGGCTTGATTCCGCCGGCTCGACTTTCCAAGCGAACTTGGATTTTAATCTTACGCGAACACTACACATTGAAATGAAACAACTTTTACAGATCTACTCGCGTTTATTTTACACATTACTTTTTAATGTTTATCCTGACGTTTCGAACCCTTTGCAGGGTCCGTGGTCACAGGGAAACTGTCTCCCTGTGACCTATAAACATTAAAAAGTAATGTGTAAAATAAACGCGAATAGATCCGTAAAAGTTTTTTCATTTTATTCATGATGTTCTAGTCCATGTGATCTCCTTTGCCTTCGTAGAGTAATGAAACCGAAACACAAAGCAACGTTGTATAATTTGTATTAACTTTCCAATTATTATTACTGTTTTCATTATCTGTTGGACTCGCCGTCATCTTTGGGGCATCTTTGGGACTCGCCGATGCTGAAACTCTAGATGCGCTTGCATACGATTGGATTGGATTCCTGCTCCGCGCTGTTACTCAGGAGACATCTCAATTGAACGGTATTCCTATATTTTATAGTCTGGTGACGTTCGCTGAAAATGCCGCAGGCTTATTACCGAAAAAAGCAACTAGTTGCTAATGGCACAATGGCAACGCGACTGCTACTAGTTGCGGTTACTACAATCGGTCGGTTTATCTTCGAGCGCCATCATGCACTTTTAGTTCGTCAATCGCTCGCTTGTGGCGCTATCGTAGCGTTCTACGTTCCGCAATACGAACTATGAGTTTTGTGGTAGCGATAACTTGCAAATTGTTGCGATTGCGACTTCCACTTAGAGATCGGTAATATGCCTGCCGTTTGAGGCAATCAGCAGTCTCTCCAAAAAAAGGCTGGCCTAGTTTTAGTTCCCAAGCAGTCTTTATTTGTTTTTAATTTTTCACAGGATTCGAATATGAAGTCATAACTTCTCCCGGAGAAAAGATTGTGATGATGTTTCGAGGGTACACTTTCTCATTCAAGGGAATTCCGGGACACTACGCCTACTGCTCCAAGTATTGTACGCTGGGCTGCAGAGCCAGGTTCCGTCTCAATAAAGAAGGCAAAATAGTATACGCTGATACCAAGCATAATCACACGCCGCCGGTGTACATGCGGACCAAGCTTGGGAAACTCATCAAAGTTATGACTTAACCCTTTAACTGGTACAGCGTTATATATTTTTCATTGGCTTTCATTTCTATAACAACTACATAAAGTTCAGATTATGGCGCTGACAACCATGAAGTAGAGCTCTATCTAACTCTAGAGGGATGCAAATAGTGCGTGATCAACTGGATAAAAGTCAGGAAATTCGAAAAAAAATATTTATTTAAAATCCTTTTACGAATCTAAGAAAGTACTTATATCTTATTTTGTCAACATGCTTAAGTAAATGAAAAAGATAATCGTGTAGAATAATACTGATTTGAAGAGACTTTGAAATTTTGTTTTACAGGGTGTTTGGTAATCCCTATATAATCCCGAATATGACAGATAGGGTACCGTTCATAGAACCCTAGAAAATTATAAACATACCTGAAAAGCACCATATGGCAGAGATATTATGTATTTTACTAAGTAAAGTTGCAAAGTGACAACCCTAGGTCAAGCTGATACGTTATTTTTGGTTGACAACCTTATGGTCAAACATAAACAGAAGTCGAAACATGGCAGGAATGAAAAAAACAATTTAAAAAAAATACAGTTTCTGTATGGAAAAGTAAATCTACGTAAATATGATTATGCATGTCATCACAGTGTTCTTTATACTTGGTTGCATGGCTTTGTTTCGGGAATATACACCTATTACCAAACATCCTGTATAAAAAAAACTGAATAATTCTGCATTTCTAAAACAATAACACTGTTGCAAATAGTCTAATATATTATATATTTTTCTTGGTATTGTATGTTGTTATTATATAAACCATTATGTATCTTGCATAACGCCTTAATCGGATAATTGCATTGCTCATTCATTCACTCGTCCTGTCATTGCTCGCTACGGACTTTGCCTGCAAAGGAACGCTTCTATAGTGTCTGATCCTAATTTTAAAAAAATATTTGGACCTCGAAGTCTTGTTTCTCACCCAGCCCTAAATCCAAAATTATCAATTAAATAGGCAGGTGCATAGCAAGGAAAACTTGTTTAAGCTAATATTGAATGTTAGAAGCAGGGCTTGATATCGTTACCAAATTCCCTTCATAAGTATCGTTAAGCAACGTTATTTCTATAAAGTCAAATCGGTAGCGGTAATGCAACATGATCTACGGAGCTGAGACGTGGACACTAACGGTAGGGCTGGTCCACCAGTTTAAAGTCGCTCAGCGATCAGATCTCCATGAGGGGTATTTGCCGTAATCGCCACGCTTGGCAGGCGGGTTGGCGATCGCAGTTGGTTAAGAGTAACCTCAGAGAGATGCTGCTGCCCATCCTCTGGAATGGTCCCTTAGTCGGCTTTTACGACACCCTCGGGAAGATATGGGGTGGTGCAATTCCTTATCCCCGGCACCACACAGGGATTACTCGTAAAATATCTAAAAAAAGAAAAGGCATATAGTTGAACATTTACCTACTGAAAAAAATTAACAGTTTTGGATATAGGTTGATGTGGAAGCGTCTGTACTTTGAACAAAGTATTTTTTGAACGTCACATTTTAGGCAGGCATTTTGTTGCAGGTGTGTGAACATTTTAAATTTTAAATAAAACATTTTAAATAAAAATATTTTAATATTTTTTTTTGCAATTAGTAAAAAGTTGTTAAATTAATTAAGGTTGAAATGATTATAAAATGTCCTTGTAATTTTCAGGATACAAATACATCTATACGAGCCCTAAGAATCGTTTGTTAATGTTGAACGGTTATACTTTTACCCGATCTAGTGCGAAGGGGCTGTGGTATTGCGCACGCAGGAATCGTGGATGCAATGCGAGTGTCAAGATTGGGGAGAGTGATGTCATTGCGCATGCGAACACCGAACATACCCACGACCCTCCTAAATACTATGTATCCAAGATAGGTTATCATACTTTAATAAGAGGTTATACTAAAGATCTGTGAGTATAGAAGTTAATAATACTACTTACTTACTTACTTCGCTGACTTAACGAATCGAAGTGGGTCTTGGCCTCTGAATTTTAACAAAAGTACGCCATTTTTCATAATATTAAATAATAGTTAATAATCGTTTAATAAAATATACTAGAACTTATTAAATTTAAATATTTTTTTTGTCTTTTTGGTAATTCATGAATGACTTCAAATAAACCAATTATACCTAGGTATTTACAATAGTTTATTTGAATTCATTCATCGAATTAAAACATTAAGAATTACTTACCAAAGTTGTGTTAAAATTTTATGTGTTGAATAATTGGGGTTATTATTTTATTCTCGAAAACAGCTAAGAGACTCGTTGGAAACTCTGCCTTGATAGACGCCAAGCTGCAAAGTCTAGAACATCGGCGTAGGGTGGCTCGTCTGTCGGTCTTCTACAGGATTCATTTCGGGGAGTGCGCGAAGGAGTTGCACGACCTAATCCCACCATCCACTTTCCGCTATTGGAGCGCGAGGCGCGAGTTCCATCCCTATGTTGTAAACAGGGCTACAAGTTGAAGATCCGGATGGGAGATCATGACGTCATTACTGAAGTTTACAATACACATGCTCACGATACATTCAAGTACCACGTTTCTAAGTCAGGGCAGTATTTTCTTATAAGGAAAGCACGGTCCTAATAAAGCAAGCTGCTAGCACGCATACGCGGCAGGCTACGATTGCAATGGCATCCTGAGTATGCTGGCCCATCGTTGAGACTTGCCGAGCCTGGAACACTGTATGCTATCACCATAGCAGCTCATTTTATGTCCCCACTGCTGGGGCACGAGTCTTACCTACGGATGGACAGGGAGAACGGGACATGAATCACTACGCGGGCCCAGTGCGGATTGGTGGTTGTTAACTGCAGCCGGTCCTACGGCTTTACGTGCCTTCCGAAGCACGGAGAAGCTCGACATGATAAAGTTTTGGTCACCCATCCGATGACAGGCCTTTGCGAAAGTTGCTTAACCTTAGCAATTGCAGACCGGGCGCGTTAATCATTGCGCGAGCAAGCCCCACTGAATGCGCTTGCATGCATACTATTGGTACTTTTAAGTTATTAATATTTTAATATTCTCATTTTAATTTTATGGGTTAATATAAATAACTAACATTAGTTTTTAAGTTTTGTGTAATACTACTAACTGAATAGGGATGTATACTCTGAATTAAATATTAGTATTATTATTGTATAAAAGTTTAAAGTCCACTATAGAAAGTTTAAATTGGATAAACGTTAAATAAATGTTTTATCAATTTACTAACTAAATCTATGTTTTGTTCTTTAGCCTGGTAAGTATTATAACAATTGGCTAATTGGCTTAAAAATAAATAAATAAATGCTTTTTTAAATGTTGTCTTTTACTTTAAGTAGATCTCTGTTTTTTCCTTATTGTGACTAATTTCTTTGTCGCACCACCAAAAAATGGAATTCCTTCCTCCCAGCACAAGTATTTCGTCCTTACTAAAACGTGGAGTCTTTTAAACCAGGTGTGAAGAAGCAACTTACGGGTAGGCAAGGTGTGGACGGACGGCTAGTGAAGCAGATGTTTTTTTTAAATATAGTAACGGGTAAGCACAGTGCCTTAATCTCACCTGATGTTAAGTGATGATAAGGCCAATGATGGAAGAGCACTTCACCCGGGATCCTCAACTAGTGAGGCACTGACTATCCTATCTCTAGCTGCCGGGACACAACAATGCTACAAACATTGATGTTATGGCGACATATTTAGATAAGATGGTGGTAGCTAGCCAGGCGGACAAACAAGTCCTACCACCAACCAAACCGAGTACGCAAACATAGGTATCCCCGCTGGGAATCGAACCTGGGACCTCTGGGTCTAAACCGGTGGTCTTGGCCACTAGACCACAGGCGGTTAATCCTGCTCTACTAGCTGGCCTCGCATCTGGACTCTGCTTTTGCTTAGCATCAGCCGAGCAGTGTCATTTTCCTAACCTTCTTTAAATAAAAAAATATTCTTTACTTTGGCCATGTCATGTTACATAACAATACTATAAGTATAACAATCTTACAAAACAATAAGTATAAGGTTGTTTTATGGACACTTATTGTCCATACTAATAAAACATAAGTATGCTATACTCGTGTAACGTGTTTTGTCATATAGTATGTCATATAATATATCTTTAGATTTATCCCTAAGACTGACAGATGATTACAATGACAAGACAGTTTCAATACTCTTACTCCAAATTTACTGACTTTGCACGGTGGCTTGATTCCGAAAGCTCGACTTTCCAAGCGAACTTGGATTTTAATCTTACGTGAACACCACATTGAAATGAAACAACTTTTACAGATCTCATCATCATCATCATCATCATCGCCAGCTCATATACGTCCCCACTGCAGGGGCACGAGCCTTCCCTATGGATGGATAGGGAGAGACAGATCTACTCGCGTTTATTTTACACATTACTTTTTAATGTTTATCCTGACGTTTCGAACCCTTTGCAGGGTCCGTGGTCACAGGGAAACTGTCTCCCTGTGACCTATAAACATTAAAAAGTAATGTGTAAAATAAACGCGAATAGATCCGTAAAAGTTGTTTCATTTTAATCATGATGTTCTATTCCGTATGATCATCTCCTTTGACTTCGTAGAGTAATGAAACCGAAACACAAAGCAACGTTGCATAATTTGTATTAACTTTCCAATTATTATTACTGTTTTCATTATCTGTGGCTGGCACATCTTTGGGACTCGCCGATGCTGAAACTCTGCGCTTGCATACGATTGGATTGGATTCCTGCTCCGCGCTGTTACTCAGGAGACATCTCAATTGAACGGTATTCCTATATTTTATAGTCCGGTGACGTTCGCTGAAAATGCCGCAGGCTTATTACCGAAAAAAGCAACTAGTTGCTAATGACACAATGGCAACGCGACTGCTACTAGTTGCGGTTACTACAATTGGTCGGTTTATTTTCGAGCGCCGTCATGCACTTTTAGTTCGTCAATCGCTCGCTTGTGGCGCTATCGTAACGTTCTACGTTCCGCAATACGAACTATGAGTTTTGTGGTAGCGATAACTTGCAAATTGTTGCGATTGCGACTTCCACTTAGAGATCGGTAATATGCCTGCCGTTTGAGGCAATCAGCAGTCTCTCCAAAAAAAGGCTGGCCTAGTTTTAGTTCCCAAGCAGTCTTTATTGGTTTTTAATTTTTCACAGGATTCGAATATGAAGTCATAACTTCTCCCGGAGAAAAGATTGTGATGATGTTTCGAGGGTACACTTTCTCATTCAAGGGAATTCCGGGACACTACGCCTACTGCTCCAAGTATTGTACGCTGGGCTGCAGAGCCAGGTTCCGTCTCAATAAAGAAGGCAAAATAGTATACGCCGATACCAAGCATAATCACACGCCGCCGGTGTACATGCGGACCAAGCTTGGGAAACTCATCAAAGTTATGACTTAACCCTTTAGCTGGTACAGCGTTATATATTTTTCATTGGCTTTCATTTCTATTACAACTACATCATCATCATCATCATCAGCTCATTTTATGTCCCCACTGCTGGAGCACGAGCCCTCCCTACGGATGGATAGGGAGAACGGGCCATAAACCACTACGCGGGTCCAGTGCGGATTGGTGGTTGTTCACGACTGCTAATGCAGCCGGGACCAACGGCTTTACGTGCCTTCCGAAGCACGGAGGAGCTCGAGATGATACATTTTTGGTCACCCATCCAATGACCGGCCTTTGCGAAAGTTGCTTAACCTCAGCACTCACAGACCGGGCGCGTTAACCACTGCGCTATCGAGCTCCTCAACTACATAAGGTTCAAATTATGGCGCTGACAACCGTGAAATAGAGCTCTCTGTAGACTTTAGAGGGATGCAAATAGTGCGTGATCCACTGGATTAAAGTCAGGAAATTCGAAAAAAGCTATTTATATAAAATCCCTTTACGAATCTAAGAAAGTACTTATATCTTATTTTGTCAACATGCTTAAGTAAATGAAAAAGATAATCGTGTAGAATAATACTGATTAGAAGAGACTTTGAAATATTGTTTTACAGGGTGTTTGGTAATCCCTATATAATCCCGAATATGACAGATAGGGTGCCGTTCATAGAACCATAGAAAACTATAAACATACCTGAAAAGCACCATATGGCAGAGATATTATGTATTTTACTTAGTAAAGTTGCAAAGTGACAACCCTAGGTCAAGCTGATACGTTATTCTTGGTTGACAACCTCATGGTCAAACATAAACAGAAGTCGAAACATGGCAGGAATGAAAAAAACAATTTAAAAAAAAAACAGTTTCTGTATGGAAAAGTAAATCTACGTAAATATGATTATGCATGTCATCACAGTGTTCTTTATACTTGGTTGCATGGCTTTGTTTCGGGAACATACACCTATTACCAAACATCCTGTATAAAAAAAACTGAATAATTCTGCATTTCTAAAACAATAACACTGTTGCAAATAGTCTAATATATTATATATTTTTCTTGGCATTGTATGTTGTTATTATATAAACCATTATGTACCTTGCATAACGCCTTAATTGGATAATTGCATTGCTCATTCATTCACTCGTCCTGTCATTGCTCGCTACGGACTATGACTGCAAAGGAACGCTTCTATAGTGTCTGAACCTAATTTAAAAAAAATATTTGGACCTCGAAGTCTTGCTTCTCACCCAGCCCTAAATCCAAAATTATCAATTAAATAGGCAGGTGCATAGCAAGGAAAACTTGTTTAAGCTAATATTGAATGTTAGAAGCAGGGCTTGATATCGTTACCAAATTCCCTTCATAAGTATCGTTAAGCAACGTTATTTCTATAAAGTCAAATCGGTAGCGGTAATGCAACATGACCTACGGAGCTGAGACGTGGACGGTAGAGCTGGTCCACCAGTTTAAAGTCGCTCAGCGAGCTATGGAAAGAGCTATGCTCGGAGTTTCTCTGAAGGATAGGATTCGTAACGAATACATCCGACAGAGAACCAAAGTCGTCGACATAGCTCTAAGAATTAGCAAGTTGAAGTGGCAGTGGGCCGGCCATATCTGGCGAAGAAGCGACAACCGCTGGGGTAAACGTGTTCTTGAGTGGAGACCACGACTCGGTAAACGTAGTGTAGGACGACCTCCGGCCAGGTGGGATGATGACCTGCGAAAGACTGCAGGCAGATGCTGGATGCGTCAAGCTGAGGACAGGGCGCTATGGCGCTCATTAGGGGAGGCCTATGTCCAGCACTGGACTAAGATAGGCCGATGATGATAATGAATGTAACGTGCATTTAGAAAAGTATCGTTACCTTCTTTCATTACCAAATGCGCTTTAGCCAATCCGCAAAGAGCGGTATGTTAGTTTACCAAGTAACGATATCAAGCGTAACTTTACCTTTGCTTTAAACGGTATCTTCGTTTGACAGAAGTATTGTTATCTAATTTTTAACGGTAGCAAGGCCCCCATTAGAAGTCGGTTTGTAGATTTTCAGAGCTGCCCCCTGACTATGAGCTCTTACAGCAGTATTACTGCAGTTGTGGAAAAGAGACGCGAGTGTATTCGTCGCTACACGCGTCTCATTTCACAACTGCAATAATACTGTTATAAGAGCTCGTGGTTCCTTTGGATTGGATATCTAATATCCGCACTTACTTCGCTTGAGTATGTTTTGTTTATTATGATCCTAAATTACTTCACTGGAGATTTTTTTAATATCTTTCGGGTAACTTAGCCTTCATCACACCTGATGTAAAGTGACGATAAGTCGAAGGTGGAAGCGCACTTCACCCGGAATCCTCAACTACTGAGGCACTGGCTATCATAACTCAAGCTGCCGGAACACAACAATGCTACAAACATTGATGTTATGGCAACATATTTTGGTAAATAAGGTTAACTTTCGTATGTAGACTCCGGGGCTCGGCAAGGTATATATTAGAGCACATTTACATATAAATGATAGCTTCTTAGTACATTTATGAGACTATTATTTATGTACATAAATAGCCACTGAACCCCAGTAATAAAAAATTGCACAATCGTAGAAGACAACTTCAAAGATGAGCTGTAATCATTCAAGGGCAAGTCGGTCCCGATCCGATCTGAACCTCTTTGGAGAATCTAGTAGAACAGGAACATGCACTAGTGCGTGATGCTATTCCCTTTAGAAAACCTTTGACGGTGCTTCACACGGCTTGAGGAACCCTTTTTCGCCGAGTTTCACGCCGCCGCCCTTAAATATGTTCGGTGACACTGAAAATGCCGTCCGAGGCAATCAGAAACTTTAAAAAAAAGCAAGTATATTAATACTTCTAGGACGAACTAGCTCAGGACAGAGATAGGTGGAAGGATGAGGGGAGGCCTTTGCGCCCTGCAGTGGGAAAGTAGTGGCTGAAAAAAAAAATTGTCATTATCACTCATACAAATTTATTATAGATTTTTCTTAAATTATATAAAATATAGTATGTAATATTCACTTTTTATAGAATAAGAATAATTGTAGACAAACCTTTTTTATGTTGTTTGAATACATAACGTTGGTTGTTGTTGTTGTATAGCACCTTATTTACATGTATTTTATTGAATAAAGAGGTTTTGTTTTATTTTCATATCAACGGTTTTACATTACTACTTACTTAGTTCAAACTTAAGGTTCAAACTCGTAGTCTCAACCTCCATTGGAGGGCATACGAACCATAACTTAGAATTAAACATTTTAAAAAATCTCTTCAACAAGATTTTAATAAATCATTGAATTTAATTTATAAGATATCAATTATGAATTAAGATTAGAATAAAGAACTTCCATTTCTTTTGTAGATTACATATATACCTATATACCGACGGGGCTTAAGAGAAATTTGGTTATGATAGGAGGCTACACTTTTGCCCAGCTCCATCACCACCACTGGTACTGTTCGCAGAGGAAACTGGGCTGCAAAGCCAAGTTGAAGATGGACGACAAGGAACGCATTGTATTCTTAAACAATTGTCATATTCACGATCCACCCACGTTCCATATAACGAGCGCCGGACAGTATGTTAAAATACGTAATCGCAAAACAAAGTAAGAGTCATAAAATGTTCAAATAATTTTTAACGCAAATTTTGTTGCGAACAAATTACAAAAACACAAATGTTGAAAAAATTTCCACGAGCATGATTTGAACCTGCACCCTTCTGACATACCGGGTCAGGTGCTCTTCCAATTGAGCTATAGTGGTTCTAACCAGTCCGCCGAAATTCTTCAACACATTTTACTTTGAAAGCCAAAGGCGCCCATTCAATGTCAACAACTGCCGTCACTAACATGAAGTAATTTAAAATAAGAGTCGAAAATAAATATATATAATAAGATATATCGTAGATGTTATTCGTAATATTAGTTATAAATGGTTATTTTAAGTTCATTGTACTTTTATGTCTTTTCTTAAATTCTTAATTTTATTTGTGACTGTTATGTAAAAGGTCCTTTTTATTTAAATCTGGTTTGGAATAAAGTTTCAGTTAAATGTCTTCTCTCTCTTTTCATTTTAGTTATATTTTAGATCATAAGTACCAGTTCACAAACTCGCTTGATTTTATGTTAAGTTGTTAAATGCACCTTATTTTCATATTTTTGAAGCTTTGCTTTATATTATTTCATATCTGTTTTTGTTACTACTGTAATTTTAAAGGTGTTAACAACTACACCGAATTTCTTTTTAATTCGTGTAGCTGTTTTGACTTGATCGAATAACGAATAACTTGGCGACTTTCTTGCGGCTTTTTTTCGGTACCAGGTCTTAACCTCCACTGTAGGCCTTACACACCATGTTTTGGTTGTTCTCTCTTAATAATAAATAAATAAAATCATTCTAATGAAACTAACTTTTATGGATCCTACTCGTGTTTTTTTAAATTTTGATTTTGACTTTTTGAACCAGACCAAATTATACGATAACCTTTTTTCGGATAAAACTAAACGCACCTGATTTTAATAAAATTATTAATATGCAAGTTATTAATTGATGATGAGTCGTCCAACCATGGACCCCGAAAGAGGTTCAAAACGTCAGGAAAATAACAAAATTGTAAAATAAACTCTTGTAAATCTGTAAAAGTGGTTTCATTTCAATTATTTAAGGTATTTGTAGCGTCACAGGACTTTTTTGGTGGGGCGGCGAGAAATTAAAAGGGTTCATCAAGCTGTGTGAAACGAAACGCTGTCTGACGTTTTCTTGAGGGAATGGCACCAGCACTAGTGCTTGTCCCCGCTCCTTACTAGCTTCTTCCAGGGGTTGGGATCGGATCAAGAAAAATCAGCAAGCAAACTGAATCTTTGCATAAAATTTTAGCAAGTTAGGGTAAACTTTAATTTTTTTTCTAGATTACGTATATATACCGACGGGCCGTAAGAAAAATTTGATCATGATAGGAGGCTACACTTTTGCCCATTTCCATCACCGCCACTGGTACTGCTCGCAGACAAGGATGGGCTGCAAAGCCAAGTTAAAGATGGACGACGAGGAACGCATTGTATTCATAAACAATTGCCATGATCATGATCCACCAACTTATCACATTACTAGGTCCGGACAGTATGTTAAAATATGTAACCGCAAAGCTCAATAAAAATTTCGGCGGGTTGGAAAGAGCATACTTAGTAGTGCACCTGACCCAACATGTCATGGGGTGCGGCTCCACTCCCGCTCGTGCAAATTTTTCAAATAGTACTTTTTTCGCAAGAAAATTTGGGTACAGTTACATTATTATAAATTACTAGCTGACCGGCGGACTTCGTACCGCTTTGACAGTTAACGTTTCCATGACAACAAAACAAACAAATCATTCGTCCGCTTAAGAACACTCGTATCCCATGATGGACCCCTATAACAGCGCCACCTACCGGGTCCAATTGTAAATCTAAACCATTCTCGAATCCACTTAAATACACACAGAAAATTTCATTCAAATCGGTCCAGCCGTTTAGAACGAAATCAATTTCATACACACGCACAGAAGATTGTTATTCAGTGCGATTTAAAGTTGTACAATTGAGTTTTTGCTTAGAACACTAAGAAGCAGGGTTCAGTAAGTCTGTCTTTAGCTGAATCGGAGTACATAGCACTAAGTATAGCCTCTAGTGAGGCATGTTGGTTAATTAGCTTATTAAAATATTTTAATGTATCTAGTACAGTACAAACAATGAAATTAAACAATTTGAATACATAAAACAAAAGCCTGTTGTAGAATTTCTGTCTTTTAAGTCTCCTGCCCAGTCAGCATCACAATACCCAGTCAAACTTTCATTGTTACACTTAAATGTTAACTTATAACCAATACTATGTTTTACAAACCTTAAAACCCTTTTGATGCTGTTAAAAGTGTAAAGTTTGCCTGATTTTGATACCTTTTTATTATTATCGGAAACTGCATTAAGCATTAAGCAACCTATTATTTGTCTACATAAATTCTCTGTTTATCATATTCTCTGTTAAGCATATTCTCTAAACCTTTTTGACTTAATACAGTTAATCCCGTTGTGAGGGATGGAAGGTCGCTTCTTGAAAAGGAGTTGAAGTGGTAAATAAAAAGGCGATTACGGTGATGAAAAATTGGCAGAGTGCGGGAGCGCGCGGCACGGGTGTCACTCTTAGAGGCGTTAGTGCGACTGTCGCTCGGCCGAGGTGGGGCCGGTGAAATCGGTGCGCGCAGGCATCGAACGGGCGTAAAAAAAAAATGTAGGTATCTCGATACCAAAGGTTTTAAGGCTACCTCGCGCTCTCGGACCGCTCAATATTATTATAATAAATAAAAAAAATACGTTTACAAATTGGTACATACATTGTTACAACTTAGGGTCTATTGCCATCATCAACATCTTCCCCCCTAGTGTCGGTTTTGCGACACTCATTACCAAACAACAAAGCTACACGTGTCACTGATCGCTTCAATACACCGGTCTTTGTCCTTATGTCTACAACCCTAACTCGACCATCCTTACCCGGATACACAGACACAATTAAGCCCTTTGGCCAACAGTTTCGAGGGGAGTTTTGGTCAACAACAACAACTAAATCACCTACTTTGAACTGCACACCCTCCCTTTGCCATTTTTGACGTGGAACAAGGGTCGGCAGAACTTCCTTCATCCATCTGTTCCAGAAAAGGTCTGCTAAGCGTTGCGCGGTTCTCCATTGCTTTCGTAGGTATAAGTCCCCTTCATCAAAGACTCCTGGTTGAGGTAGGTTAGATGACGATCCTATCAGAAAATGGTTAGGTGTTAACGCTTCGTGACTATGCGGGTCGACTGATACGTGTGCGAGAGGACGACTGTTTACCATGTTTTCTATCTCAGCCAGCAGTGTGATAAGAACCTCCTCTTTTGGTGCTCTCTCTTTTAACACAACCCTGAGAGCATCCTTTACACTACGTATAAGACGTTCCCAAGCGCCACCCATGTGTGGACTTGCTGGGGGTATAAAACGCCAGTCGACGCCTTTGTTCACTGCCTGCATGACGAGAGCTTCCTTGTCTAGCTCCTGAAAGGCCTTCTTCAGTTCGGTTTCAGCTCCGCGTAAATTTGTGCCATTGTCCGAGTATATGTACTTTGGCCATCCTCTGCGTGCCGCCATTCTACGCAATGCCATTATCAACGCATCAGTTGTCAGGGCGTATACGATCTCAATATGAATGGCGCGTACTGTCAGACATGTAAAAAGTACTCCATAACGTCGTGCCTTTTGCCGACCAATAGTAACCTCAATGGGGCCGAATAAGTCAACACCGCAAACAGTGAATGCTCGCTGATGATGGTTTAGCCTTACTTGTGGCAGATCTCCGAGTCTTGCAGGTTTTGGGATAGCTTTTCTTATGCGACAAAAGTAGCATTGTGACGCAACGGTGCGTACAGTCGGACGCAATTTTATAATCCAATATTTTTGACGTAATTCGTTTACCACCAATTCATTGCACGAGTGTCCGGCACGAATGTGGTAATCTAAAACTAAAAGCTTCGTCGTTTGGTGACGACCATCCAGTATGATGGGTGACTTCGTTTCTTTGCTGACCCCAGGCGCGGCGTTTATGCGTCCATCGACTCTCATAAGTCCATCTTGGTCAAATATCGGTGTAAGTATGCGTAGTCTGCTGTCAGCTTTCAATTTTTTATTTTCTCTAAGTAGTTTAATATCGCTTTCAAAACTCTGTGCTTGTGCATGGCGCAGCAGTAGTATCTCACCTCTGTGCATTAACTCGTCGGTCAGACCGCTTATCTCTTTCTTTTTGCACTTTTCAGTGAATAACAAAACGGTTGCAGTAGCACGGAGCAAGCGTAACCAACGTGAAAACCGACTCGGATCCGGTACAGGAAAGTATTCAATTTTATTATTATTTTCATAAAAAATATTTATTTCTTCTGTGTTACTAATATTTTTATTATTTTTTTCAGGTTCGACGGGCCAGCTCAGCTTCTCTCGGTGCAGAAACAAAGGACCGGTAAACCACTCGTCGCAACTGTTTAACTCGTAGTTTCTATTTTTTGTTGCTAAGTCTGCTACGTTTAGTTCCGAAGGCACATAATTCCATTCACCTATCGAACTATGTTCATCAATTTCTCCGAGTCTGTTTGCAATAAATACTTTATAATTTCTTTTGTCATTTCTTATCCAATGCAAGACGGTTGTTGAATCTGTCCAATAAAAAACGGCAGTGGGTTTTATACGGTGTTCCTTTTTTATGCTATCCGCTAAACGACATGCTAACACAGCGCCTTGCAGCTCTAATCTAGGTATAGTGACTGATTTAGACGGCGGAGTCACTCGGCTTTTGCTACCTATAAACGAAATGTTATAACTCCCATCGCTGCATTGTCTTCGCCAGTAAGCAACAGCTGCGTATGCGTCAGGTGATGCATCACAAAAAACATGTAGCTCTGGCTCAGACTTTGTCTCGCTTGCACTCGGGTCCGCTATAGACTGTGCGTCGCGGGAGTCCGTAGCGCTGCCGCCCGTAGACGCGGTTACGGCGTCGTAGCCTTTCGTAGCACTCGTATCTGTGAAAACCGGTTTCTTATTTTGTTGTTTATTATTGACAAAATACCATCGCGGTATTCGGAGTTTGCTTACTTCTTGTAATTGTGTTAACCAGCATTTAAAACACGTAAATAAATCTTCGTTTATTTGTTCGGTCCATTCTATATTTAATTTCCATGTTTGCTGCATTATGATCTTTCCTTTTATCGTAATAGGTGCGAGAAATCCGTGTATATCAAAGATTGACATAACCAGGCTTAAAACTTCGCGCTTCGTAGGCTTACGTGAGAAATTTAAAATGTCATTAGGGATGCGCTTAAATGACAAATCAAACGCTAACATATCTGTTGCCGGGTACCATAATAACCCAAGTGTGCGTGCAGGTGAGTTATTCATCATAACTTTCTCCATGTCTTCACTAAGGTCTTCCTTCGGGAGATCTTGAAGTACTCTTGGCTCGTTACTCATCCAATTTCGCATATGAAAACCTCCTTGTTGGTGAATATGCGCCACTTCTGTCACCATTTTTCTGGTGCTATCCTCGTCGTCCAGGCTGTCAATGTAGTCATCCATATATTGGTTATTCTGGATGGCGTGGACAGCCTCAGGCATATCCACTTGAAAACGTGACGCGTTCTTCGTTTGGTTGATGTATTGAGCTACAAAGGGTGAACAATTCGCGCCGAATATAAGGGATGTGTTAGTGTATTCTTTAATGGACCCATCTTTGTCTTTCCATAAAAAACGTAAAGCATGTTGGTCTTCATACCTAATCTTAACACATAAAAACATATCCTTTATGTCCCCTACAACAGCAATACGGCTTTCCCGGAATCTAAACATGATTCCATACAATGAATTTAACAAATCGGGACCCTGAAGTAGAAAATCATTAAGTGATAATCCCTGGGTCTTTGCTGCAGCGTCAAACACTAACCTGAGTTTCTTTTTATTAGGGTTGTCAACACCAAAATGTGGTAAGTACCAAACCCGATTGCTGGTGTCATCAGCGGTGACCGCCCTAGCGTAGTTATTTTTAAATAAATGGTCGATTCTATCCATGTAACGTAACGCGTACGACTTATTAGCTTCCATTTTTCTAATAATGGATTTTAAGCGATTTAAGGCATTAGAATAAGAGTTCGGCAAAACAGGGTCATCCTGTTTCCACGGCAAACCAACAGTCCACTGACCATCAACAAAGTCACAAGTATTATTAAGAATTTCTATGGCACGTAATTCATTTGAATTTCTACGCGGCTTATTACAAATACCTATAGATTCCAAAGAAAAATATTGACGAATTATTTCGCGTAGTTGCAATAAGTCTTGCCTATGGATGTCACAACAAGTGTCATTATCAAAAAAACCAAATGGAGGCGCGATGTGTGTGTGAGTCGGGGTTGGAGTATCGGTACATCGAGTTGTTGTTGTTGTTACCAAACATGACTGCAAATCACTTGCGTAACTTTTATAACGGGAATCTAAGATCGACGCGGGCGCGGGCAGCGCGGGCGCGCACGGAGCGGCCGCACAGGCCTTGCGCTTACAAACACTGTCGGTCCCGGGTTCAATTAAACAACACTGAGAGTAACACAAATGAGAAGTGAAGCGATCAGATGATAAAAAATTTGACTCACCAATAGTCCCGTGTACACACCAACCTAGAGGAGTTTTTGTGATGTATGGCTGACCTGATTTTCCTTTTACACAGATAGAAGGAGAAATTAAATCATAATTATCCTGGCCAATTAGTAACATAGGTCGAGTATTACACATACATAAATGAATATCTTGATCAAAATATTTATATTTAGTTAGATCTATGTTTGGCAAACATTGTATAGGTAAATTTAGTTCGTTAATTTTTCTAGCTTGAATATTAAAACGCTCATTAAAACAGTTAGACACATCAAAGTTAACAATTTCAGTTTTGCATACCAGTTCCCCTGAGTCCCATGCGCCGCGGGCGCGCATTGTCATGGTTTCGCCATGCAGTCCCACTTCACTCGCGAGATCAGCAGATATTAACGTGACGGTCGAGCCGTCGTCTAACAACGCGTGAGTGTGTACACTACCTTTAGAACCGTGAACAGTAACGGGCACTATTTTTAATAGCACTTTAGGTACGGTTTTGCACTGAAGCGCGGTAGCATGATGTACGGTCTCACTCGACGACTGCTCCGCGTCCTCCGCTGCTGGCTCCTGTCGCTCGCTGGTCTTCTTGACCCAATGCAGGAGACGATGGTGCGGAAGGCCGCATCCTTCGACGTCGCAGGCGGGGGCTGTACACGTAGATGTATCGGCGTGTCGTGGACGTAGGCATTTATAGCATAACTTCTGTGTGCGTGCGAAACGCCAGCGATCTTTGCGTAATGCTTTTCTATATTTACTACATTTTTCTAATGCGTGCTTGCCTGTCTTGCAAAACATACAGGTTACGTTGATAAGCTCGTAGTTCGGGTAGGCTAGTACGTGATGATGTGGGTTTCTGTTGAACTCTGGCCTTCGTTTGTAATGTTCAGACTGACTTTGTATAAAGCTTACACCAGATGTTGCAATCTTACTTGCTTCTAAATATAAAAAATCTGATAATCGTTCCAGCTTAGGTTTTTCGCTCGAAGTGTAGGCGTAATCAGCCCACTTAGTAACAAGTAAAGTAGGTAGTTTTGAAACGATAATGTTCACCAGCTCAGGGCTTTGCAAGTAGTCTGTTTGTCTTATAGCACTAGCAGCGGCCACGTAATTCTTTATTCTTATAGAAAACTGGACCAGCTCACTGTGGTAAGCTTGAGGTAACGGCGATATTTTTTTCAGTTGTGAAACTATTTTGTTCATAATGATTTCTGGCCTTCCAAAACGTAGCTCAAGTGTGCTCAGAATATCATGAGGAGAAGCACATCCCATCAGCAAAGATGACACTGTCTCTTTGGCTTCACCACGTAGACATTTTCTCAGTCTCCACATATTTTCTGTAGGGCTATAGTTGCAGAGTTCTGTAGATTCAAAATATGCGTTTTTGAACTGTAGCCATTCTAGTGGATCTCCAAAATATACAGGTAAGTCTTTCGATGTGGCGAGTCTCGTTAAAAGTTCTTGGTTTTGATTTTTTAATGCGGAGGTAGAAATGGCTGTTTGAAGTGCGGCGGCCAACTCCTGAATATCCGTACGGGGTGCTACCTCGGTGACAGTATTAAAGGGCACTTTGTCACTTTCTATCTGTCTAGATCTGTTCAGCCAATCTTGCACTTTTCCTTTCGAAGATGCCACAGACTTACGACTACTTTTTTCAGATTGTAACTCTGCTAACTCGGCATCAAGCTCTTTACTAACGAGAAATTTCTCAATTTCTGCTCTTTTTGCAACTGCTTCCGCTTTCGCTTTTGCCTCAGCTTCGATTGCTTGCAGCTCGATGTGGGCACGTTTGCGAGCCGCTTCCAATTCGAGCCGCTTTCGAGTAACGGACGATGACGTGTGAGCCGAACTACCCTCGCTCGGCAATATTGGTTTCTGCGCAGCGAATAGCTCAGATTTGACTTCTTTTTCATCATTATCCTTTTTTCCACTATAGCTTGCCTCTGGTTCAAGTTCCTTGTGTTGCTTGCGTGTTTTTACGTAGGGAGTTCGAATTAGAGACATCCTGCATACAGGCTTGAGTTCCTTCTCAATGGCGAAGATGATCCGGCTCGAATGACCACTTTTGTGAGGGATGGAAGGTCGCTTCTTGAAAAGGAGTTGAAGTGGTAAATAAAAAGGCGATTACGGTGATGAAAAATTGGCAGAGTGCGGGAGCGCGCGGCACGGGTGTCACTCTTAGAGGCGTTAGTGCGACTGTCGCTCGGCCGAGGTGGGGCCGGTGAAATCGGTGCGCGCAGGCATCGAACGGGCGTAAAAAAAAAATGTAGGTATCTCGATACCAAAGGTTTTAAGGCTACCTCGCGCTCTCGGACCGCTCAATATTATTATAATAAATAAAAAAAATACGTTTACAAATTGGTACATACATTGTTACAACTTAGGGTCTATTGCCATCATCAACACCCGTCATAAAATTTTGTTTTATAGGTATTCCCAATAATTCTGAAACTAGACCCAAATTCTTCCCGAGAGATGTCCCCTCTCGTTCCATAAGCCGTATGTTGCAGTAAATATGTAAGCACGCTGTTTTTATCACGGCTTCGATATACTCCCTCTGGTTCAGATCGTAGCGAATCTCCATACCGAGCATGTTAATACTGCTCTGCAGGCTGAGTGATGTGCCTTGAAGAGGGAAGGGGTAGGAATGGCGACTTTTTTGCCGTGAACACGCACATCTGTGTTTTCTTGGCATTGAACTGAACAAGGTTATTGGAGCCTCATTTAGATATGAGGTCCAATACCCGATTAAGCTCAATGACAAGATTTTCTCGTTTCTCTTCAGTCTCGACCTGCCCAGCCGCTTAGTGACCGTTATACCCACCGTGCACTGTACTATCATCTACATAGCAATGAATATTTCCGAGTGGAAGCATACCATTGATATGTAGAAGGAACAACGTGGGACCCCTAAGGGACACCAGCGTTCACTGACATGAACCGCGAAAAGCATCCGTCTGGGAGTACTCGGATTCTACGCTCATGTAGGACGCCAGCGACCCAGTTGCAGAACTGAGAAGGCAGACCGTATGCCAGGAGGAGGAGGAGGTGCTAGACCCGATCAAAAGCCTTGGTTATGTCAAGGCTAACAGCTACCGACTCGCCACGCTTATCAATAGCCTCACTCCAGAGGGGTGTAACGAACGCTAGAAGATCACTTCCTTCCCGGCGAATTTATTATAACCTCAAACCACATTACGCGGTGTGGTTGATGACACAAAACACCGATCACTTTTATTTCGCAGTTTAAAAGTGTTCTTAATAACTCTTTTTAAGAATTATGTGCCTGGGCGCATAACCTATTGGGTTTTTTAAAGAACAACCACTTTAAATAGATAATATAATTTTTATTTAAATTTAAGTTGTAAGCTTCGACGGCCATTGGAGAGCAAGAGATAAAAAAAAAACATATTTTAAATTTAATAGTGATGGCACTAGTACAAAAACTATTGCATTGCCAGCTACATACAACAGTAATAATACTTTATTCGTAGATGTTAAAAAGCTTCCGCATAATCTAAAGTGAAGATGTTTAATAAAGTTTTGTATGTTATCTTATCTTATCTTAGTGGAGCCTGCCAAGGTTTCCCTTTCGCAGCAACACTTCGACCCATCGGGATCTTTTGTGCAACCCCATCCTTTCACTCTTCTTCATCTGTAAAGATAGATGCCATAAGCTTGGCAACGTCCTTAAGAGCGAAGAGCCTGAAATTCTCCGGTTTCGGATAGGCCGACCCCAGGAGTCCCATTCTTTTCCTAGCCAGGGCGTGGCAGTCACACAGTAGGTGCTGCATTGACTCCGTTTCCTCCCCACATTCCCTACACAAGCTATTTGTTGATAGATGCATTCTGTGGAGCATTTGTTTTGTAGCGTAGTGCCCTGTCAAGGCACCGATGGTTAATCGGGCCTGCCCTCTACTGCCTCCGCATATGAACTTACTCCGTCCTAAGGCGTTTTCGCCTAGGAAGGATTTGAAGTGTTTCATACCCGGCTGCTCTTTCCATTCGATGCTGTGCCTGTTTACGATGTGATCTTTTAAGGCCTTGTTAATGGTACTTGGTGCAAGTGCCACGAACGGCTCAGGACCAATGAGCTGGGTCTCCGAGCCCTCGCTGGCAAGTGCATCCGCCATCTCGTTGTCATAGATTCCCATATGGCCTGGGACCCAATCAGTTTCACCTTGTTATGTCCACCTAGCTTGTCGGTTTCTAGAACAAGGCCAGAGTCGATCCGGGGCGATATGAATGACTTGAGCGCAGCTTGGCTGTCACTTAGAATGAATATATTACGCTTTTTCACAGCCAATTCTATATTCCGCTTTGTATGTTAATATATAATATTTAAAAATGTTAGTTTAAATAATAATAATAATTAGGAACAAAAATTACATACATTTGTTTTTTATTGACAGTCAAATCGGGAATTTAATGTTGTACTAGGAATATTTTTTAAGTTGAATGATGTTTCAGTTAATTAAATAAAGTTTTTTTTTTTATATATCAATGTTTGTATCTACATTCAAACTAATATTCTGAACATACTAAATCTTAACCAAGTAAAAAAAACAAAAGCAGTGTCAATAATTGCAACTATATTCTTGTTTTAATTAAACTTAGTGACAGTAGGATTTATCTACAAGACTACAATATTATAATAAATGGTACTATTCTCTATTTCAGACATGGGAGATCAAACGAGTGAATCCGATCAACCCTTCATAGTTATACCATCGCAAAGAGGAGGTAAACTTTTATTACTTAATGGCTATAGATACGCATTCAAACGTGAAAATAAAAACAAAGCTGTAATTTGGCGTTGTGCGAAAAGAGACAGTGATAATTGTTATGCTAACTTGACAACACACGATGGTAAAATATTGAAAGAAGCTATACACAAGTGTAAACCTGACGAAGATGGTAATCAATTAAGATTGATAGTGAATAAATGCATTGTCAAAGTACAGAAGGAAAGGAAACCCGTGCAGTCAATTTATGCGGAAACTATTGAAGATTTGAAAAATATTAACTTGGAAATCGCCACTAAGATACCCAAATTCTGTAACTTGAAGAATAGGTTGTATAAACATCGAAATAAAGCTTTGCAATCTAAAAAGTCAGACGATTAATATGTTACTATTGTTATGACCTATTGACTGACGGAATTACGACCAAGCTTCTGAAAGCAGGCGAAAGAGCGGTACTCATAGCTCTTCAGAAGCTGTTTAATCCCGTCATACTAGGGGGCAAAACACCAGAGACGTGGCATGAATATATAGTGGTAATGTTCTTCAAAAAGGGCGACGAAACCCTGCTCAAGAACTACAGACCCATCTTACTTCTAAGCCACGTCTTAAGCTGTTTTCGAGATCCATAACGAATCATCTCGCACGCAAGTTTGATGTCTCTCAGCCCATCGAACATCAGCACCATAGACCACATACATACGCTGCGGCAGGTTATATAGAAGGCCGAAGAGTATAACCAGCCTTTTTGCTTAGCGTCTGTGAACTATGAAAAAGCCGATTCGATTCGATTGAAACATGGGCCGTGCTACAGTCTCTCCAGCGTTGCCAAATTGACTACTGGTACATCTAAGTGTTGAAGTGTTAGTATGAAAATGCCACTATGTCCGGCCGTCTTCAGGACCAGAGTTTGAAACCTATCCAGTTGCAGTGAGGAGTGAGACAGGGAAATGTGATATCTCCAAAACTGTTCACTGCTGCACTGGCAGATGTTTTCAAGATTCTGGATTGGAAAGGATTCGGCATCAACGTCAACGGCGTATACATCACTCACGTTCGGTTTGCTGACGACGTAGTGGTCATGCCTGAGACCCTGGAAGACATTATGTTGAACTCACTTGTCTTACCCACTCCTCTGAAAGTTGGGGACTCTGCCTATGAAGTTGTGGACGATTATGTTTACCTGGGACAAACGGTCCAGCTAGGTAGGTCCAACTTCAGCAAAGAGGTCAATCGTTGAATCCAATTAGGCTAGGCAGTGATCGGTAAGCTATGAAATATTTTCTCATCCGACATACCGCAGTGTCTTAAGGCGAAAGTCTTTGACCAGAGTGTGTTGCCAGTGATGACATACGGGACTACGACGTGGTCGCTCACTATGGGCCTCATAAGAAGGCTCGAGATTTCTCTGCGTGATCGAATCTGAAATGAGGAGATCTGCAGAAGAATAAAGATAACCGACATGGCCCGAAGAGTTGCTAAGCTCAAATGGCAGTGGGCAGGGCACATCGCTCGCAGGACTGATGGCCGCTGGGGTGGAACAGCTCTCGAGTGGCGACCGGGTACCAAAGCGCAGAGTGGGTAGGCCTCCAACAAGGTAGACCGACGATCTGGTAAAGGTCGCTGGAAGCCGCTGGATGCGAGCAGCACAAAACCGGTCGTTGTGGAGATTTTTGGGGGAGGCTTTTGTCCAGCAGTGGAAGTCGTTTGGTTGAGATGATGATGATTTTATGATTCAAAGTTGTAAATCCAGAAATGAAAGTCCTTAAATAGGAACATGTATTATGATAAGAATTTACGTCATTATATATTTTTGTAAAGAAAATTATTTAAAGAATTTATTTTTCAGTTATATTTTTATAATTTATCATAAGTTTAAATTGATGTATGCTGTTATTTAATTTTTTCTGTTAGAAAAGTAATAATAATAATTATAAATACTTAATATAATATTTGCAATGCCCTATAAGGGTTCATGTATTAAGGCGGAAGGTAAGGCACACTAGCGCCACCAATTGATAATTTGACAATTACTAACGGACCGGATCTTTTTTAAACATTGCGTACCGTACAAGAAAGCATCCATAGTATTTATGTAATAATTGTGAACTACTTTTTCTTGCGTAGTTTATTTACAAAACGGGCTATCGCATTTATTCACAAACAATGGCCACTTTTGGTGTTAGAGAATGAATACAAAAACAAACCTAAAAGTAGTGCACAATTATTAAATAATAGATGCTTGCTTAGTGTAGGAAGGTCCGCAATGTTTGAAAAAAAATCCAGTTTAGCAGTTGTCAAATTAAATCCTTTTCCTTTTAGCGGCGCTAGTGTGCCTTACCCTTCGCCTTAATGTACTGGGAAAAATATTGTAATAACTATTATAGATTCTTTTAATTTGAATTTGTCATATTGATTATAGTCGAACTTTAATATTTTGTAGTGCTTTGTGATTGGATTTTTTTGTATGTACTAAATAAATAAATAACTTTAACAAGCCAATGTTTACTTTTGGACAATCCTTATAGAATACATAAAAGTGGTAAGAACAATTATCAGGTAAGATTTCTAGGCACATCCAAACATTTAAAATAATAATATGTCTTGTTCTTATTATTAATTTTAAAATTACAAAATGGCGCGCGCTTGCGCGCTTCTGAATCCGTATATTTTTTTCAAATCATAAAGAGAATGCAGTAAATACTCAGAAGATATGTGATGTCACACTAGTACACCGCAGACGCGTTGCCGGCCTTTAAGAAAGGAATAGGCTCGTTTCTTGAAGATTCCGAGGTCGTAACGGTCCGGAAATACCGCCGCCGAGAGCTGGTTCCACAACACTGTAGTTCGAAGCAAGAAGTTTCGTGAAAAACGCACAGTAGTAGACCGCCATCCATCAAGGTGATGTGGATGGAATGACAGTCGATTGCGTGTAGAGCAGTGAAAGAAAGCAGCGGTAGGGATCAAGCCGAACAATTCCTCAGAACACTCCCCATGATATATGCGGTACAATATACAGAGAGACGCAACGTCTCTCCGAAGAGATAGTGGATCGAGCCGACCTGAAATAACCATGTCGTCGACAATTCGAGCAGCTCTGCGTTGAATACGGTCAAATGGAAGGAGTTGGTACTGGGGTGCTCCAGCCCAAAAATGGGAGCAGTATTCCATTTGCGGCCTGGCTGTGCTTTGTACAGTTGTAAGCGGTGGGCCGGCGTGAAATACTGACTCGCTCTATTAAGCACACCCAGTTTTTTCGAAGCTAATTTAGCTTTATCTTCCAAATGACCCCGAAACTGAACGTCACTCAAAATATCGACGCCAAGGATTCCAATAGTCGGGTTGGTATCAAGGGAGGCTCCCTCAAAGTTCAGAGGTACGACGAAGGGATGAAGGGATGCGAAATTGCAAAATATTTTAGTTTTTCCTTGATTTATACACTAAACACTAATTGTATTTTAAATTTGAAGCTTTTATGTCTGCTAGAAGTGCCTTAGAGTTTTGATGATCTGTCAGTCAGTGAGTGAGTGACAAAATTTGAAACTTTGACTAGTTATAATTCCTAACTACTGGTTCAAATTGAGTGAAATTTGAAATATACCGTATCTATACAATGCCAGCTTGGTTACTGAAATTCTTCTAGTTTTATCCACAACGAAGTTATAGGGGGTCGAAAATGGCCTGAACTGCTTCGAGAAAAGTATGGTACGGCCGTGCCGCTTTTTTGCTCGACTTGGCGAGAGCACTGCCGTGCCCCCAGATACAGTATCTATTAGACTATACCATAAATTGTACTGTTCTCTATTTCAGACATGGGAGATAAAACAAGTGAAATTGATCTACCTTTCATAGTTATACCATCGAAAAGAGGAGGTAAACTTTTATTACGTAATGGTTATCGATATACATTCAAACGTGAAAATAAAAACAAAGATATAGTTTGGCGTTGTGTGAAAAAAGATAATGATAATTGTAATGCTAACTTGACAACACACGATGATAAAATATCGAAAGAAGGTTCACACGTGTGTGAACCTGAAGAAATTTGGAATCATTTAAGAGTGATGGCGAACAAAGGCATTTACATAGTATAGAAGTAAAGGAAACCTGTGCAGTAAATTTATGCGGACACAATTGAAGATTTGAAGAATGTCGACTTGAAATAAAGCTTTGCAATCCGAAAAGTCAGACGATTCAAGAAAAGATAGCCCTTAAATAGGAACATTTTATTATAAGACTGTTATGTCATCCTAATTATAGTCTACCTTCGATCTTTTTGTTTTGCTTTGTGATTGGATTTTTTGTATATACTAAATAAATAACGTTAACAGTATATAATGTTAACTTTTGACAATTCTTATAGAGTTCATAGAAGTTTTTGTTTTGATTTAACGCAAATTTTGTTGCGAAACAAATTACAAAAACATTTTATAAAAAGCTTGCCTACTTCTTAACTGATCTTTAGCATTTGTAAAAATATTATGATCGGATGTTAACGACAGTAGTTGTTGACATTGAAGGGCCGCCTTTGGCTTTCAAAGTAAAAAAGTAAATAGTGTTGAATAATTTTGGCGGGCTGGTTAGAACCACGATAGCTCAATTGGGAGAGCACCTGATCCGGTATGTCAGAAGTGTGCAGGTTTAAATCCTGCTCGTGAAAAATTTTTCAACATTTGTGTTTTTGTAATTCATAGAAGTTGTCATTTTTTTTATAAAATGCTTAATAATCGCTGGTACTGCTCCTCAAAAGTTTGTAAGGTAAAGTTGACGATAGATCGTTCAGTGTAGTCATATTATTGTCATTTAAATACGACCACGTAGGTACCACCAAAGTTGTACATAAGAAGTGTTGGATCTGGTAAATTATTGCAATTATATTTTTGTTTCAGTAAAACTTAGTATAAAATATAGATAATCTATAAGACTATATCATAAATGGTACTATTCTCTATTTCAGACATTGGAGATAAAACAAATGAAATTGATCAACCTTATATTGTTATACCATCGAAAAGAGGAGGTAAACTTTTATTACGTAATGGCTATAGATACGTAGTCAAACGTGAAAATAAAAACAAAGATATAGTTTGGCGTTGTGTGAAAAAAGATAGTGATCATTGTAATGCTAACTTGACAACACATGATGATAAAATATTGAAAGAAGGTTCACACGTGTGTGAACCTGATGAAGATGGGAATCAATTAAGATTGATGGTGAATAAATGCATTGAAAAAGTACAGAAGGAAAGGAAACCCGTGCAGTCAATTTATGCAGAGACATTTGAGGATTTGAAGAATATCAATTTGGAAATCGCCACTAAGATACCAAAATTCTGTAACTTGAAGAATAGGTTGTATAAACATCGAAATAAAGCTTTGCAATCTAAACAGTCAGACGACTAATATGTTACTTTTGACATGACTTCAAGTGCATCAAGAAACGAAAGTTCTTAAATAGGAACATTTTATTACAACAACAATGTGGTTGCGATTTTTCTTTTTTTTGTGTTTTTTTTTTCTTTCTGCCCCGGTCCCATGTTAGGTTGGGGTCGGCGCAAATTACCGTTTCTTTCACTTTCCTCTATCATTAGGCACCTGTACAGTCACCCTGTACATTTATATTATTGGTCACACAAACCATCTATCTTTTATTTTGTCTTCCTATCCCCTTCCATCCATCAACAACATATATATGCATCACTCACCAAGACAAAAGATTTACCCTTAACTTTTCTGTCACTGGCGCCACTTTCGAAATTCCTCTTATATACTTATTTCTTACTTTATTCATTTTGTATGTACTGAATAAATAAATAATGTCAACAGTATTATGTTCACTTTTTGACAATCCTTATAGTGTTCATAGAAGTTGTAATTTTTTTTAAATATACTTCACTTATCTACTTCTGCTAATAGTGCTTCACCAATTTTAGTTTGATGTTTTAAATATATTTGAGGGTCTATCTTCGAAAATTTTATTCGTCATCAGGGAAGCTGGAGTACGTGCCGTGGACTGGCGGCAGTGGCAAAGCCCTGGTGTATAACGGCTACATCTACGTCAAGAGCTATGATAAATTCTGGTACTGCTCGTCAAAAGGTTGTAAGGCAAAGTTGTCTATGGATCGTTCAGTAATCATGTTGTCATACGAACACAACCACTTACCACCGAAGTTGAACAGAACCGGGAAACGAAAAATTGTTTTTAATGTTTAAATTATTAGCTTTATATAAAATACGCGTCTCTGAAAATGATAAGCAGTAGGCTTTTAGAAATAATCATGTAAAAGTAGTACATAAAGTGCTATGTGAGTCACTAATATTTATTGTGTGAAGGTGTTTTGTGGAAAATAATAATTTCAAATAAACTTCTACAGTTGAAGTATGACCTTTAATTGACCATAAGTCTTACGTTAAACTGATTTCAAAAGTGTTTATACGTTAATACTCTACGGTAGTAGTCTACCAACTTTTAAATAAGTTCAGAGTTAACAAATCCTAAGTTAGAAGAAGAGTGCGATGTACACACGCCAGCACATTAGTCTACCACAAACTGTCAAATTTCCTCAAATAGATTTTGAACTGTACACAACTGTACACAACATTTATAGATATATTTTTATAAATGTAATTCTTCGATACGTGTGTCACTAAACTCCCCCCAGACTGATTTTAATGAATTTTTGTGTGTGTTTGAGTTGATCTCTGGATGGTTTCGATTCGGTCCTGGTAGGTGGCGCTACAAAGGGCTATCTTATTTTTAAACCATCATGGGATACCGGTGTTCTTTAACGGACGAAGTCGCGAGAGGGTTGTAAGCTTAATATACAAAAAAATTGTGTATAAATGTACTTATCACTTCATTTTTGTAATTGCACCTCTTCTGTGGTCTCTTTTGAAGACTTGCTACAATTGTGGAACTATAACTTATTTATAAGTCTTTTTTTTGCAGAAACTGATGATGAACCAGAATTTCTGCACTATTATAGAAGATACCGAGAGCTAAACCCTGAAAGGTTTACAGTCAGGAGACCCGATAACACCCTGAAGTTAGGAGACCCCGCTGACCGCGTTAGCAGCATTTTAAGTTCTCTCTTCGAAAAAAGAAAAAAATAGTTACGTTTATTTATTATTATTATTATTTATTATTAGCCCTCACTGTCCCACTGCTGGACAAAGGCCTCCCTCCATTTATTCCACCAATTGCGGTCCTTAGCTAATAGTTAGTAGTTACGTTTACTTATTTAAATATCAACATTTCTCGATATTCAGTGTGTCAATTCTCTGTCTTCCATATATAGTAAATTATAATTTTGTGAAGTGAGTGTTGCGAGAGGTTGTCTAATTGATAATAATCGTTTTTAAAATGCTCTGCCCCCTTAGACAAGTGGGAAAACGCTAATAGAATAGAAATTAAACAAAATGATTTTGTGGGATTGACATAAACGTTATTTATACGTATGTCACTTATGTATGTCAATCCCGTACAATATTTTGAAATTTGATTGCTTATGTATATTAATTTGAATATTAATTTGTTTATGAGATAAAATCATTAGTAGCAGTTTCATCTTTTTATTTAGAGGTACTCAAAGAGTTATTCGTAGTCATTCGCATTAAAGTGTGTTTAAAAGTGATATTATATAAAAATAAAAAACATTTCGTATTACTTGTTTCTTTTTAGAGGACGTAAAAGAAATGAAAAGAAGGTTTTACGATAGGATTTCGCTTATAAAATCGAGAAAAACTTATTCATCACAGCTATGGACTAAAAGTGAGTACTACAATATGTTGGATAGAGTAAAGCTTATTAAAACGAAATCTCATGTTAAGTCATCGGGCGATTACTACTAGTTAGCAAAGTATGACATTTTGAAAGTGGGAAACATAGAAACACTAATAGAGCCACTGGAATCAGAAAAAGCTCCTGTGAAGTTTTTTACTTACTTAGAAGAAGTATTTGACATTCTGCACGATGCTCACGTGTCTGCAAAGCACGCAGGACGTGGTAAACTAAGAACACTGCTCAAGCCCCGTTTCAAGAACGTCACCACAGAAATTGTAGTGGATTGTTTGAACGTTTGCGAATTCTGTCGCAAAAAAAAGTGTAGAGAAATGCAATAATAGTTACAAAAACACAATTAAATTTGCGTTAAAAAATATTTGAACATTTGCAATTATAGTTTTTAGATGTACCTCACGTGAAGTTTCTAGCTGGTGATATAGAAATAGTGTCGTATTCACAAGACCTACCAACAATTCTACAGGGTGTTTGGTAATACCTGTATTATCCCGAATATGGCAGATAGGGCACAGGTCGTAAAACCCCGGAAAATAATATACAAATTCCCCTCAAAATTATTAATCCTTGAGGGAGGCCTTTGTCCAGTAGTGGACGTCTTTTGATGATATACACAACATACCACAAAAGGACTATATGGCCGAGATATTAAGGTAGTTTGTTACTAAGTAGAATTGTAAAGGGACAACCCTAGGTCCAGCTGATACATTGTTCTTGTTCGTCAACCTCATGATCGAAACAAATCATGTCAGGGTTAAACAAAAATAATGTAATAAAATAAATTTGAGTTTTTGTATGGAAAACTAAATCTTTATAAATATGATTTTGCATGAAACGATTGTGTTATTTATACTTCGTTGCATGACTATGTTTCGGGATTATACACATATTACCAAACACCCTGTATAATTGATGGATGTAACTGATGATGATGTAATGATGATGATTGGTCCGACCGATTTCGATCATGGCGACCATTTCGACTTCTAGTACGAGCGGCACTGGTGCGCCCCAAGATGGCTAGCATAGCTGATCTGCTTAGTAAACTGGCGTAACTAATGTACGTAGTAAAGCTCTGCAACATGTAACAAAAATAACCAATAATGATGGAATGTGTGGTGTGATATATGTAATAGGATGATAGGTGCTAGGTGATAGGTGATAGGCATAGGCGTCTCTAAGATTAGATCCTGAGCTCTTTTTTAGTTTACATTAACATAAACACGTGATGATGTCCAATATATATATATTATTTAATTCATTTTCTTTTACAATTGTACATGTATTTCACCAAAATATAATTTCGCCAAACTGATTAACAGTTTATTGGCGAAAATTGCACTCATTTTTCACAAAAAATTAATAAACTGAACTACCATAATTAGCTTACATTGTTAAAGAATTTTAAACTATTTCAAGAGATCTGCCTATCAAAATACATTAATAAACTATTTTTTAACTTTTTCTTAAATATGTTTAAACTAGTACATTGTTCCTCAATATCTAAGTCATTAAAAATTCGTGGCACCAGATACCTGCGAGTTCTATTCCCATAATAATTACTTGCGCTAGGCTCCTCAAACTGTTTACGAACAGCAGTTCTTAAGTTATGACTAATTATTTTAGGTTTTAATAAATTGTTTTCTGAGGTAAATTGATCAACTGCTAAAAGATATTTAACTTTTTCTTGTATTGGCAGAATGCCACTTTTCATAAACAGCTTGTCATAATTTTTATTAACACTATCTTTAAGATGTTTATCTACTAATAGCCTTATGAACCTTATTTGTAAATTGTATACCTCACCAATGTACGAGCTAAACGTCCGCCCGTAAGCCGCTAACCCATAACTGATATAAATAATTAGTTATATCAAAGAAGTATGTTTCCTTTATGCACCGATTTTATGCTCACAACACGATCCGAAAAGTATTGTATTTTTTTACCATTGAAAATGGTTATCAGATGCAAATCGCCTGAGACGTATTTTTGAACATAACTCCGAGGATTATGGAAGAATCGAGATGAAAATAGTACCAAGAGTTGAGGAATTTATCGAGACACGTGTGAGCGTTTAAATTTTGAAAATCGGCTGGAAACCTTTTTTGGACTTTTGAAAAATGTAAAAAAATCTGGTTTTTTGGGGGGTGTTTGTATACTAAATTGTAAATATTTAAAAAAAATCGACTTAAGAAAAAATTAAAAAAAGGGTCCTAGGGAATACCCTACTAAACTAAATACTATAGTAAACTAATAAGTTTAGCTACAAAATGGTGAAAAAAATTTCAAAATCGGTTAATAATTGTGACCTGTAGGTGGTCCCTTTAGATTTGGTATTGTAGAAAAACGGGTATTTTCGTGTATAAAAAGTGATGTAGCTTCTTTGATTATTGATCAATCGTCATGGTAATGGTGTTAAAAGATGCGGATGCAGGCGAGAAGTTCATTCAAGTTGGAATTGTGTTATTTAAAATAAAATGGTTTTTTTTTCGTAAATTGTTGTATTCATTTTCAATGCTCCGATTCTTGCGGGGACTGCGAAATCTGTGAATTTTTTATTTATTTTAATAAGAAAATTAAAGAAATGAAAGTAAAAACGTATTATTATTATTTAAATTATTTCAGCATGCACCGTCTTTGTGTTCCTGTAAGAAAAAAGGTACACAGTATGTTTAATTCCACCAACCTGATTGACTGTTTTCGTTTGCTTTTTCCAGAGTTGTTCCGCACCATTCTTTTATCTAACAACAAAAAGGTGGTCATGTATAAAAATTACACGTACTCTTACTTGGGTGCAGGCCAAAGATATCTGATCTGTTCCAAGAAAAAAAGCAGGAAATGCACAGCTCGAATGAAACTGGACAATTATGGAAACTTCAAGTTTGCTGACATGGCACACAATCATGAGCCGCCTGTGTACCACAAGACAGCCGACGGGCAGTACCTGAAAATTAAGTAATAAAAACCTTTATTTAACATAAATACTCACACACATTTTGACAAGCACTGGATTAGCAAGCTGAAGTGGCAGTGGACTGGCCATATTAGTCGCAGAACTTGTAACCGTTGGGTGAAACAAATTCTCGAGTGGAAGCCGCGCTGCCCTGGAAGACGGAAAAAATCGTGGCTACGAACATCCGTGAATTTATTTATTATTAAAAAGAACCACCACAACCAATTTAACAATAAGGTACTTATACTTAATGGACAAGTATTGCCAGGGTTGGCGCAGGATAGAGAGAAGTTCGCTAAGCTGACGGCCAACCCCCAGTAATGGGAGGTACTACAAGAAGAAGAAGAAAGGAGACATGATGCAAGTTTTACAGCAAATAATATAATAAAAATTTACGAAAGTACGGAAGAATCTCCAGAACAAGTGCTTTGGTCACTCTTTAAAGTTGTGATTGTTAAATGAGAAAATGTTGATCACGAAATGATTAGTTTGCTTGCAGCACCTAGAAATTTTACGACTGATTTATGTATGTGTTATGTGATTTATGACATTGGAAAGCTCGGTTTTCTAATTATGTAAAGATTTAAAATAAAGATTTGAACTTTATTTATTTTTCGTTCTTTTTTCAATATTAGGCTTTCTTAATCTAAAATGTTTATGGGTATAACTAATATCTTGTCTTATCTTATTTTAGTGCTAATTAAATTCTTTTTGGTGTATATTGACATTGTTTTTTTTGTTCAGGTTCTTGCTGCATTATCCCCGTGTCTAAAAACAGATCAGTGGTCATGTACAACAATTACACGTACTCATACATAGGGCCAGGAAAGAAATACCTTATATGTTCTAAGAAGAGAAGCATGAGGTGCAGTGCTCGAATGAAACTGGATGACGAAGGCAACTTTGTGTTTGCTGACACGAATCATAACCATGATCCTCCCGTGTACCACAAAACCGCCGATGGGCAATATCTGAGACTCCTTTGAATCGTTACTTTTGAAACACGAAAGAGGTTTTGTTGGTCACTCATCCGTGAGCTCTTTTTTTGAAATCTTTATTTTAGAAAGTATACTACTAGTTTTATGTCTTAACTTTTTAAACTATATTATGCTTTCTTGGCAGGAAAGTGAAGAGTCATGTCTGCGGTTTTGTTTTATTTTCGAAAATTTGTATTATGTCGAATATTAATGTGAAATAATGGTGGATTATTAACCGTTAAGTGTTCGTGAGTGTGCATGAATGTTGGCAAATGAAACAAAACAGTGCAACGTCACTTTTCAAATTCTCTCAAGAAGTCCGCCCGAGGACTTAGTAAAGCCCCACATCTTTGCTGAGATACTCGAGGGGTTGGGGGGTATATCATTTCTCACTTCTCATTTCTATTATCATTCATCATCATCATACGGGAAAAAAAATGTTTATTTATGTATTACTTGTTACAAAAATTACTTGACACTGGCTAAATGTGCTAATCGCACAAAGCCATCAACAACAAAAAAAAACTATATTATTGATAATGACGAAATTATTACCATGTTGCTTGTTATTGACGTCTCGGTGGCTGAATGGCAAAGCGCACGGCTCGATACCCGGGTTCGATTCCCAGGTCGGGCAAAATTTGTGTTTCGGATTTTTTCGATGCATAGCTCGGGTTTGTGATCACCGACCTATATTGGGCAAGCGTGGTGATTAAGCCTTTACCCATCAATTGTAGTGATGACTTAATTTCAATGATGGAGCTCTTTGCCCAGCAGTGGGGCAGTTGTAGGCAATTTACTTTACTACTTTTTGTTGTTGACTGTGGCGGATACTCGAAAGGTGGTAACAATACCGTTATGTATTTTTTGTTCTTGATATAAGTACTTACGTATTATGTGTTCACTTAGCTATAACTAATTATGTTACCCAGTATTAATTGTGTTTTAATAAAATAAGCTAACTTTTTCGATTTGTAAAAATATTTTTGAGTAGGTACTTTATGGTTGATTTTAAATTGAATATGAAATGGAAAACTGTTGTAATTGAAGAATAAATAAATTGTTGCAAAAATGCTACTAATTTACTAATGTTTCCTTTTCAAATTTCTATCTATCTTCCTTTTTATGTTTTTTTTTGTCTGGTGAATATTCGCTACTGAATCATCCTGCGGGACTCTGAGCTAGTCCGTTAAGAAGACACCTAAGAAGACACCTTACTGGCGCTGTCATAAGGTCGAAAATACGGAGCGCCTCCGACAATTAGTGTTTTCGAAAATAATTATGATCCCGTCAAAATTATACAATCGAGTGTTTGAGCTAGCAAATTCAAGATAAAGACATGAATTTAGATCCAGTTAGCCATATTAAATAGTCTTATAACTATTCGACAAAAGTTGGTGCATTTTTCAGTGTGTCGCCTTAACCGCCACAAATCCGCACTGGGCCGTGTGGTGGTTTATGTATGTGTCGGCGGCGAGGTTGGTTTGTAGGTAGGACGGTCGAGCAAACTCGGATTCGTCGATAACACTGTTCATCTTGGATCTTCAAAATAAAAGCGCAGTCGTATTCCTTACAGTCAATTTAATGTTATTTTAACATCACAATTAAATTATTTAGAAACAGTTGCCCGATGCAAATGGATTTTAGAAACGAAGTGAGTTCTACGCGTGCGTACTCTCCGACCGCTCCCGTTCAAATGTGCCCCGTCCGTTGTCGCGCCAACTGACGTTGACGTTTCGCGTACCATAGTGCATAGGCTGCGCAGACCACACTAAGTATAGACTATACTTGTCGTTTCTAAGCGATGCTAGCGCCACGTCTCCGACATATGTTTTTCGTGGCCCAGCTGTGGGAACATAAAAAAAGCTGGTATGATGATGATAAGTTATTGATATTTTTATGATTTGATTTTAGTCTATGTTTGAATGGGTTATTTGAATTGCCTTTATGGTCGTTAGGTGCTTTTTTAAATTATTTATTTTTTATTTATTTGGAAAACAAACAATTATACAAATGCATATAAAATCGAACATACTACAATATAACACATAAATCAGTAAAGTTTCCACAATTACTTATTAATAGATAAAAAGCAAATCATATTTAAAATTAAATTAATCTGTTAAAGTGAACCGAATTAATTAAAAAAATATTAAGTACCATCGGTTTGTGAATATATCGGCAGGAGACTTTTTAAGATGCAGAATCCACCAGAAACTCAAGCAATGGCTTTTTATTTCTTCGTTTATTTCACGTTTAATTACTTTATAAATATTAAGTTTAAAAAGTTGTAAAACACGTTTATGGTTAAATTTTGGTAAGTAAATCCATACAATCATTTCAGTTTTCATCTGATATTAAATACGAGTAACCCAATTTATCTGCAGGTTTCGAGGTGATCTACGATAGAAAATGTATGCAGTACCAGATAAACCTTGGAGTAGCTCTGACCAAGATATTGTCTAAGGAAATCAGCATACGCCAAGCCTCGCACTTATACTCTATACCAAAAAGCACTTTGTTTGACGTTTGACAAACTTAAATCATTTAGAAAAAGGAATGAAACAATTTGATGATGCATTAGATGTAAGTATATATTATGTTTGTAATGTGGTCCAAATTAGTTAGCTTTTGAAGTTTGTTATGTTAATAAATACTCAACGGTGTATACGCAAGCTACTGAGTGTAGGTATTCCTAGGCATACCTTCGCCACCGAGACCTTTCAACCGAGTTACACTAGCCGTGGTCACGGAGTTATTCTGTGGTCACGGGCAGACATCAGCCAACTCAACTACACCTCATGCTCAACTCACACTCAACTCAATCTCCGTTAAATAGGTATTTAAATTGATAGCGAAGTTTAAACGATATTTGTTGTTTCTGATTCAACTATTCTGTTACCTTTTCTTTATTTCTGTTGCACAAAGGAATAATGAGGGTACGGTATTATTGGTGTTAATATGGAATGAAAATCTCGTTTATTTAATAATGTTGTATCAATCAATGAAAAGGTTAAAAGAAATTACTTGTTCCATTACGTCAATTAGTTTACAAAATAAAAATGTTGACTGGTTCAAATAAATGTTATCTTATATATTTTACGTCATTGGTTTTGCTTTATCTTTATAAGCTGTTCCCAGCCCGTACTATATAAGTTCTTAATCAACCAGTAAATTAGATGACTGCAGCAGGTATGCTTCAAAAATATCAAAATAAAGAGAAAAATAAAAAAACCGGCCAAGTGCGAGTCGGATTTGCGCACGAAGGGTTCCGTACTTTATGACGTATTGAAAAAAAAACTACTTACTAGATCTCGTTCAAACCAATTTTCGGTGGAAGTTTGCATGGTAATGGACATCATGTATTTTTTTTTAGTTTTACCTTTCAGCACGGACACGGTATCTCTCAACAGCTCGCAACCGCAAAATAAGAAGACTCGTAAGTTAAGCATCATACAAACGGGCTCGAGCAACACCCATAAGCCCTCTCACGAACACGAATCTCGGAACAGTTCGTAATGCTTTTTTTTTTGGAGAGAGATTGCTGATTGCCTCAGACGGCATCTTCAGCTTCACCAGGCTTTTTTGGGGGCGGCGAGGAACGTAAAGGGTCCCCAAGCCGTGTGAAACGAATTACCTTCGGAGGTTTTCTAGAGGGAACGGCATCGCGCACTAGTGCGCGTCCCCGTGCCCTACTAGATTTTCCGAAGGGTTCGGATCGGATCGGGGAGCGGAACCACCCGAGGGCGCCTCTAAAGGCTCGGACTTCGGCTCGGGTAGACCGGGCCGTGGAGGAGGAGAGAAGCGCCCAGGTACATGTCTGTACCTGGTATAGAGTGCATGTGAACCGGTTCTTCGTACCCTTGTTCTACGAGTACGGTGTTTTGGACAGTTCGGACTGCGCTCGGGCGCAGCTGTTGCAAAATTCCGTGTCGCGGTATGTATAAAACTTACCTTCTAGGTCTCCTTAACTTCTTCTCTTCTTCTTCTCTCCTAACTTCATACAAGCGCGCCGAAACGCACGCTCACAAGCTCGTAGGTCACCTACACGCGACGACGCGGGCTGTCCCCGTAAATTCGGATCGGGCAGCGTATGTTGCTGTAGCTTAGAGCATTATGCTCTAAGTGCTGTAGTAACGGAGAATAGCAAATATGTCACTGAGCGCTGGTCTGTAAAGATTTTTCTCTCGCGTTTCCGTTTAATCCACATCATAGCGGCGTTCTACTAAGACAACTGAAATTGCTTCAACTCAAGCTAACAATATAAACCAAGGCATAACAGAAAGCACTGAAACTGCACCTAGTCTTAGCGCTTCAAGTCCTCGCATAAGAAAACTTAAACATGAACTGTCTCAGTGCAGAAAGAAAATTAAACTGAAAAATTTGTAATTATCATTATAATGATATAAGTATTATATAGTGTACACCTAACTTGTGTTTTATTTATAATATAAAAAACACCCAAATTAACACAATAATAAATTAACTATGTGTGGCTCAACCCTAGCCGGTAGGTACAGTTCGGTACGTCGATTCAAGGTCACGGCACTGTTGCCCCACTCTGTTTACTCTGTGACACCTATTGCGAGACCGAGATTCTGTGTTTGCGCGCAAAATAAGGAGGACCCAGCAGGTGAGTTTAATCAGCAGCTCGGAGCAGTCCGAGCGCAAGTATGAAGCTTCATCATCATCATCATCATCAGCCCATTTTATGTCTCCACTGCACGGCACGAGCCTTCCTTATGGATGGATAGGGAGAACGGGCCATAAACCACCACGCGGACCTAGTGCGGATTGGCGGTTGTTAACGACTGCTAATGCAGCCGGGACCAACGGCTTTACTTGCCTTCCGAAGCACGGAGGAGCTCTAGATGATACATTTTTGGTCACCAATCCGATGACCTTTGCTGTGTTATTACTTATCTGTGTGTGTGTGCAATAAAGAGTTTTATCTATCTATCTATCTATCTTTGCGAAAGTTGCTTAACCTCCGCACTGGCAGACCGAGCGCGTTAACCACTGCGCCATCGAGCTCCTCTATGAAGCTTACTGCAGCAGTATCCTTATTTTGTATCATGCATGGCTCACACACAGTCAACATGGTATCTAACGTTTATCTACGTTTCACAGATACCTTCAGAATGATAAAAGTCGGTAACGGCCGCAGTGTGGTAATGTACCAGAACTACACGTTCTCGTTTCACCAGAAGGGGAAGAAGCTCCTACGATGCTCGAAAAGGCTGAGCAGCGGTTGCGAGGCGCAGCTGAAGCTGGACGCGTCGGGGAACATCCAGCTAGTCCACTCGATCCATAACCACCCACCGCCGAGGTTCCACCTTGCCCCTGACGGCACCTATGTTAAAATAAATTGATAGATCTATAATAAATATAAATGTAGTAAGTACAAGAGCAGAAACGGCACTAACCGCCTATTACGCGTATGCACATTCGTGGCTCAAATATGGAGTGATGCTTTGGGGTTACAGCGTGAATGCTAGCCAACTATTTATATTGCAAAAGAAATGTGTCAGAATTCTCTCCCAAATCGACAACACGCAGAGCTGTAAGCACTATTTTATAAAATTTTATATGCTTCCGCTACCTCATCACTATATATACAGGAAATTTGCCTTTTTTTTTTAAAAAAAAGGCAAATATCCTGTATATCCAATGTTAAATGGTATACCTTGGACTGTATGTAAATACTAATAGGGTTGAAAATAAAACCGCTAAGAATACTTTTACTCTAATGTAGGTAACAACTTTATTTGATAACTCAAATGACTATATTGCTTCTGGTTTGTTCCCAATTCTACAGATTCTCATGTCTACAGATTCCCAATTCTACAGATTCTCATGTCTACAGATTCCCAATTCTACAGATTCATACCTTAACAGTAACATATTTCTAATGATTCTTAATTAAACAGATTCCGAACAATACAGACAGATTCTCAGCTGTTCCAATTCTTTATTCAGATTCGGAACTCTACAGAGTACCATTCTTAAAAATAACCATATTTTGCTTACTTTTCTCTTTCAGCAAAGAGCTTTATTATTATTCTTCTTATTTCTTATTGTACTTTACAACAAATGAAACAAGTGTGAATTAAAATTAAACTAATTATTTATTTACTTATAACAATCGTAAACTTAACGAGAACTCTTCATAAAAATAAAATATAATTATTAATAAAAAATATAATATATATATAATATACATATAATATATATATAAATATAAAAAATATAATTATATTAATTATTTTCTTTTACGCCGTAGCAAAAATATAACTTAATTTATCAATGTTAAACGCTTTATACACACTTTGACATTTATCTTTTCTGTTGTACAGTAATGTATGATTTTTTTAATTTGAAGGTTTCTTTCTATATCGTATGCTCTACGTTTTTTTGCAGGCATGTTAATTTCACTCTGCTGTATCCTTCGATCTTGAAAAGCTGCTTCATTTCTAAGAGCCTTTATAAATAAATAAAGTGATGAATTTCTATTAATTTTCACATTTAATCTGTGATGCCAGCCTTCTACGCTGTTATTGGTGCGATAACTATCATCGGCACAACTAAATACATCTGCCGTTACTCGTTTTATCCAGAATTTAAGAAAGTAGTCGTCAAATTTAGTAAAGTTTACTAGATTCGAATGATTGTCTGGAACGTCACTGACGATTCCTATGTGCCCTTCTGCTATAAACTGTGCAGGTAGTAAAGCCAGCATGCAGTACATTTTAATAATTTTTTTCTCTTCTGTTGTAGTGTCGATTAAGAGTTCTCCAGCTTTATCCCATAACGCCTTTTGATAATGGTAATAACAACCGCTGATTTTTAAATTTGGATATACCATTTTAGCTGCGTTTATAGTCGCCACTTCGAAATCACACTTCAAATTTTTTATTGATAATCCTAAATTTTCCTTCAAGATTGTAAAAAACTTGTAATATGTTGCCTGAGTCTTGTCTGGGATCAGTCCGTTTATTAATGGAACAATTCTGTTCTCCTCTTTGTTTTCCACAAAGTTGGCATGACAACTATAAACTTGATAAAACGGTTTTGGCGTAACTTTAAATGTCCCATCGCAGAATATTGAGTCGATTGTTTTGAGGCTCTCAACCGCTAAAGGAGTTGCAAATACTAAAATTTTGTCCGATTTGGTCCCGTCGTAAATTAAAAAATCATCGGCAAAAACTTTAGGTATTTCGATTTCGTCAAAATTTAGAAATTTTGATTTTGACACACCAAGATAGCGATATTTGTTCGATATAATGTACTTTTGCATGCCGAAAATTCTGGGGTGAAAAGGTTACTCGTGCTGCTTTCAGAGACATCAGATTGCTTTAGTAATTCACTTTCATATATTTGCTGCACTGGAGCCTTGGATTTACACACCTTATTTTTACAAATTTGCATAAATTGTTCATTTTTTCGTTGTTGAACCTCAAAAGCATCCGATAAACACGCATGTACTCGTTGTCGAAGTATTTTGTTGTCTGCAGTCAATGTAACAGAGGCACTACATTCATTAGTTTTGTAGCACCGCCAATTGGTTGTCCCACTTTTATTCTTAACATTGAAATAATATTTATTTGGTCCGATAATTAAAACCTTTTTCCCCTTTTCACTATTTATAAACACCAATTCTTCATTTTCAGCGATATTTACCTAAATCTAGCAGAGTCCCAGTATTGCGGCTTCTAAGCGTCAACAATGTGACATTTACATTGAAAAGATGACAATAAGCACATGAGAGAAAATACGATAACCAACCAGTAATTATTAATCTAGAGAAATAGGTTTTATCTCTTCGGAAAAAAGGTACAAGCTCCGATTTTCATAAATGTTCTAATTCTAATTTCTAATCACATGATCACACTTGTATGTTTCTATATTTTGCTATAGTTAGACTAAAATTGGGAGTCCGTAGAATTGGGAACCTGTAGAATTGGAAATCTGTAGAATTGAGAATCCGTAGGATTGGGAATCTGTAGAACTGAGAATTCGTAGAATTGGGAATCTGTAGAATTGGAAATCTGTAGAATTGGAAATCTGTAGAATTGGAAATCTGTAGAATTCGGAATCCGTAGAATTGGGAATCTGTAATGGAAATCTGTAGAATTGGGAACAAACCTTGCTTCTCATGTGAAATGTTGATAGCGCGATTAAGAAAGTACATCCGCGCCACCATCTTGTAACATCTATAAGAACTAAAGGCCTGTTTGTTAAAAGCAATAGTGAAAAATTTATACAAGTACAGAACACCCATAACATTAACACTCGCCACAAAGGAAGACTATTATAGTTTTACAGCCATATGATGTGGGTTATGGTGAATTACAAACTGAACCAAACTAAAAAGTTTTTATTTAATACAAAATTAAAAAAAGTTTTTGATAAATAAATATTTTTACACTGTAGAGGAATACTTAACCATGCGATATGTTGATTTGTGATTGATTACGTTTGGCGATCTGGGTAATATAATATAATATAATTTAATGCAATTTATTGCTTTATTATACAATATAATTCATAATATAATTTAAGCTTTAATAATTATTTAATATAAATATATTATATATTTTTATAACATATTGGATTATATAGTTAATATAGGTATTATTTGTTATACCTGTACAAGGTGACTAAGTAATAAGGACGCTATAACATAATAAACACCATCTATGTACCACTTAGTTTGCAAATAAAAGTTTGAGTTTGAGTTGGAGTTAGATAGATAGACTAAAACTTTATTGTTCATTTAAACCAGATTTAACAACGTTACCAAATTCACCTAAGAAAAATTTATAATGGTTGTATCAACAGTCCCGACTTATTAAAGTAGATAAACTCGCAAACTAGCTCGAACTTCAAGATACTTTGCGCTAAGAACAAATTTAGGTCACTTTTCCACTATTAATCGAATTCAGCCCCAATATAATCACCTGTCACGACCGTCTGCAGTGTCTATTGATGCTGACATATTTTATCCAATTCGTAAATTCAAGTCTTTTGACGTGACAACGTCTTATAATTCGATAGAGCCGGCTGCACGCACGAAAAAGTTCGGCGTTACCTCGCTCTGAGGCGTTCCATGTAAGGCTTGAAGTGCAAGCGAGAGCGCGGAACGAGCGACAAAGAAGCACAATCGGCTGAGTAGAAATTTAGCCGTGCTGCTGTGCAAGCCCGTGTCCGGCATCGCCACCGCGGTACTTACCCCCAACACCCCCCGACACCCCCAACACCTCCCGACACCACCAACTCCTCCCGCCTACCTGTTCGACGGGCTGCTGCTGCTGTGCAAGCCCGTGGCCGGCATCGCCACCGCGGTACGTACCCCCAACACCCCCCGACACCCCCAACACCTCCCGACACCTCCAACTCCTCCCGCCTACCTGTTCGACGGGCTGCTGCAGGCTGCTGTGCAAGCCCGTGGCCGGCATCGCCACCGCGGTACGTACCCCCAACACCCCCCGACACCCCCAACACCTCCCGACACCCCCAACTCCTCCCGCCTACCTGTTCGACGGGCTGCTGCAGGCTGCTGTGCAAGCCCGTGGCCGGCATCGCCACCGCGGTACGTACCCCCAACACCCCCCGACACCCCCAACACCTCCCGACACCTTCTTAAGACGTTGTCACGTTCAACTATCGTCAGTAAACCGACTTTACAGACAACCAATTTTTTTGAATACTTTTTTCACAGGTCAATGTTATGTCTAGTTCCAAAATAAGTTTAAAAAATCTTTATATATATTTAAAAAATTAGATAGATCTGTTATCTCTAGTTTTAAGTTATTTTTGTATACTTAAATAATATAAATCACCTAATGCGCGTTTTATTTTAAGTCCGCTGTAATAACAATAATAATATTGTTAAACAATAATATTAAGAAAATAGTTTATTCCCACAAAAGTTATACACATATTTGTGCACATCTTTATATATATAAATCTTCTGTGTGTGTGTATGTTATTGAACTCCTTCTAAACGGCTGGACCGATTTGGATAAAATTTTCTATGTGTGTTCAAGTGGATTCGAGAATGGTTTAGATTTACAATTGGACCCGGTAAGGTGGCGCTGCTATAAGGGTCCATCATGGGATACGAATGTTCTTAAGCGGACGAATGATTTGTTTGTTTTGTTGTCATGGAAACTGTCAAAGCGGTACGAAGTCCGCCGGTCAGCTAGTACTATCGATATTATCAGGTTCGCTGCCAGACCAGTGTTGGTAGCCAACTAACAATATACGCAAAGTAAGTAAGCTTCTACACTTCGCTTACTATTCACAGGTAACTACGAAAATATCACAATACGCGGCACACATCTTATACTATACAAAAATCATACGTATTCTAAGAAGGGGCCCACTTTGAAACTCTGGTATTGTTCCAAGAAGATAGCCTTGCATTGCGGGGCCAAATTGAAGCTTGATGAGAGTGGGAGGATCGTGTCGGCTGTAACCACCCACAGCCATCCTCCGCCTAAAATCTACATCACTTCTGATGGAACCTATGTGAAAATGTGAATGAAAGCAGAACTAAGATTGTAAATAAATTTTTGAGAATCATTATCATCACCGTCTCAGCAAAAGACATCCACTGCTGGACAAAGGCCCCCCCAAGGATCTCTACAACCACCAGTTTTGTGCATCCAGCGGCTTCCTGCGACATTCACCAGATCGTCGATCCACCTTGTTGGAGGCCTGCCCACACTGCGGTTTCTGGTACTCGGTATTTTTGAGATTTTTTTCCGCCGCAGAGCAATGGCCTCAAATTCTTTTCATTCACCTCTGTCCTGAGTTAGCTGATGCCAAATCCTTGTGTCTAGTTCACCCCACCATCTGCAATGCCTTTCCCGCTGTTGTCGTCCGTTTATTGGGACCCATGACATGGCAATCTTAGCTCACAATTCATCCGACATACGGCAACGTATGCGACGTCAGTTAAATATATGTACCTGTAGTGAAGAATATATGTACCTGGGTATATAAAATAAAGTCAACAAAACATCCCATAAATAGTTATTCTAAATAGACACTTTTTTAAACAGGAACGCCTGTATTCATTACTATCTATGACAAGAACCAGGGGGTCGACCGCCTAACTCTTTCGCTTTCGATCGCTTTGACGTCGAGGAGAGGAGGAGGCGTCATCTTGTCATTTCGAAAGCAATATGAAAGCAATATCGAAAGCTATAGGCTATAGCTTTCGATATTATATTTCGATATTATATTAGGAAGTGAGGCGAGGGCCTCGCCTTCAAAGCGATCGAAAGCGAGTGAGTTAGGCGGTTGGGGGGCTGATCTTGTGTTTATGTATTGTTTGAGGAGAGGCCAATGCAGGACTGGGAAACAAAACAGACAAGTTTTGTGTGTTCATCTGAATATTTGAGTTAAGCGATAAAGTGTTTGTGTAGGTTAATTTCATTATTAATAGCTGCCCGGACAGACTTCGTTCTGTCAAAAGCAATTTTTTTTCTCTTTATGAAAACTTTCCGTGTGCCATAAGGAACATACTAAAAAAAATTGCCGAATTGGTCGAGCCGTTCTCGAGTTTTGAGCCTAGCAACATTCATTTTTATTTATATAGATTAATGAGTTGTACCGATCAGCATTGTATTTGCACAGATCAATTAACTCTGTGGCTGATTGGATATGTTCTTCAATCTGTATCTGTGATATTGAGTATTTTTTGGTCATTATAACAAGAGACTCATGTAACCTTTGGATATCAGTTTGTAATTGCTTAGTGTCCCGGTCATACATTTGCCTACTTTCCATTAACTTACTATTGTATATATCTAAGGTATCCATTAGGCTAATACGTTCCTTTCTGAGAGCAATGTTTTTATAAAAACAGTAGTTTTGCTGATTTTATTAATTTTGTTGTTGTTTCGTTTGTTGTTGCCTCGATCTACAAAACTAAAGATGGTACTTACATACATTGAGGACATAAAATATGAGCTGATGATGATGTTGATGATACTAAGAGGTCTCGAGAGAACTTATCTGTTTCCATAACCTCAATAAACGCGACAACATCCGTAAAACTTGTTTCATTTCAATGTCTAGTGTAGTGTTCGAGTGTTTATGGAAACAATATAACCAAAATTTTTGTATCTTTTTTGTGTTCTGGCAGTAAGTGAAGTTTTCCTCAGTAGTTGTGTCTCACTAGTTGAGGATCCCGGGTGAAGTGCGCTTCCACCAAATGGCCTTATCATCACTTAACACCAGGTGAGATCAAGTCACTGTGCTTACCCGTAAATATTAAAAAAAATAGGGATGTTGACAACAACAATAATTCATTCCAGAACATTAAACGTATAAAATTTACTGTTCTTTAAAACATTAAACTTTTTTTATTTGACTAAGAGCCACCGCAGACATGCTACTTTTAACATCGGCGATTCAGCCGCTTTTTAGAAACTGAATGCAGCGACCACACATTCCACACCGCACACTTAAAAACGCCAAACGCGGCGATTGAGTCGCTTTTCGGAAGCTCGACACAGCTTCTGAACGTTACACTCCGCACACATTCGGATGCCCGGTCGCATCGATTTGCATCGAGTTGCCGATCCAGCATCGGAGCAGTCGCTAAAACGCGCGATTCCGATACCGCGTCCGAAACGAACTGTTATACCCTTGCAATGTACCGGGATAGCTGCCGAGTCAGCATCTCTATCTTTAATATATACAGATTCCATGGGGCCCGGAGCGTCAGTCCATCATATAACTCGTTACGGGTCGGAACTCCAAATTAATTCTATATTTAATATGTAAAAATACCAGTTCTTTTATAAATTCATTTCCAGCTAATAAGTTTCTTTTTTTAAAAACCTATTTGCCATTTCTCGTGTAACATTTTGGTGGCAGCGGTGGGATACCGAAAATCCCAGTCCGCCCAAATACGTCTCTGAAACACGCTACAGACTTCCGTTGTGAAAGTGTTGTGAAACCTGTGAAAACGGTTACTTTTGTGAGAACTAACACCGTTTTTGTGTATTGGCTGCTCCTGTTCACTATTATCATTATTCAGCCCGGCTTGTCCCACTGCTGGGCAAAGACTTCCTGTTAATATACAGTTACATTATATTTGAATGTTCCTGTCTGACCGCTGATCCTGCGTATCTACGTGGACTTTCCGTGTGTTTGTGCGGCCTTAATCCTGTTGCCGCGAAGACCTTCCGTGTGTTCCTGCTTACCTGGTGACGCCGAATCAATGACCATGGTCATGATACCTATACACATAATATGTGTGATGCTGACATCGCTACTGTAAGTGAAAAACTTCTAAATAACTCATAAAAGTGCGCGATCCAGAATAGAACTCAGAGCTAGATTCATTAATTCTATTCCTAATTTTATTACATTGTATTTGTGTGGTGTGTAACATTGTATCTTTAAAAGTATTGCTCATATAAACCAGCCAGACTACTGATAAGAAGCGCATGATCGCGTGGGTGTCGTGTTGCACATCGAGACATTAGTGCTCGCTTAATATAGAAGCGGCTTCGACTTCTTATATATTTTGATTTTAAAATATTTTTGTTTTTTTTTAGTTATTTAAGTGTGTGAAACTAATGTTTGATATTTTGATGTTTTCTATTTAAATGTAAAATTGTTTTCTATATCTTTTATATTTTTTTTTATTACTGTTTTTCACCATGACAACTAGATCCGAATCCGATGATCCGAAAACAACGTCTTTACAGCTGCGAAGCGATGCTGAAGACAGAATCGAGTTTAGTGTGCTCTTAAAATTCATTAAACCCTTTGATGGGTCTAGAGAAAAGTTGAACCCTTTCATCTCTAATTGCCAAAATGCTTACAATCTTGCAAATAAATCTCAGAAACCTATACTTTTTAAATACATTTTAAGTCAGCTCGAAGGTAGAGCTGAATCTACTTGCAACATTAAGGATTTTGAATCTCTTGAGCAATTTCTAGAATTTCTAAAGCAACAATTCGGGGAAAGGAAACATTACGCTCATCTGCTTTCCGAGCTACAAGACAGTAAACAAAGCTCAACCGAATCTGTTAACCAATATGCACTAAAAATTGAAACATGTTTGGCAAAACTACTTACTGAAATCAATATTTCTATACCTACCAAACGTAAAACAGAATTAACAGGCCGCGTAGCAGCAATGGAAGATTTAGCCCTCCATACTTTTATGATCGGCCTCCACCCACGATTGTCGCAAATCGTCAGGTGCCGCGATCCTGATAATTTGAACGCGGCAGTTAATTTCGCTGTGGCTGAAGAAAAGATTCTCATGAGTCTCAACAAGAGACCCCAGTCACAATACGTTAACAATGAGAGACAAAGATTCCCACCTCGCCGCGATTTCCAACCGCGACCTAATGATTTCCAACCGCGACCTAATAATTTCCAACCGCGTGTTTTCCAGTTTCAACGAAATAATCGCCCGGAGAATTTTAGAAACTTCAATACAAATGATGTGACCTGTAGGTATTGCAAGAACATAGGTCACACAATCGAAAACTGTCGCAAACGGATGTATAACAATAGAGCCCAATTCAATGCGTCATCTTCTAACAATCGCCCAAATAATTTACCGACAGTTGTTATTCCTGCTACATCACGCAGAGCCTTTACTGCTGATCAAGTAAATGATATTGGGGAAGACGAAGTTGATCATAATAATTTAAACGAATAGAATTTCCCGGTAGGTACCGCTCGGGAAATTCCCTGAAACATCGAAAAGCCGGTATCGCAAACCACACTGTTTCATTTGCGGTAGATGCTAACAACCAGGGTAACCAGCCCCAACTTTATAGTGCTACCAGTAAACCTAATACTAGATCCGCTGTTTCGCTCAATCGCACTGTTTCCACTGTATCCACTATTGTAGACGCTAACAACCAGGGTAACCAGCCCCAACTTTATAGCGCTACCAGTAAACCTTATACTAAATCCGCTGTTTCACTCAATCGCACTGTTTCCACTGTATCCAATGTTGTAGACGCTAACAATCAGGGTAACCAGCCCCAACTATATAGCGCTACCAGTAAACCTAATACTAAATCCGCTGTTTCGCTCAATCGCACTGTTTCCACTGTATCCACTATTGTAGACGCTAACAACCAGGGTAACCAGCCCCAACTTTATAGCACTATCGTTAAATCTAATACTAAATCCCCTGCCTCATCCAACCGTACTGTTCCTGCTGTCTTTAAATCTAATACTAAATCCTCTGCCTCACTCAATCCCTCTGTTTCTTTGTTAGACGCCAGCAACCTGGGTAACCAGTCCCAACATTATAACACTGTTATAGAATCCTATGCTAAACCCTCTGAATCATTCAAGCGTATTCCTAAATCTACAAAATTCGATACTTCGCGTAATTCTAAAGACCATACGAAACAATTTTATAAAAACAATCTCGCAAGACAAACAAACAACTTAAAATCTTCTAATAACACCGTCATCGATCCTCCGCAACACCTGAAATCAGAAAAAGAAATAGTTAAAATACATAAAATAAATAATAACTCTAAAAAAAGATACTTACCTCACGTCATGATTCAAACGTCAATCGCTGATAAACCACTGTCTTTCTTAGTAGACACCGGCGCATCCGTCAGCCTGCTGAAATTAAGTTCCATGTCAAAGCTCCCAAATTTAAGTAATCATATAATAGAGCTCAAGGGCATTGATCCTGGTAATGAAACAAACAAAACCTTAGGTAGCTTCCAGATGCAAATATTCTTAAAACCAAACAGATTTGTAACACATGAATTTCATGTAATTGAAAACATAAGTATTTCTCATGATGGTATCATTGGCAATGACCTCATGAAAAGAATGGGCTGCCAAATTGACTACAATCAAAAAACTCTTAATCTTCATAATGAGCATATCCATTTACAATTCTCTGAACCAGTATATACTATTCCCTCTCGTACAGAAACCACAATAGAATGCACAGTCGATGATCCAAATATTCAAGAAGGTATAATTCTAGACCAACATATCTCAAAGTCTCTTTTAGTCGCAAATTGTATTGTAAAGGTGAAAGAGAACAATCGTGTTAATATCACAATCGTCAACACCTCTGACAAACCTGCTATAATTCATCCAAATCTTAATTTAAAACTACAACCTCTGAATTCTTATATGACTCTTTTGAAACCGTCACTATCTAATACTTCTCGAAGAACTAATGAAGTCCTAAAACAACTAAGAACTTCTCACCTTAATGACGAAGAGGAAAATGCTCTTCTTAATATTTGCTCTAATTACTCTGACATTTTCTATCTCCCGGATGATCAACTTACACATACCACAACTATTGAACACAAAATTAAAACAAATACAGACGTCCCTATTCATACCAAATCCTATAGATTCCCTGAATGCCATAAAAAAGAAGTAGAAAAACAAATTGGAAAAATGTTAGAACAGAATATTATTACACCTTCAGACTCGCCTTGGTCATCACCTATTTGGATTGTTCCCAAAAAACTTGATGCTTCAGGAGAACGCAAATGGAGAGTCGTAATTGATTATAGGAAACTGAATGATGTAACCATAGGCGAAACTTACCCGATTCCACAAATAACAGAAATTCTTGATCAATTAGGTAAAAGCCAATATTTTACGACACTAGATCTCGCGTCAGGATTTCATCAAATTAAAATTTCTGAAAGCGATGCACCGAAAACCGCCTTCTCTGTACCACAAGGGCATTTTCAATTCACGAGAATGCCTTTCGGACTAAAAAATGCGCCGTCCACATTCCAGAAATTGATGAACACATGTCTCTCTGGCCTACAAGGCTCACGCTGTTTCGTATATCTCGATGATATAGTAGTGTACTCTCCAGATCTAAATTCTCATATTCAAAACCTATCTTCTGTCTTTGATAGACTTCGAAATTATAATCTTAAACTTCAACCTAATAAATGTGAATTTCTATGCAAGGAAGTTGCATACCTTGGTCATATCATAAATCCAAACGGCGTCAGTCCTAATCCCGAAAAAATAAAAGCAATCTCAGAATTCCCTGTACTTAAATGCGCAAAAGATATTAAATCCTTCTTAGGCCTCGTCTCGTATTATAGACGTTTTATCCCTGATTTTTCCAAGATTGCAAAGCCTCTGACGACTCTTCTAAAAAAGGACGCACCTTTTTCCTGGAAAAATGAACAACAATTAGCTTTTGAGAATCTAAAAAATAAACTTACTACATCACCAATCCTAGTCTATCCTGATTTTTCTAAACCTTTCAATTTGACGTGTGACGCTTCCAATTTCGCTATTTCTGCTATATTATCACAAGGACAAATAGGAAAAGACCGCCCCATAGCATACGCTTCTCGTACATTAAACAAAGCCGAATGTAATTACAGCGTAACCGAGAAAGAATGCTTAGCCATTGTGTACGGAACCAAAGCCTTCCGCCCTTACATTTATGGCCACAAATTTACCATAGTGACGGACCACAAACCCTTGCAATGGCTGTTTAGCTGCAAAGACCCTGGATCCCGACTAGTCCGTTGGCGTCTAAAGCTAGAAGAGTTTGAGTACGAAATAGTTCACAAAAAGGGAAAATTGAACACTAATGCCGACACACTCTCTCGATTCCCTATCAACCCAATTGAAGGAACCAGGTTACCTTCCCCTAACTCTTTATTACCGAACATAGAGGATGGACTCGATAATCCTTTAGAAGACTCACTCCTAGATCTACCATCTCCTATACCATTCTCTTTCGACCAAGATATATTAGGTCAAGAAATGCCTGCTACCCTACCTATGATACAAGGTCCTACAGCAGTCCAAGTATCAAATCCTTCCATTGTTCAAGATCAACCACTGAATTCTGAAACCGATTTTATAGAACTGGGACCTTTAAATACTAATCACGACAATATCGACCCTAATGTCGAACTTCAGGAATCTCCATCAACTCCAGAGTCAATAACACAACCAAGTCCTAATCCAAATAACGATGATTATTCTAAATTCCTTAAAGCGATAGCAAACAAACAGTTTACATCTAATGCCATAATGAAAGAATATACCGAAAGTCTCTTAAAAACTCCTCACAAAATCATAATAATTCCTACGTCTATAGATTTGGATGAGTCAAATCCTTACATTACCGAAATTCTCTCAATTATTGCAAATAAAGACGAAATTCTGATTTCCGATAAGGAACTGTACTATTTCCTCGAAGTTAAACACGCTGATAAAACATTCTATTTTATTTTTACTAAAGTCCACTACTTCGACGAATCTTCTTATCCCGAAATTTATAATACACTTAAAAACGTCCGGGACAAAATCCTACAGTGCCCGGATATAACAGATATCGCCATATCTGATTTTAAAAATCCATTCGACCAACATTCTTATACTAAAACTTATAATATGCTTACTTACCTTTTCCACAATACCAAGATCTCCATTCATATTTATTTAAATAAAACTATTTACCCAACCTTAAACGAAAGAGTTAAAATTCTTCGTGATAATCACAATATTCCAATAGCCGGACACTTAGGCTCGACACGTATGTATAGCAGAATACGTGAACAATTTTACTGGAAGGGAATGAGAAGCGAAATAGAAGATTATGTCAGAAATTGTAAAGCATGTCAAGAAAATAAAGCCTTAAGGAGAATCAACAGAGCTCCTATGGAAATAACTACTACATCTACATCTCCATTTCAACGAGTAGCGTTAGACATCGTAGGTCCCCTGCCAGAGTCCGGCCCCGCTAAACTCAAATATATACTTACATTACAAGACGACCTAACGAAGTATTCTGTAGCCTACCCTTTACGCAGCACGACAGCCGAAGAGACTAGCGACTGTCTCATTCATTTTATTTCTCTCTACGGGATACCCAAATCAATTTTATCTGACCAGGGTACAAATTTTACTTCGGAACTTTTTAAAACTACGTGTCACTTTCTTAAGATCAAGCAGCTGTGGTCATCTCCGTATCACCCTCAGACTCAAGGCGCTCTAGAGCGTAGCCACTCAACACTTAAGGAATACTTAAAATCGTTCACCAATGAGAATCAAGACAACTGGCCAATTTATGTATATACTGCTATGTTAACCTACAACACAACTGTACACTCAACAACAAAATTCACTCCTTACGAGTTAGTCTTTGGACATAAACCATTTATACCAAACTCAGTATACGAAAGTGGACCTGGTACCACGTATACTGACTATATCAAGTTGCTTCAGCATAAGTTCCGATACACTAGGGAAAAAGCTCTGGAAAATATTTTAAAATCTAAGGAAACTTCTAAAAACTACTACGATACCCATACTAAGCCCCCGCCAAAGTATAAAGTTGGTGACTATGTATACTTAAAAAACCACTTGAGGCTCAGGAAAGCCCTATCACCAATCTGGAAAGGGCCTTACAAAATAATTAAAGTTTTTAGTAACCATACAGCCACGCTCCTTATTAACCGGCGTCACGTGACGCACCATTTTGACCAGTTTAAGCCAGCAAACGTGGCAAGCTCGTCTTATTTTACTAGTTTCATAATATGATAGATGTTAAGCCCCAAGATGTACATTTTATGCCTGTCTAGTTAATAATTATAATACATAATATTTGATTTTTTTTAATACGTTTTAGTTTCATTTTATACTTTTAGTTTTACTTTATAATTGATAAAATTATACCAGTAGTCATTAAGAAGTTTTATCGTCATTTTACTTTCCTAAAGTAATTTTTACAATTCAATTTTTTTTTATGTAGTAAAATAATGTTTTACTATACTTATTACATTATAGTTAATGAGACATTAATTTCAAATTGTTCTATTCCAGCTTTAAACTATATTCATTATAGTGCATATATTTTACTTTACCTTTTTGTTTTACTATTTTCAGCGCCTCGATCAAATCGCATCCGGACTATGTCCTGCCACTTCCTTCTAGTTCCGGCATATACTTCGATAGAATAGGAAAACTTAAGATAATAAAGGGTCAATTAAACTTAATTACGCATATAGATATTTCTTTTATAGATGCTCATCTCGCTAGTCTAAACGAAATTTTAGGCACGGTTCGATTTATGTGTCAACATCCGGAAAATATTCAATGTGTAAATACGCTCTCTCCATTAACAGCTCGTTTCGATGATATGAAACGTTATCACGATTCTCTCTCTCACTTGATTTCAAAGCGCAGTAAACGTTCAGCCTGGTTTGGAGGCATCGGAACAGCATTCAAACAAATCATTGGTACTTTAGATGAAGACGACGCATTGAAATACGATTCTGCTATAGAAGCTGTTCAGAACAATGAGAAAAAGTTAGCACGACTCGTAAAAGAAAACATTTTAGTTACTACTTCTACATTAGATTCTTATAAACAAACTATAAATAAATTAAATGCCAATGAAAACTCTCTTAGTATTGCACTAAATACATTAATTAAAAATTCAGATAATATGACTAGAATTTCTAATGATTTAATAATTGAAAGTAAAGTGCACTCCATATTTATGAACCTCGAAAGCTCAATACTGACTTTATCATTCCAATTGGAAGACTTAATCAATGCAATTGTTCTAAGTAGTCAAAACATATTACACCCACGCATTCTTACCCCGGCACAACTGTACCGAGAACTTGTTGATAACGACAGACATCTGTCGAGGGACAGTAGAATCCCACTCTCCTTAAGCCTAGATAATATTCATTACATTCTAAGCATATCCGATGTGGGCTGCTATTATTTTAGAAATAAGCTTGTATTTGTATTGCAAATTCCTCTTGTTACTATTCATGATTTTAATTTGTACCATAACTTAGCTTTACCTACACCCCATGATGTGGGAAAGCCGTATGTTTTTAGTTTAATATTACCTTCTAGTTCTTATATTGCCATATCCAATGATAAAATTAACTTTTGTAATTTAGATAGTTTAAGCCAATGTAAGACGGTAAACTCTGAGTTCTTTCTGTGTAAAGTGTCCATAATGTCATTAACAAGTGGTAACCCTACGTGTGAAAGCGAACTACTGACGAAAATAATTAGTGCTATTCCCGTGCAGTGTATCACTAAAACTATTCTGGGTGAATTAGACATCTGGAAACCATTAAAAAACAATCGCTGGATTTTTGTGCAATCTCATCCGAATAAAATATCCATTGACTGTGATAACGCAGAACTACGTGAAGTGACAGTGTTCGGAACCGGTATTGTACACACTCCAGAACAATGTACTGTGTACACTAAGAATCTAAAACTTATATCGTCTAACAGGGTAGTAAATATAAGTATCCCTGTACCTAGTTTAGATTTTAGTATTATAAATGATTCATGTTGTAAACTAGATAGTAAGTTAAATTCTGTGAATACGGTATCCCCTATTTTGTTACAAAATATTGATTTGGATGATTTTAATACACATAAACAAAACGATAAACTGTTTTCGGACTTGAATAAAATAATCGAAGGGGAACCTGTCCTGGTAAAATATGGGACACATTATTTTGCATTTTCTTCTGTCATTATTATTATCATTGTACTTTTTATAGGTTTTAAGTTTTATAAAATTGTTTCTAGATATAGGACTAAACTTAATACTTCTTCTGCAAAACCGACTCTTAACGAGAATAATATTGATGTCAGTAATCTCAGTAACGTTCAAGAAGAAAACCCGTCAAGGCCACAACCGCGATTGAGGGAAATTGTTTAAATCACTGAACTTTGTTTCTTTTCAAAAATACATATAAGTTCAGTCTTCTGCGGGGGGTTGTTATACCCTTGCAATGTACCGGGATAGCTGCCGAGTCAGCATCTCTATCTTTAATATATACAGATTCCATGGGGCCCGGAGCGTCAGTCCATCATATAACTCGTTACGGGTCGGAACTCCAAATTAATTCTATATTTAATATGTAAAAATACCAGTTCTTTTATAAATTCATTTCCAGCTAATAAGTTTCTTTTTTTAAAAACCTATTTGCCATTTCTCGTGTAACAGAACGCATGAAGTCGCGAAATCGCGATGCTGCATTGATAAGAATCTCACGATTTTACTGCGATCGAACGCAGAGAGTCGTCAAAACGTGATTCAGCATCGATACAGTCGCAAAATCGCCGATCGCCGATGCTAAAAGTAGCAATGCTGCGGTGGTGCTTATGCATGAAATTTTGTAACCTAAAAGTGTAAATAAACACTCAATTGACGGAAAATAGTGACGTCATAGTTTTCATTCCCATACCTATTCATGTTAAATGGTTTTGACAGTTTCAAAATAGTTTCTCTATTGACTATAGTTAACTACCCAGTTAAGCTATGGTGGCTATTTGTGGCCGTATAAGATCTTTGCCAATTTGCTCATCAGGCTTACTAACTTCACTACATAGTATAAAACAAAGTCGCTTCCCGCTGTCTGTCTGTCCCTATGTATGTATGCTTAGATCTTTAAAACTTCGCAACGGATTTTGATGCGATTTTTTTTAGAGTGACTCAAGAGGAAGGTTTATAAGTATAATACATGCATAGAATTGGACCCGGTACTCAAGCGGACGAAGTCGCGAGCGGGCCGCTAGTTATATAATAAATAAATCAATAAATCTGCTTATACATGAACATTTTTTTTCAACAGAAATGCATTTCAGCATAACTGTCAATGGTAGGAATGTGATTTTGTATAAAAAGTATACGTACTCCAAGCAAGGATCTACCTTCAGACATTGGTACTGCTCAAGCAAATTGTCGAAACAGTGCAGGGCGAAGCTCGAACTTGATCGCGACAACCGAATCAAGAAAGCAGATGATCAGCACAACCATCCACCACCCAAGATCTACAAAACCAAAGATGGCACGTATCATAAAATTTAAATTTGACTTACATATACTAAGATTTTGTCTTTGTTAGCTGCCACTTATCTATTTCTTTATCCTTAATAAACGCGAGTACATCCGTAAAACTGGTTTCATTTTAATGTGTCGAGTATTTAAGGAACTTTGATCAATTATGGACTAGATTCCTGATGAGCGCTTGAAATACGGTAGGCGACTTTGGGCCTAACGTACTCCAAGCAGGGGTCTACCTTCAGACATTGGGTATTGCTCAAGCAAATTGTCAAGACAGCGCAAGGCGAAGCTCGATCTTGATTGCGATAACCGAATCCAGAAAGCCGATGATCAGCACAACCATCCGCCACCCAAGATCTACAAAACCAAAGATGGCACATATCATAGAATTTAAAGATTCACATATTCTAAAAGATTTTTAGTTTGATCCCCTTGTGTCTTCCTTACTGGTTACCTTTTTAACGCCTGTATTACAATGTTAGTAACATTGTCGTGTTCTGACAGTAAGAAATCGTAAAAAAAGAAAAAAAAACGAAAAAAGAAACGCTTTTTAAATTGTTATACCTAGCCTGAATGTAGTAATTAAGCATTACAAAATGGCAGATATGGTAGATAGGAATTACGTTAGTTATTTATTTATAAACATAATTTTAAACATCGCTAGGTACGAAGTTTTTATTTATATATTTTGTTTTTTTAAATTAGAATGCAATTTCTTGAAATAATGTTTCTAGGTCTCCCGCTATTTTTAACTATCGAAACATGAAACGATTCTGGGGCAGATAAGGACCATCTCCTTTGGTCATCACACATACTAACTTTGTTATTAAATAAATCAATATAACTGCTAATTTATAAACATATTATTTTTTTCAACAGAAACTCATGTCAGCATATCTGTCAATGGCAGGAATGTGATCTTGTATAGAGAGTATACGTACTCCAAGCAAGGCACCTCCGGACATTGGTACTGCTCAAGCAAAGTGTCCAAACAGTGCAGGGCGAAGCTCAAACTTGATCGCCAGGACCGAATCCAGAAGGCCGATGACCAGCACAACCATTCACCACCCAAGATCTTCAGAACCAAAGATGGCACATATCATAGAATTTTTTGATTTACATATTCTAAGAGGTCTTTAGTTGGATAACAATTTTTTTTTGTTCTTGCTATCTTATATCTATTTTTGTAACCTACGAGTTGATACGTAAAAGTGGTTTCATTACAATATTAAGTAGAGTATGACGGTAGCACCTTAAATTGACAAAATATTAAAATAAATAAAATATTGCTGGCTGACCCCTTACTCTAACCATAGATAAATATTCTGTCCCCCAGGACACGCATGTTACAAAAAGTGCAATAAATACAGATCTATTAGTATATATACATCTTTCTATCAAATAAACTGTTAAAGGATATTATAATAATGTATAACTTCAGTTTTCAAGCATATAATACTATAAATACCATAAATACAGGCTTATTTATTATATGACCATATTTTCTTTCATTTTTGTTTTTCATGTTTGTAACCGATATGAAATGGTGATTTTTGTTCTTTAAAGTGGCAACACCGTTAATTTCAAATCGACCAATCAGACGGTACGATCGCCGTAGGTCGGCCATTTTGTCAGCGTCTGTTGCTTGGTGCAAAGTGTGTACAACAGTGAATTCGATATTTTCAACAATTTATTGTTCATTTTGGTTAATTGTGTGTGAAATTAACGGTAAGTGAGACCTGAAGTATTTATACAAACTAGCGACGAATCATTGTCTTAATTAGGCTTAGGCTGTAAAGCCAATATGTATCAAACAGGTACATTTGTATTTTTTATATATTTAAGGTTACATTAAACACATGAATTTTAATCCTTTTTGTTATAATTTGTTACTTCTTTTTGTAACGTTACAAAAATGATGAAACTTGGTAAGTAGATGTATTTTGTGAACCGCATTAAGATTTTCACACAAAAATAGAAAAAAAAAACAATAAATTTTGGGGGTTCCCCATGCTTAAAACTGAAACTCAATTTTTTTTTTCATCAAACTGATACGTGTGGGGTATCTATGGATAGGTCTTCAAAAATGATATTGAGGTTTCTAATATCATTTTTTTCTAAACTGAATAGTTTACGCGAGAGACACTTCCAAAGTGGTAAATGTGTGTGTCCCCCTCTTGTAACTCCGAAAATTGGTTTGAACGAGATCTAGTAAGTAGTTTTTTTTTTAAACCTTTGTGCGCGAGTCCGACTTACTTATTAATAATGATCAGTTATAATTAAAATATTAGCCCCTATGAGTTACTCCTAACACTAAAGGAAAAAATATACAAGAAAATTTTCGACGGGTTCAGATTTTTTTTTGAGGGCGTGGCGTTACAGTTGTTATCACGTTGCTCCGGTATTTCAAAAGTCGCGGGTTCAAGTTCCGCCTTCATCTTAACCGGTTATTATTAATAATTTAACAAAATATGATATAATTATTAATAATAACCGAAAATTAATAATAATAAACAGTCATCATTATTATTGTAAAAATCGATGGAAAAAGTTAAATTAACTATATAATTTTAGTGCAGAAATTGCTGATGACGGCCGCAGAGCGACAACGCAGATATAGAGAAAAGTTGAAAACAAATCCGGAAAAAAATGAAGAAATACGAATTAAAAACTTACAAAGGATAAAAAAGAAATATGTCTCAATAAATAAGTTATCAGAATCTCAAAAACACTTACGAAGGAGAAATTGGCGAAAACTTAAGAAAAAACAGAAGGATTTACTTTAAAAAGCTAACATGCAGCATGATGAAAAAATATTTGTAAATAATGTTCGATCTATGTTCGACTTTATAAACGAGCTTTAAAATGCTAAAAACTTGGTTTTTATTTCCTAAATACTCGTAATACCTATTTATTATGTGAAATGGCCCTTACAGTTCCATTTTGTTATTATTTTGTTACAGTGTTCATCTTTCTAACACACTTCATTTTTATTTCCTTTTTATAACTGTACAAAAAAAATGATTTTGACCCAAGTATACTATTATTACAAATATAATAGTTATAATTAAAAGTACATATAAGGATGCATAGTATAAATAAGAGCATATTACAGTGACGATGGTTTTTGGAACAAGTAATGATCCTTTAGTAGCGTCTTAAAAGTTGCTAACGTTTTAGCATTTCTGATTGTTACAGGCAATGCATTCCACAAACGAGCAGTCAGTACAGTAAAAGATTTATCGTAGAATTTTGTGGAATGGGTTGGTATCTCGAGCGTCATGTTATTCGACGATCTTAATGATCGTGAGTGTGAGTCGCACATGAATCGGAAACGATTCCTTAGATAGGAGGAAGTGGTCGGATTAAAAAGATTACTGTAAAGCAGGGAGAGCACATGACCATTCCGGCGAAGGCGAATTGGCAACCACTTGAGTTTAGTACGGAATTCGGAGACATGATCATATTTGCGAAGTCCAAATATGAATCGTATGACATATCATGCCATAGCAAATTCTTCATGTATCCTGAATATAGTCAGGCTGGCAGTTCCTTACTGGCTACCATTTTAATGCCCATAGCAACAGTTCTGACAGTAAGAAATCGTATAGCCAGTTTTGTACCTAGTTGATCATTCCGAAAAACGTATTTTAAATTTATTGTTATAGCCTGAATATAGTAAGTTCATTTTTTATTCGATTTAGCACCTTATTTATCTTTTACTAGTTTCAGAAGTTCTGGAAGGTGTTAATAAAATTTCGACAAGCGGAATTTCAACCAGCACCTTCTGTCTACCAATATCAGTCGCTGGCGTGTTTATGTCACAGAAAAATGAGGAGCCTAGCTATTTCGTGACAAATTTAGTGATACCAGGAAATCACGGAAGATGTTGAATATTCTATTGCGTCTTCTTACTGAAATCTTACAGTTACATAAGTAAATACTGTTATATAATTAGTGTTACGTCGTTTCACTAGACTGAATGAATAGAATGAAATGAATCGATCAAAGCAAGCGCCCTTACAATTTAGCTATTGTGACCATAAAAGATCAGTGCAAATTTAGTTATCACATGTGTGATACGTGATTAGTATGTACTAACTTTGTTATTAAATAAATCAATATAGCTGCTAATTCATAAACATATTTTTTTAACAGAATGTCATGTCAGCATATCTGTCAATGGCAGGAATGTGATCTTGTATAGAAAGTATACGTACTCCAAGCAAGGCACCTCCGGACATTGGTACTGCTCAAGCTATTTGTCAAAACAGTGCAGGGCGAAGCTCAAACTTGATCGCCAGGACCGAATCCAGAAGGCCAATAACCAGCACAACCATTCACCACCCAAGATCTTCAGAACCAAAGATGGCACATATCATAGATTTTAAATTTGATTTACATATTCTAAGAGGTCTTTAATTATAATAATAATAAATAGAAACAAGAATTAAATTAAGTATTCGATATAGAAAAAAGGAATGACACATATACCTGAGCGTATATGTGCTCAATTTCCAATAGATAATAAGTATAAAAATGTATAAGAATAATATAAGTAACAATGTTGATAAAAACCAGAACTTGAAATAAGCAAATGTATAGTATAAGAACTTTAAATTGTAATAATAGAACATAAATAAAACTTGTAGTAGTAATAGCGTTAGAGTAAGAAAATGTAATAGCCATAAGAGAACATACATACATAGAAGATTGTTAAAATAAAATACAGCATACAAAGCTTATTTACCCGTGTACCTAGAATATAAGAATGAAATTAAAGAAAAATGAGATAGCATAGCACAGGGTTTAAATGCGGAACACCCACCGCCGAAGAGAATTAACAAATACAGGCTTCGACGGCTTAAGTCGGAGGAGGAGTTTAATAAAAATAAAAAAGAGGTCTAATTAAATACCCAAATTTTTTATTCTTGCTATCTACAACTTATATCTATTTTTGTAACCTACGAGTTGATACGTAAAAATGGTTTCATTACAATAGTAAGTAGAGTAGAGTACGCGTTTAGAAAACTATACCTGTCGTGTCACCAGTTGTAGCCCTCACATGACGAACTGTAGCCCAACTATAGCAGTAGTTGGCCAAATGTGAATTCTTCATGTATCCTGAATATATATTTATTTGTATACAATACATCAATTATTTATTTCTAACTAGTTTTAAAAATGTAGGAATGTGTTATTAAAATTTTAACGAGCGGAATTAGAACTAGCACTTTCTGTCTATCAATGTGAGGTTCGGACATTCATTTAGGTTAAAGCATCTTTTTCAATTTAGCTATATGGCACTTACTTAGTTTCATTAATAAATAAATCAATAAATCTGCTAATGCATAAATATTTTCTTTTTTTTTAACAGAAACGCATATTTTCATAACAGCTATCAACAACAAGATGCTAGTCTTGTTTAAAGGGTATACGTTCTCCAAGTCCGGGTTTCTCTTCGGAAATTGGTACTGCACAAGGAAATGGTCAAAGCAGTGCAAGGCGAAACTCACCATTGACAACTATAACCGAATCCAGAAAGTCTGCGACATACACAACCATCCACCGCCGCAGCTCATCAAAGCTAAAGATGGCAAATATCAAAGTATTTAATTTAGATTCACATAATGTTTACTTTATCTTACGCTGCCCTCGCCACTCTATTGGGCTCTCTCGCCCAAAAGAGGATTGACACTGTGGAAAAAGGTTTTTATCCTTAATTAGGCGCATGGGGTCAAATTGTTTCAAACCGAAAGAAAAAGTGATAGAGTATTGAGAACGCGCGCGCGTTCTTTGTAGTTTCCTACCTCCCCGCAGGGTAGGATCAGTCACGACCAGACCATCATCGCCTTAGCGCACGTGTTGGTTCGCTGGGTGCTGACTGACCCCATGCGACCACTTAGGTAACATGTTTTGGCAGCGGCAAAATTCAACCAAATGTAATAAATGTGGTAAATTAATTTGCCTTAAATATTTTACAGATGTTGTATCTATTTTATTAATTTAATTTATGTATTTTTAACGTGTTTCTCGGATAAGTTAAAAGCGGTTTGAATTTGAATTTGAAATATAAAGTCAAAGTAATGTACGTATTATTTCTTTAAGTTTATTGTAATAGAGCAAAAGTGGTTTGTAAAAATATGATAGAATGTTTCGACAGCGGTAAAATCCAACCAAATGTCAAAAATTTGGGCAATTAATTTGCCAACAATTATTTACGATGTATTGCGTAGGATGTAGTGATGTTTTTATTATTTAGTAAAAAATAATGTTCAAGGTTTTTAAATTAATTCAGTTTAATGTAAGCATTTTTTTTGTTTGTGAGCATTTATTTCTTAAAGTATTTATAATAAAGAAAAAGTAGTTTGCAAAATATAACAGAATATTTTATTTGGGGTCACGCTTATTGCCCCCAAAAACCCCATGCTACTAATTGTGTGACTTTCTTAACATTCAGAATAAAATCAAGTAAAATATTGGTCAAAGTTGTACTCGTACATCCTCAAGTAGCAGTTTCTCAGCACACTTACTAACTGTGCAAACCAAAGTGACCTCAATGTCAACGAATACCTCATAGGCATCCAACTATAAGTCTGCTAATTTAAAATATTCTTTTTGTAATCAGAAACGGCTGCCTTCATTATTGTCAATGGCAGTAACCTGATCTTGTATAAAGAGCATACGTTTTCTAAACAAGGGCCTGCCCACGGAAATTGGTACTGCTCAAGGAAATTGAGGAAGCAGTGCAGGGCAAAGCTTAAACTCAACCATCAGAACCAAATACTGAGAGCCGTAGACCAGCACAACCATCCACCACCCAAACTTTTAAAACGTTTAGATGGCAGTTATTATAAATTTTAATTTTAGTTTCAAATATTGGATTGTAAAGTCTACGCCTTCTCTGGACTCTTTTGAACTCTCTCCCAGAAGCTTCGATAGGCACCGTGGAACAGGGTTACTTTTAAATCAAGCGCAACATTGATCAAGGCTGAAGATCCTTAAAGTAGTGACTAAAATTGGAGTTCTCAGCAGTCTAGAATCAGAAGAAGTAGAAAACAACTTTAAAAAACAGGAGTTGTGATTACAAGTAATTAAATCAATTACTTAAGTAACACTTGATCTGTTCCTCAGGATAGTTCGATGGCAGTACAGTTATCAGGAAACTTCGTTGAACACCTTAGCACTTTGTCAAGCACTTGTAAGCATCGTAGCAACTTGTCCATAATCTAACAGGGTTTTGTAAATTTCCTGTAAAGCTTTAATGACATGGTGATAAAGTGGTCAGCGACTTCTGATGCTGTCTTTCTGTACTGTCTTACAATATTATTACTGTTTGCGAAATGCCCTTTACTTAACAATAAATAACATTTAGCTACATTTACATCATCTCACTTCTAATCTATTTCTAGGGGGTGCCGCGCGGAATTTCGAAAATTTACGTGTTTTTAAGTCACTGGTACTAGGCGATGAATAGGTCATATACATTAAAAGGACTAGTGTAGGTTATCTTGATCCTTTCACAAGGCCATGGTTGTCTTGGAATTTGAAAATGAAACAATGATCCGACATCAAAATGTTTGTATTGATATTCCGCAGGCCCCTGTTGTCTTATTTTTCAATTAAAAAATATGGATATGAAAATATTAAGACTTTTTTTTTACCCAAACGCCTATGATTTTACGATAGTAAACATTGCTCTAATTGAATCACCAGCCTACTCTGTAAAGATATTAGTTTGCGTGCGTATTCGTAGTCGTGCCCCGTTGTCACACCACTGCCACGCGCCGCTCGCTCGCTATCATAAAGAAACTTGAAACTAGCAGTTTTGCGTCCGCGCTGCACCCCCTTAATTACATTTTTGATTTGAATTTTTAAATATTATGTTTAGAACAACAAGCAAGCTCCTAAATCTATGTAGTTTTGCATGTTCTGTTCATTCTGTTTGGCAAGTATTGTGGACATGTCATTGTGTTTGTACTACGTAAAATATAACTTAAAGTAAGTTAAAAAATTTTGTACAATACACTGATTTTGTTACTTTTTTCAGATATAACTATATTTAAAATTATGGTATTTGATACAAACTTTAAATATAGTTATTTTTATTAAATTTTCTATGCATAAGAGAAATACAAAGTTTTGAATTTGAGCTTTTTTTATACGTAGGACGGCAAATGACTCCATTTCACCTGATATATATATATGGAATCCAGATGCGACGACAACTGGTGCAGCGTGAAAACAACGCAGCATCAGTTACCCACAAGGTGCCTCTTCACGCCTCGTTTGGAGGACCCCATATTTTAAGAAAGAGGGAAAACCTGTGCTGGCAAAGTTGTTGTTGAGAAGAGCTTGTTTGAACTTTAATTCGCATAAATCCTGTTACAGTATATACAAAAAAAACTTGTCTTGTTGCTTTGAAAGAATCAGAACTTTCCAGTTTGTACGAGATACCGAATATGAAATGGCCCTTTAAAATTCTTCACTGATTTTCTTTACAGATGCCTACGAGAACATAACACTTAATGGCAAGCAGCTGATCATGTACAAAGACTACACGTATTCCAGGCATGGGCCTTCCTCCTTCAGACACTGGTATTGCTCTCGGAAAGCGTCGATGCAGTGCAGGGCTAAACTGAAACTGGGTGATGACAGGCGTATCCTTTCAGCCGAGACCACGCATAACCATGAGCCACCGAAGGTCATCAAAACTGCAGACGGCAAATATTTTAAAATATAAAGGAGTAATAGTAACTAGGTGGACCGACAGATGCGGGCAGCATAAAACCTGTCGTTATGGAGTTCTATGGGGAAGGCCTTTGTCCAGCAGTAGACGTCTTATGGCTGAGATGATGATGATGATGATTACGATGATGATGATGATGATGATGATGATGATGATAAAGAAGAATAGACCAGGATACTAGGATAGTTTGCGTCATACATTTACCCCGTTATAAACATTGCTAACCAAAAAGTTGTTTCAAAGACCACGCATTTTTGGTATCTGAATTCAAAATTCAAAATTCAAAATCATTTATTCAGTTTAGGCTACAAATAGCTCTTATGAACGTCATTATGCCATCGGTTCGTAAGTCTACTCTGGGCGGGAGATCTTGTACTGAGAAGAACCGGCAAGAAACTCAGCAAGTGTCCAGATCTTTTCTCCCTTACATCGTCAAAAATATTGGAAAATGCCCTATCATAAAAGGACATTTTCCATCACAAATAAAAAAACTCATAATATAAAGGACAATCACATGAGAAAAAAAAAATAGTTTGCAAAAACACCATTTACCAGTTAAATATTTACAATGTCATACAGTACTAGTAAAAGTCAAAACCTGTCTAAGAAAAAACAAAGTTAAACTATAGTTGATAATAATAAAATTAAGACAAGTATGCAAGAGCAGATCAGCCTCTGACTTATACAACATTCAGGGTGCGTAGTGGCGCCATTAGATCGCGTTATCGAAAACGAAAATTTGTATGGCAATGAAGCAGCGCCTCCTGGCCTATCGCTGAATTAAAATTTTACCATAAAAATTCTCGCTTTCGTGAATCAGGATAATGCGAGTTTGGTAAAAACTTTTTGCCAAGTAATGTAGCGGGTTATTATAACGAAAACTATACTAGCCTACCTATACCCGATGTTTTCCGACCGAGTTACACCAGTCGTGGTCACGCGCAGACTGCTGTCACGATGTGCGTCCCGTGAACCGTTAGGTAGTGTTGCGTTGGTAGTTGGATGAGTAAAGTAATGTCGAATGATGTAAAATGGTATAGGAATCACTTCAAAATGACGCTAAAACTAAGCCGTTTATAACAGCAACTCGTTCTAACTGTTGATGAAATAAAATTTCATACGAATCTACTTTACTTGGCAAACCCTGCAAATATTTAAGTAGTTTTGTTAATGCAGCTATGGCCTCAGTTGATGAGGATTTCGGGTGAAGTGCGCTTCCATCTTCGGCCTTATCATCACTTAACATCAGGTGGGATGAAGGCCAAGTGCTAAGACATTAAAAAAACAGTATTTTAAATAAAAAATATTTTTTAGGTTAACTTTTAAATTAAATGCTGGAAATTACTGTGGTCGTCTTTTATTTTTCATAAAACTGTACGTATCCTACAGTTGCATTGTTTTTGTTTTGCTTTATTCGATACTAGCTGACCCGGCGGACTTCATACCGCATTGACAGTTTCCATCATTGAGTTAATATTATATTAATGGATTCCATGACAACAAAACAAATAAATAATTTTGTATTAGAAAACTAAATTGTCGTTTTAAGTATTTTATTTTATTTTTATTTTTTTAGTATAGCCTACGTTACTCAGCGCTAATGTATTTAAGGCAATCGCTACGCTGCGCTTCGCGATTGTAAATTTCTAACCTGTCACGTGATCTATAGGAGTAGGGCAGTTAGTATCCTCAATCATTTAAATAATTGACCTACAGGAGTAGGGCAGCTAGTATCCTCAATCATTTGAATAATAGTGTAAAAATTTGGTGAGCATTTATCCATTTTGGGAAGCAAAAATAATATTTGCACAGTCATTTAATTTATTTGGTACTTAGGCTTAGGGTCTAAAAATATTTCTTGTGAGCGTTTAAGTTATACCCGTTTTGTTTAAACTTCTGTTGAGGTGATTTTCGTAAGTAATAAAATAAAAATTAAAAATTAAATGATAAGTCAAATTATTCTCTCTTTGTGCGTGCCTTTGACTGTGTGTTGCATAAATTGAATTTTTATCTTGTTCCGGCCTTTTCAGTTGATTTCCTATTTAGTTACTTATTATTATATACGTAGGAGGGTTTTTTTTTTAAATTTTTATATTGTTTACGTCTTTTTAGTTAGACAAACAAGATATAACTTTTTGAAATCCTTGTGTTGAACCCTCTAATTTGATACCCAAAATGTAGTATTCGAAAAAAAAATTGTTTTTCACCAAGTCCAATGGCGTCGCACAGCCGCCATGTTTGTTTTTTTTAACGTCACCTATCTAAGAACACTTGGGCAGCTAAGACGAATCTAACGATACCTCAATTATGTAAATCCGTTCAGCGGTTCTGGAGATATGAAGTGATAAAGAATTATGCAAGATACGCGCGAAAAACAACACCCTTCCTTTGCAGTCGGGTAAAAAGGGGGGTCTACCTTCTTTACCTTGATAAATTCGCACACGAGATGTTAGGACCGACCCACTAAACACCAAGGGTACGAAAGTAGACCCCCTGGACCTGGACGTAACTAGGGAAGACGACACAAAAGAAATCTGTTTCCTATTTTAGTGACGCTAAAGACCGTATCGCATAATAATATGCTACACATTACTAAAACATGTAAACGTTTTTTCTACAGAATCTTATGACAGCATTACTATCAATGGCAAGAAATTGATTATGTATAAAGACCATACGTACTCCAAGCAAGGGCCTTCCTTCAGGCACTGGTACTGCTCCAAGAAAGCGATGCTGCAGTGTGGGGCCAAGCTGAAGTTCGATCACTCTATGCGCATCCAGTCAGCGGAGACTGTGCACAACCATCCACCGCCAAAGTTCTTCAAGACTCGTGATGGCAAATATTATAAAATAAAATAAAATAAAATAAACCATTTCAAATGTTTAGACATACTTTTTTAAGGTTTTTAGTTTTAGGTTCATTGTTCTTTTAAAAAATATGTATTTCTCTAATTATAACTTTTTTTTATCAACTATTCATAAATTATTATAATAACAAGACTATGGTATAGTGGCTTCCAAACGTCGCTTATCAACACCATCTACTCTAATTTTGTAAGCCAAAGGAGCCTTTACATAGATCAATTAAGAATTAGGCAAGCTATAATTATGATTATGGTTTTATATAATTACGATTTGGAAAAGTGTTGAAAAGATTTCCACGAGCGGGATTTGAACCCGCACTCTGACATACTTTATCTGGTGCACTACCAACTATGCTATTGTGGTTCTGTTAAACCCAACGAAATTTATTAGATCGCATCCCGCTCGTGGAATGATTTCAACACTTTTCCAAATCTTAAAAGCTTTTTAAGTTTATATTTGTTTTAAGAATTGTCAGAAGAGTGAGAATGTTTGCGTGCGTACCTATGTATGTATGTGTAAATTTTATGAAAATAAACAATGTAATGACAAAATGCGAGTAGCATTCATATTGTCGCAGTGATTCAAAACTCGTTAGCATGTGGATGTATAAGCTTAGCAATGTCAACCTTGATTGCTCTATTCTGCTTGAACAAATTAAAATAAATACACCTAAGAAATTACCAACTTTTAAGTAATTTTTTCTAAGTGCTAATTGCTGCACTGAAGCTGAATTAAATATTTGTAAAATACAGTAAAAAATTAAACGCCCACCCGACCCAGCCAGGAATCGAACCTGGGTCTTCCGCAATCCGGGCGGCTGCACTGACCGCTATGCTATCGGGAAGGCTGACGTATGCGTTGAATTTTGTCACTGCTTTTTTAATTTTTGAGTGCTTATAGCGGCACAGTGCCATCTATCCAAAGGTTATTGCAACCGATGGCAATGCAGATTCATCTTTGCAGATGAAATACCACAAATTTGATAACAAAACGCTATAGTAATTTTTTTTAAAGTGCTAATTGCTGTACTGAAGCTGAATTAAATATTTGTAAAATACAGTGAAAAAATTAAATGCCAACCCGACCCAGCCAAGAATCGAACCTGGGTCTTCCGCAATCCGGGCGGCTGCACTGACCGCTATGCTACCGGGAAGACCCAGGTGCGATTCCTTGCTGGGTCGGGTGGGCGTTTAATTTTTTCACTGTATTTTACAAATATTTAACTTTTAAGTAAGCTATGAGTAATTTGGTTTACTGTTTTATAATATATCAGAAGTTTTCTTACAACCTTATCTCCCAATTTCTATTGTCACATCCTAATAAACATATCATATCAAATAATCATATTTGTCACATCAAAATAAACAAATCACAACCCTAGTGGTTTAGTAACCTGTGTGTACTTAAATTGATGATTGACGCGCATGACTTCGCTAATATATATGCTTAATTTACAATTGCGTGACAAATTAAATATAATAGTTTTTTTTTTATTAAATTGTACGATGGGCTTGCTCTTGGCCTCATCCTAATCCCTAGGGCTAAGAAGAGGCCGACGATGGAACGAGCTTGCCCAGAAACAGCCTATTCACTCGGGCTTTAAAAACTTTAGGTTTATATGCACTCGGGAATACAGACGCCGGTAGGGAATTCCACTCTTTGGCTGTACGCATTATAAATGTAGATGCAAAACGCTTGGTGCGCAAAAGTGGAATGTCAACCAGGTAAGGGTGGTAGCCAGCCGTACGTCTGGATTCCCTATGGTAGAATGGGGAAGGTGGAATGAGCTCATGTAGCTCAACAGCACACTTCGAAGTATAGCCTGTAAAAGACCGATAATCAGGCAACTGTGCGGCGGTGAGCGAGACTGTTATGTTTCAGTAACAACACATTCAAGATCTAGATCGAATACACTTTAAATCTTTTCATTTTCACCACACCTTTCTGTTACACGTTGTATATAAACTCATTTGATATCATGATCAGCCCATAGATGTCCACTGCTGGACATAGGCCTCTCTAAGTGCACGCCACTGAGCAAGATCCGCGGCTACTCACATCCAGCTCTTGCCAGCCTCCTTGCGAAGATTGTCGTTCCAAAGTTTGAGGGCGTCCTACACTACGTTTGCCGATATGCTACGATCTCCACTTAAGAACTCGTTTAACCCATCGGCTTTCGGTTCTGCGGCTTATATGGCCGGCGTACTGCCACTTCAGCTAGACACCGACACCGAGACACCGACACTTCAAAATGACACCTTGTGGACCGGCAGGGTAAGGGTGACCGATGCTAGCGTCATTTTCACGCTGCACTAGTTGTCTTCGCGTCTGGACTCCATTTAACATTAGGTGAAGTTGAGTCCTTCACCGTACTAGATATAAGAAAAACCGCTCTAAAAACTAACTGGAAAAGTTGTTTTATCATTCAGGACTGTCTTGTGAGGTACTTCTGCAATATTAACTTGTAAATTTACATATTTATATATCTATATCACAAACACAATACACATACTTGTATGAGATACTCTCATACTACTCTACCCTCAAATCAGGATTATCTCCTGTTATTTATTTGCTTATATTAATTATTTATTAACAGTATTATTTACTGAGGTCCACCAATTGTTCACTAATATCGTTGTTGCAGATTTGGAGACAATATCTTATGAAGTCGTACCGTCAACCAAAGGGAAGAAAAACCTAATCATCGTTCAGGGTCACACGTTCTCTGTACAAGGCGGGAACCCTTCGACTTTCTATTGCTCCAGGAAATCTAACATGCACTGCAGGGCCAGGGTGTACCTCAACCAGGAAGGGGTTATCGTCAACGGTGACCTGTCGCATAACCACCAGCCCCCAATACTGCACAGGACTCTTAATGGTGCCATAGTTAGGTTAAACCCTGCCAGGTATTCGAAACATGATAAGCGTGTGTCCTGCACCTACTAACAATTGATAACATTCTTTCAAATGTATATACGGGGTGTCGCAGCCTCTAGACAAATATTAAAACTACACGTTCATTAAGGTATAATATATATAAGTTATTTCTGACCAATATGAGAAGTATTATAACAATCAGTCTAGTATTTACCGAAAAATCAATGTTAATCAAATAATCACTTTGGAGCAGCCTGTGTTTAGTTTTGTTTTGTTCCATGTCATGTTTGATTCCATTTTGGAAGTTGGAATTTTGATACTTAACAAACGCACACGCCTTGTTTGGCATTTGTGTGAGTCATTGAACTTAATGTATCACTCCACTCATGTTATCATTGTCAATTATTGATACAGTATGTTAGTATTTGTTGTCGTTTAATTGTTTTTTTTAAATATCTTACGGGTGAGCACTTGACTTTCATCTCACCTGTTGTTAAGTGATGATGACAAGGCCGATGGTGGAAGCGCACTTTTTAGCCTAGTGAGGCACTAGCTAGCTATCTTATCTTTAGCTGCCAGAATTAGTTTTGTTGGAAAATATTGATTTTTGTTCTATATCTAATTTAAAAAATAATGAATTTATACAATTTCTGAGAAGTAGCGTTACACGGGTTTTCAATGTTTGTCCAGAGCGCAAGGTCACGTAGTATATAAACACTCTCACTCGGTAAGCGGTTGCTGTACGCCGCCTGTGGTCTTTGTATTGTAACTCTTTCCAGGAGGCGAGAACCTAGCCGCTAGGGTTAATACTGGTGATTGCCCAACCGGTGACCCCAGTCACCCTAGCGGCACGTGAAGGGGACCTATAGTGGTTTTTAGTGGGTGGACCCCTCCTTCTCCTGAATCCTTGTCGAGACCCTCAGGCCTGGGCAGGGAGGCGGGAGCTGGAGGGGAGAACCACACATAACCATCCGCACCTCCCCGGGCGCGGTGCATGGTACTCGGGTGACGAGTTTTCCAATGACAAAAATAAAGGAAGCGAGACACTAAAGCTGATAGACTTTTAATTTTATTTTTAAGTCTTAATTGCTACACTTAAGCTGAATTAAATATGTATATAAAATACAGTGAAAAAATTAAAGCATTTCAAAATCAAAAAGCAGTGACAAAATTCAGCGCTTACGTCAGCCTTCCCGGTAGCATAATGGTCAGTGCAGCCGCCCGGATTGCGGAAGACCAAGGTTCGATTCTTGGCTGGGTCGGGTGGGCGTTTAATTTTTTCACTGATAGACTTATTTTGCAATAAATTCGACTATGGCATTTATGACTATACTGAGTACCTATTTAGAAGTAGTGTTGGTACAATGCGTAAATAGTCAGTAATTGTTTCTATAATAGCAGAAGATCGAATTAATCGAGATATTTGTCAGCAACATACTTATATAGAGAAAAATATTTTTATTGGATTAGATGTTCAAACTCTAGGTTTGATTTGAACTGTTTTTGTGTATAAACGCCGTTTAAACTGATTTAATCGCCATGATGTATTTTCTTCTTTTGAGATATAATATATTAATGTAATTCCAACATTTGATAATTCCTGTAAAATAGCATCATCAATTTAGTTCTAGTTTATTATATAGGAGCAGATTAGAGTCTAGTGCATGTGTGTGGAACCCACATGAGGCGAAGTACAAGCTAATGTTGGAAAAAGTTCAGAAAGCATTTCTTAGATACTATTATAAACGTCTTTACGGCTACTATCCCTTTTTGTATCCCACAAAGTTTCTGCTCGGCAGTCTAGGAATGAATTCGTTGGAGGTCAGGAGAGCATCTGATGAGATCTCGATTGCTATTAAAATATTGCGTGGGCGTGTCGATTCTCCCGAATCTGTTGAAGTGCTGTCGAGGCTGTATGTTCCCAATAATTATTTGCGTGTACGAGCGAGTCGTCGGCACCGTCTATTTTCGCGGCTCCCGTGTCGCACGGAGACGCGCGCTCAGTCCCCACTCTGCCGTATGCATACCGCACTTAACGCTGTCTTGGTCACGTTTCCTGATTTGGATGTATTTGCTGATGATATGAAATCGTTTCTGTCAACATGTTTGAAGTATTTTGAAAATATGTAATTTTTTTATATAATATGTAATCATCTTGTCATTTTTTAGTTTTATTTTTTAGTTATTTAATAGTTTTTATAGAATGTTTAATTATAATGATGAAATGATTTTATAATTGTAATTTTGAAAATTTTACTGTAACAATTTAGATTTTTATTAATAATTATGTAATTGGGAATAATCCTGTATAATTATTAAAATAAATAAATAAATAAAAAATAAAAATCTGAAGAATCTCATTTGTAGATATTTACTTATCTACTATTAAGTTTTCTGTGATTTACCTAAGCTTACTCCATATTGTCAAATAGTAGTAATGTTAACCAATTTCATAATAAATATTATATTAGTATAAATTAGTTTCAAATTTCACGTCCAATTTAAGTAAAATACATGTTTTGCCTGATGCAGCAGCTGCAAACGATTCCTGTTATGTAGTGGGTGTCCACTGGTGGTGGTGATGACTTTCAATCAGTTGACTGACCCGCTGGCTCTCCTAAGTTCCTCCTCCTGCAAAAAAGTACCACACGTTGACCAATAGAACTTGAGTTAAGACAAAAGGTCTATGACGCAGTGGTTGTAGGACCTGTCGCCTCTTTTTGTTAATTTTATTATATCAGACGGGTAAGCACAGTGCCTCTTTCTCACTTCATGTTAAATGATGATAAAGCCGAAGGTGGAGGCGGACTTCACCCGGAAACCTCAACAACTGAGGCACTGACTGTCTTATCTCTAGCTGCTGCAACTCAACAATGCTACAAACACTATACATTATAACAATAATGGCGTCATATTTAAATAAGATGGTGATAGCTAGCCAGGCGGACAAACAAGTCCTACCACCAAATATACCGAGTACACAAACATAAGCCAACCCTCCTTCCAGAGCCACCTATTACCCATCCAGACTGGTCTCAGTCTCTTAGCTATGGACATACACAGCGACCTCAACCCGAAGAGCTATATTGAGCCTCACGTAAACTCGGAATCCTGAACAAAGTGAAGCGGTTCTTCACGCCGGAACAACGTTGTCTTTTGTATATAAGACTCAGGTGCGCTCCTGCGTGGAGCATTGCTCTCATCTTTGGGACGGATCCGCCAAGTACTTGCTCGAAGCTCTTGATAGGTTGCAGAGACGTGCTGTCCGTATTATCGGTTACGACGTTATTATTAAATTAGCTGATCTACCGATGTCTAGAGTTTTATTTAACTATGTTAATTACTCCACTGAGAAAGAATAGGGTGCCTAGTGTGAGTTTCATACATTCGATCACGTTAACGAAAACGAACATTAGTATGGCATTTAAGCAGCGCCACCTGGCGAAATACGAGAAGAGTTAGAATTTTGCCGTACCAATTTTCTTTTTGTAAACGTAATCGAATGAATCATCATCAGCTCATTTGATGTCCCCACGGCTAGGGCACGAGCCTTCCCTATGGATGGATAGGGAGAACGGGCCATAAACCACCACGCGGGCCCAGTGCGGATTGGTGGATGTTAACGACTGCTAATGCAGCCGGGACCAACGGCTTTACGTGCCTTCCGAAGCACGGAGGAGCTCGAGATAGAAAATTTTTGGTCACCCATCCGATGGCCGGCCTTTGCGAAAGTTGCTTAACCACAGCAATCGCAGACCGGGCGCGTTAACCACTGCGCTATCGAGCTCCTCATTTACATATAATTTTACGCAAATATTGTTGCGAACAAATTACAATTTGACAGTGCACTTGACCCGACGCGACGTGTCATGGGTGTGGGTTCGAATCTTGCTAGTGGAACGGATATTCAACACTTTGTCTTTTTTATCAAAAAGGAAGCATTTAAGTTGTACATTAGAGCCAGGTAGACAATAATAGATAAGATGCAACGCTAAATGGTGGGAAGGAGAGCGGATGCAGACATCAGACAAGGTAATAGAAATTTAAGGAAGGAAGTATTAAGTGTAAAAATCAGGGACGTATGATATTTGAAAGTAGAAGTATATAGGACTAATACAGAGATTATGCGATATTTAGAAGGGCGCGATTACATTTATTATATTGAAAGTAAGGCAATCGCTACAATGCGAAGCCTGAATTATGTTAATTGAAATCAGTACATTATAGTGGCGGGAAGCGGCAGTCCTGGATGTCTATAAATACACGCCCCTGTCTCAACCGATCCTTGCTTTCTATAGTCTGGCCAGACTACCTCACAATTGACTCAAGAAATGAATAACAAAGAAAACTATGGTATAAGGCGGAAAAGAAGCACTCAGTGCCACATATATGACACTACACGCTCCGCAACGTTAGGGTAAATATGGACGGTTGTCCCCATAATTGACTCTGTCAAGCGTATAACGCAAGTAGGAACCCTGACATCGGTCCCTGACCCTGAGTCCGGGCCATCGCCCAAAGTCCTCACAGGTTCAATACATCGATTCACGCAATCCTATCACTTGCTATGGCTAGTTCATAATTCTTCATCATCATCAGCTCATTTTTATGTCCCCACTGCTGGGGCACGAGTCTTCCCTATGGATGGATAGGGAGAACGGGCCATAAACCAC